>SZWC01000164.1:99739-130525 GCA_023375785.1 Penium margaritaceum | reverse complement strand
CTGCTGCCGCGGCTGCTGTCACGCTGCTGCTGCGGCTGTGGCTGCTGCGCTGCTGCTGCTACTCAGCTGTAGCGGCTGTGGGAGAAGGGTTGCTGGCACCGCCGCCGCCACGCCCCTCTGCGTGGTGGTACGCGTCGCTGCTGCTGTCTCTACAGCTGCGATCTCACGTTGACGGCGGTCGACCGTCTCCAACGGGTCCCAGAAGATCTGCTGCAGCGGTGACTCTCACTGCTGCTGCTCTGCTGCGTATCTGTTGCGCAGCTCGGTGAGATCTGTCTCACAGCTCTGATACCATGAGAAACTGCTAGGAAGCTTCCTAGCCTTGCTGCTGCTGACGTGGCGACACTGTCCAGTCAGCTGACGCACTAGCAAGCATGCAGGTGCAAGAAACAGCAAGGATCAGGCTAGGGAGACGCGCAAAGTCTCATAAGCTTCAATAGATTAGTAAATGCAGAGAGAGATGACAAATGACAGGTCCACGACATAAGTACCTGCCGCGGCGCACGGCGGGTGTCGCACGCGGCAGTCCAAGAGCTGTCCTAAAACCGGCCCAAAACCATTGTTTTGGCCGTAACTCTGCGCACACATGTCAGAATCCTGCACCGTCTGAACCTACACGTGCAGAATCACAAGACAAACGCTACGACTGGTCACACGCATGCATCCATCAACTGACAGTGAGCAGACAATACAAAAACATGCAAATGGGCCGCATGGCCAGTCTGCCGAAAGATGCCTGCAAGACGTAGCAGGCACAACAGAGAGTCCCGGTGGCATCTGGGGCTCTGGAACAGTGGTCGCTCAGCTCCAAGAAGGTAGTCCGCCGTCTGGCATCGTGCCGGCGTCACCAGGGTTGCCTGCCTCAGGGATCTGCACGAGTATGGACACGGCCGAGTGGTCACAGTAAGCTATACAAGAACGGAACAAATCACAACACCCCCTACCACAGCATCTTACAACATAAATTCTTGATGACACTAGGGTTCCTAGTGGCACTTGCTTGAGGAGGGGGGGATCATGGCCGGGTTGTTCTCGCGGCCTGGACTTGCATTTTATTGATAGCAGATTAATGTGTGGAACAGGTCCAGGCTCGACCCTAGCTCGGCATGGGTGAGAGCGAGGGTGGGCTCACTGCTCGCCCGCTCGTCACCCCGCCAGCAGCTCGGTGCCCGCCTTTCACCTCCGTTCGATGTGACTCTCACACTTGCGTTTCTTCGCTAAAACCGTCGCCGTTCATGGCGTCTTGCCTCCAGCGTGCTTGGCTCATGCTTCCCCTGACCCTCGCTCTCCCTCCTACCAGGATCCTCTATCCTCTGGTATCAGAGCAGTGGAGAGAGGAGGTATTGAGCTCGTGAATCGAGCGCTCGATCCTGGTGTGCGGCCAGTCTTTGTCGTCACCACCGCTTCCGCCGCCACTTCAGTCATGCTCGCTGCTGATCTGCTGTTGAGCACCCTCCTACGCCAGCTCCCTTCCCCCGCTCATCTTGTGGTGGGCAGCAGCATGAGCAACGAGCAGACACCCGCGGGTGACTCCTTCATTTGCCCCCGCGGGATTGCTCCCGTCCGCGGGTGCTGCAGACCTGCAACTGCCTCATCTGCGGCAGCAGCTTGAGCAGCAGCACCACCACGCCCTTAGTCGCAGCCTTCTCATCAGCGACTACTACTGTGATAGCTGCAGCTACGACGATAGCAGCTGCACTCCGAAGCACGGGCGCTTGCAGCCACTGTCGCCGTCGCATTCTCCTCATCAACTGCCACAGATAGGCACCCGACAGCAGCAGCAGCAGCAGCAAAGCGACAGCAGCAACAGCAGTAGCAGCAAAACGACAGCAGCAGCAGTAGCAAAGCGACAGCAGCAGTAGCAGCAGCAAAGCGACAGCAGCAGCAGTAGTAGCCGCAAAGCGACAGTAGCAACGGCAACAGTCGCAGTTTAGGTGCACAGGGGGCAATAGCCACAGACGGCTGCTGCAGTCTCAGCTGCCATACTTGCAACAGCAGCTGCAAGGAACTCCCACCTGTTTCCCACCTTAGTCGTCAGAGGTCATTGCAGCTGTCATCGTCCCCAACTGTAGCAACAACAGGTGCCGATCCACTTGCAACAGCAGCAGCAGCAAAGCGACAGCAGCAGCAAAGTGACAGCAGTAGCAACAGTAGTAGGAAAGCGGCAGCAGACGCAACAGCAGCCATACATCTCTCCAAAGATGGCTGCTGCAGTCTCAGCTGCCGCACTTGCAGTAGCAGTTGCAAAGGACGCCTGCCTTTCCCCACCTCAGTTGTCACACTGGCGCACGGTGACGGTCCAGACGCGGCCATGTTGGGGGAATACTACTACAGGGGAACGTCGCACCGATGTGAACGACGTCGTCGCGGCATGAGCAGCGACCGGGGGTCCGAGTCTGCCTCAACACGGTCCGCTCGCGTGTCACGTCATCGTCCGGTAAGCGTCTCCCCTCCCCATTCTCTGAGGGAGGACCCTCTGCCGTACGGCGATCCCGAGGTTCCTGCCGCCCAACTGCACTCAGCGTTCTCGTAAGACGTCGTTAGTCTTGTGGGTACCCTTACACGGACAACCTCAGCTATCATTGACGTAGCAGCAGCAGCCACGGCCACCTTCGCCGCCGCCGCTAGAGCCTCGCGTACTCCTGCCGCCACCTCAGCAGGGCGCACTGCAGAGTTACTGGTCCCATTGCTACAGCGGCTGCTGATATAGGCACATAGATATCTGCTGTAGCATCTGCCATTGCCTCTGCAACAGCCTCAGCTGCATCAGCTACAGCGGCAGCCGCTGCTTCCATTCGCACCTCCACCACAGTCGCCGTCACCGCAGCCTCATCTGCTCCATCTGCCGCCTCCAGCCTCGTCACAGCAACCATCTCCATTGCAGCAGTCTTCACCACTCTCGCTGCTGCCTGCACCACTGGAGCCTTTGCTCTGGTGGTGTCCATTGCCTCCACCATCTCTGTTCTTTCTTCTGCCTCTACTGTTGTGGTTCCTCCCCTCCTTACTTTTCTTCACAGCCCGTCCTCTTGACTTCCTCGTCTGCACATTGTGCCTGCCTGCTTTCTCTCTTCTCTTTCGGTGGCTTGTCCTGTCTGACTCGGGGTGGGCTGACCTGCAGCATTTTGACTCTTTGCCTCAGGCAACCCCATTTTCCCACGCCCACTGGGGCTGGGGAAACTCTGCCGAAATCTGTACGGCAGAGCCCTCGCGTCGTCACCATGCCTGGTGACGACGATTCAGTCATAGCGACTCTTCAGCGCCAGCTGACCCTCGCTCGCGAGGCTCAGTAGGAGCTGAGGACCGCCTTAAGCTTGCTGAGGATAATCGCACCGCTTTTGCTGACGAGGTTGCCGCCATAGTGCTTCGTCGCCTCCCTGCTGCGTCGGTTGGGACCAATCCCACTCCGCCTGCAGGCACCTCTTCCTCTTCCTCTAACACTTCTGCTGTTGCGTCCACTGGCACCACCGCTGCTGCCGCCACTCCTCCTGCACCTCGCCAGCACGACTTCTTCTCACAACCACCTTCCCTCTCCTCTGGGCTCGCATTTACCTCCTAGGAAGTGCGCTTTAGCGCGTGGGTGCAAGGGGAGCAGCTGTGGGAGTATTACTCCCCAGCTTTTGCTCCATTCACTCCCCTTGCAACTGAGTCTGCCCGCGCCGTACGCGCCCTCATCGCTGCCGCTCCTGAGTCGCTGATTGATGATGTCGGCATGTTCAATGCTGATCCTGTTGTGCAGCGTCTGGCCGACCCTGTCGGTGCATATGCCATGCTGCGTCGTCGCACCACCGTCACTGGCCAAGCCGCTCAAAGCGCCCTCACAGTCCAGTTTAACACACTTCTCATGCGTAGTGACGAGACCGCTGATGCCTACTGGTCTCGCGGTCTCAAGCTCCTTCGCGAATTTGGCAAAGCAGCACCTAGCCAGCTCTCTGCCGTCCTCACCATGGTCAACGGCCTTATCCCAGAGCTGTCCGACCTTCTTCGTGACGTCAAAGCTGACGAGCTTCAGCAACTTGCCTCATAGCCCGTTCCCGCGGATTCATCGCCAGGGGTAGGGGCTCTCTGGGACTTCACCTCTGAGCATCTTGGTACCTGGTGGACCGGTCTTTAGAACAAATGCCTCCATCGCTCTTCAGTCACGGGCGTCGCTGCGCTCACCACCGTAGCAGCACCCTCCTCCTTCTCCTCTGTTGCACCCTCCTCCCTCTCCTCTGCTGCATCTTCCCCCGCCTCCACCGCCTCCTCTTCCTCTCCTGCCGCTGCCCTCGCTTCCCAGGGTCGTGGCAAGGGCAAAGGGAAGGGCAAGGGCAAGGGCAAGGATAAGGGTGCTGCCGCTTCCTCGCGGGTTCTTTGCGCCGTTGTNGCTCTTCAGTCACGGGCGTCGCTGCGCTCACCACCGTAGCAGCACCCTCCTCCTTCTCCTCTGTTGCACCCTCCTCCCTCTCCTCTGCTGCATCTTCCCCCGCCTCCACCGCCTCCTCTTCCTCTCCTGCCGCTGCCCTCGCTTCCCAGGGTCGTGGCAAGGGCAAAGGGAAGGGCAAGGGCAAGGGCAAGGATAAGGGTGCTGCCGCTTCCTCGCGGGTTCTTTGCGCCGTTGTGTGCTGGAACTGTGGCTCTACTGAGCACTCTGCTCGTACTTGCCTGGCTCCTCCGGATGACCTACGCCTCGCCCGCGCCATGTGCGCTCACTGGGCTCGCACCTCCGGCTCCTCCTCTACATCCTCACCCTCTGGCTCTGGTGGCCCGTCGCGCTTCTCCGCCCCACCTCCGGATCAGGCTTACGCCGCCTCCAGCGTGCCTTCTCCTCCACTGCCTGTTCCTTACCCTTGGGACTGGCCACCTCCTTACGGTGCCCCTGCGTACTTTGGGCCCCCGTCCTCTGCCTACACCGCTCCACCGTGGTTCCCGCCTTCCTCCGGCGCATCTACTCCAACTCCGCCGGCGTCAGTGGATGGCGATCGCGGTGATCGGGAGCGTCACCTTGAGCAGTCCCTCCTCCAGCTTCTTCGCCTTTGTGATCAGGGAGGTGAGGGTGTTGCACCGCTGGCCACAGGTCTTGTGTGTCAGACTGACGGTGTCCTTTGTGGGGATCCTCCTGGTCATGTTCAGGGCGCCTTGTGTGCGTCTGTCCCGTGGATTGAGCGTTGGCAGTCTGAATTTCTTCCTCGCTGTCTCTCCCTTTGTACCTTGTCTCCGTCCTCCATTGGCACTGTTGCGATGTCCAGTGTGTTGCCCCCTGTGAGCCTGTCAAGTGGCCTCTGGGTCCTTGACTCCGGGGCTACTCACCATATGACGTCTGTGCGGTCCTCGTTCATCTCGTTAAGCCCCGTTGGTTCTGTCCGCTTTGTTCGTATCGGGTCTGGTCAATTGCTGCCAGTTCAGGGTGTGGGTGTTGTTCGCTTTGTTGGCCCCAGTGGTACACTATACCTGCCTGACGTTTTGTACGTGCCTTTGCTGGAACTCAGCCTGCTGTCTGTGCCTTCACTGGATGAACAAGGTATGGACTTCACTGCTAGCCATAGTGTTGGCACAGTCTCCCTTCGCTCCTCCCAACGTGCTGTTCTTCGTGGTATGCGTTGTGGCAAACTCTACCGTGTCCCCTTGCACGCCCCCTCCGCTCCAGCCGTCAGCTCCGCCCTTGCTCACGTTGTCCCCTCCCTCACTCCTGACCTTGTCCGTCTCTTGCATCGTTGCCTTGGTCATGTTCACACCGATGCTGTTCATAGCATGCTGCGTCTCCAGCCTGCTCTTGGTCTCTCTCCTTCTACCTTCCCTGCCCCTTGCCCTGCGGACTGTCATGACTGTGCGCAAGGGAAAATGCATCGGTCTCCTTTCTCTCCTTCTGAGTCTCAGTCTTCCCATCCACTTGATCGTGTTCATGCGGATGTCATGGGGCCCTTGCCTCATGACCTCCTTGGTGACGTGGGACGCTACGTCTTATGTCTTACCGCTGACTTTNGTCATGTTCACACCGATGCCGTTCATAGCATGCTGCGTCTCCAGCCTGCTCTTGGTCTCTCTCCTTCTACCTTCCCTGCCCCTTGCCCTGCGGACTGTCATGACTGTGCGCAAGGGAAAATGCATCGGTCTCCTTTCTCTCCTTCTGAGTCTCAGTCTTCCCATCCACTTGATCGTGTTCATGCGGATGTCATGGGGCCCTTGCCTCATGACCTCCTTGGTGACGTGGGACGCTACGTCTTATGTCTTACCGCTGACTTTTCTCGCTTTCGCTGGGTGTTCACGCTCCGTCAGAAGAGCGACGTTTGCTCCGTCATAGAGTCATGGCTTGTCCAGGCTGAATGTGCCTGTCAGCAGTCGCTGCGCATCTTCCGCAACGACCGTGGCGGCGAATTCCTAGGTCCCACCGCTCGTCTCCTCGAATCTCGTGGGGTGTGTCTGGAGACATATGCTCCGTACACACCCCAACAAAACGGTGTCTCTAAGCGTTGGAACCGGACGCTTGCCGACGGTGTCCGCATGCTCCTGTCTGAGTCTGGCCTGCCACCACTCTTTGCCTTTGAAGCTATGTGCTACATGACGTGGGTCTGGAACCGTGTTCCCCACGGTCCCCTTCCCCATACTGTCACCCCGTTTGAGCGCTGGCATGGCCGTCGGGCTGACCTTCGCCTAGCTCCGGTCTGGGGTAGTATCGCTTCTGTCTGGCTGCCGGAGGATCTCCGTGACGGCAAACTGTCCCCTCGTGGTCGCCTGTGCCCCTTTCTCGGGGTGTCTTCCCAGTCCAAGGCATGGCGTTTCTGGGACCCTGTCCGCCAGCGTGTCGTCGAGTCTTGTGACGCTTTATTTTTTGAGTCGGTCTTCCTTCGTGACCTCGATCGCCTGTCCCCGGCCTCCTCCCTCCTGCCCCTCTCTCGGCTGAGGGGGGATGTTGGTCCTGCCATTCCGGCAGTCCCTGTTGCCTCACCGCAACTCTCATCCTCGTTGCAGTCCTCGTCGTCTGGGCCTGTCCCTACCTTCTCTACGTCTTCTTCTCCCGACGTATCGCCGGCGTCCAGTTCCTCCGACGCACCTTCCTCTCCAGTCACCAACTCTCCCCAGTCTACCTCTCCAGTCACCAACTCTCCCCAGTCAGCCCCGTCTCCCGCTGTCTCGTCTAGCTCGGGCACACCTCCAGTTGCCACTTCACCTGCAGTCTCTCCCGTTCGGGTTTCTGACCCGCATCCGCATGTCACCACTTGTCCTGCTCCTGCCTCACGAGCGTCACAAGGCGTGACATGCGACTGTACGAAAACAGGGGACAACCATTCACCCAGGATCACCACGCGGACACAACAACCCAACAGCGTGCACAGCTGCCTTGAAGACGTTACTGCTGAGTGCCTTCGTGAGGAAGTAAGCTCTCTGCTATCGTGTGTCGACCCAGACGATCTGGACATCACCTGCAGCAATGCGCTCACGCAAAAAATGATGCTCAACATTGATGTGTTTTGTGCGTGTGTGATGCATGCCATCGTGCTCGGCAATGGCCTTGGTGCTCTGGTTGTCACAACGCAAGGTGATGCAGCGGATGGGGACGCAAAGTTGCTGAAGCAAGCGACAGAGCCACACACTCTCACAGGTACCTGCACCTAGTGCAACATACTCAGCCTCACTGGAGCTGCGTGCCACGCAACCTTGCTTACCACTCTTCCATGACACGGCAGTCCCTCCAACGAGGAAGATGTAACCTGTATGACTGCGAGCATCGGTGTCATGTGTCCAGTCGTTGTCTGTGTATCCATCCACTACAACTGACGGTTGTGCTCGATAGCATAGTTCGGTGTGTGCAGTGGAGAGAGCATACCTGACAACACGTAGTGCTGCCTCCATGTGTCGTGCTCTAGGAGCCTATGAGAACTGAGCAAGGAAGTTCACCGAGAAGGCGACATCTGCCCTGGTTGTCGTAGCCAGATACATCAGTGACCCAATGACGCGAAGGTAGTCTGTCACGTTGACTGTCTCCCCCAGCTTAGACACATCCATTGTCTTCAGCAGCCTCTGTCCTGCTGGGGTCATGGGTGTCGATGCTGTGGGAGTGGACTCAAGCTGGGAGGCGAAGCGCTCCCCTAGGCTACGAACGTACGCAGCCTGGTGAACATGAAGCGTGCGACAAGAACGGTTGCGCTCAAGCTCCATGCCCAAGAAGACTCGGGCAGGCCCTAAGTCTTTCATCTTGTACGCGGACTGCAAGAGCTTCTTCACCGAGTTAACAGCAGCCTGGCTGGGCGACGCTATCAGCAGGTCATCCACATAGACGAGAACAACCACGAAGGGAACAGAAGGCGGAGTGACAAAGAGAGAGGGATCCACCGTACTACGTCGGCAGCCTCCTTTCTCAAGAGTGGAGGTGATTTCTTGGTTCCAGCACCGAGGTGACTGCTTCAAGCCATAGAGTGCCTTCCGCAGTCGCCAGACTCGGTCGGTGCCATCGGAGAAGCCAGGTGGCTGGACCGTGTAAATCTCCTCATCCAGCTGTCCGTGGAGGAATGCATTGTTCACATCCATCTACTCCAGCTCCCAGTCGTGGTGGGCCACAAGACTCAATAGTGCTCGAGCTGTGGTGTATTGCCCGACTGGTGCAAACGTCTCATCGAAGTCGATGCCTGCGACCTGGGAGAACCCTTTAGCCGTGAGGCGCGCCTTGTACTTGTCGAGTGCACCATTGGGTTTAAACTTCCGCCAAAAGACCCAACGAGCGTCGATGGCTTTGCGCCCAGGTGGCAGATCGACAAGCTCATACACCGCATGATCATCAAGGGCGTTGAGCTCAGCACGCATCGCAGCCTCCCATTGCTGTGCGTCAGAGGCTGCACGTGCTTGACGCACAGTGGTAGGCTCAGGGGACAAGACAGTGGTGGCCGACGTGGCGTGACACTCAGCTACGCTACTCAAGGCGGCGGCTTCCAAGGCTCGCTCATGCTCCGAACATAGGAGCGCGTAGCCAAGGGTGGAGCTAGGGTGGACAACCCCAGTAGCTAAGCCCAATGCGTCCATGCCGGTAGGATGAACAGGGGGTGTGTAATCGGAGACTGAGGAGGACGTGCTGAGGTGAGGGAAGTGCTAGAACGATGTGGGAGAGCACGAAGGCGCCCCTTGTGTTTGTGTGCGTCGGCCGTGGGTCATGGGGGAGTGTTGGTTTATGTGCCACAGACACGTTGTGACCTCTGGCCTCGCTGCACACTCACCGCACTGACGCAGGTGACTGATGCTGGAGGGACATCGGTGCTGACGCTATACCTCAAGTGGTGGTGACTCGTGGGCATTCAGAGAAGACCACCCAGAGTCACTCACAGGATTGANGCTGAGGTGAGGGAAGTGCTAGAACGATGTGGGAGAGCACGAAGGCGCCCCTTGTGTTTGTGTGCGTCGGCCGTGGGTCATGGGGGAGTGTTGGTTTATGTGCCACAGACACGTTGTGACCTCTGGCCTCGCTGCACACTCACCGCACTGACGCAGGTGACTGATGCTGGAGGGACATCGGTGCTGACGCTATACCTCAAGTGGTGGTGACTCGTGGGCATTCAGAGAAGACCACCCAGAGTCACTCACAGGATTGAGTGTTCCCCCTGCCACAGCATCTCACAACATAAATTCTTGATGACACTAGGGTTCCTAGTGGCACTTGCTTGAGGAGGGGGGATCATGGCCGGATTGTTCTCGCGGCCTGGACTTGCATGTTCTTGATAGCAGATTAATGTTTGGAACAGGTCCAGGCTCGACCCTAGCTCGGCATGGGTGAGAGCGAGGGTGGGCTCGCTGCTCGCCTGCTCGTCACCCCGCCAGCAGCTCGGTGCCTGCCTTTCACCTCCGTTTGATGTGACTCTCACACTTGCGTTTCTTCGCTAAAAACGTCGCCGTTCATGGCGTCTTGCCTCTAGCGTGCTTGGCTCGTGCTTCCCTTGACCCTCGCTCTCCCTCCTACCAGGATCCTCTATCCACATGGTGCTAATCCACTTTTTTCTAGATACCTCGTTGCTTTTCTTCGACATGTGGGTATCTTAGCTTTAAAGTGCAAAATTGGTACATATGGCGTAGTTCAAGAGCTGCTACTCATTACTACTGGATACATCAGTCACACCCCTGTTTCAGAGGCCCATAGTTTTGACAGAAATCAATGGAGGACGAGGTTTTAAGATCACCAGGAAATAAACTTGACCAAGGCAAAAACAAGTCTGGTTAACATGATTGATGTGCATAGTGGTAATTTAGATACTAAATATGCATAACATGTGGATCAGAGCATAATCTAGAAATAATTGGACACTTGTGATGAGGATGTAACAGTAACTCCACTTCGATGATGTTTTTCCAAGCACAACATGGACGGTTCACGTTACGCCAAACGGAACCTGTGTGGTTCAAACCGATGAGGTGAAGAGCATAAGACGATTTGCGGGGTTGGGATAAATGGATGGTTTGTATGAAGCACTCCAGTGACAAGTGTCAAACAAGTCGAGCACATACATACAATGACAAGAAAAGCAAGGAAAATGTTGGGACCTCAGCGCTCGCCCGGAGCGACGAGTGCGAGGTCGCGCAATTAGAAGTCACTTCAAAAAGCTCCACCAATAATTTTGCCGCTTCCAGAATATCGAGGCACAGATTTATAAAATCCCATCGCTATTGAGAAGCCAACCGAAATGTATCAAAACGTCGACACCATTCGTGAGTGTAGCGAGAGGGCCCGCTCGGCCCTCCCACCTCGCAGTAGCGAGGGGGTAGTTTGCAACCACCCCTCGCTAATGCGAGCGCTGGCCGGTGGCCAGCCACGCGTTGGCCGCCGGCTGGCTGGCAGCAGGCGGCTGGGTGGCCGGCTGCCGGTCAGATGACCGGCCGGTCAGATGACCGGCCGGCCACCCACCGGCAAACTACCAGCCGCCGATCGAGCTGGTGGCTCGATCTGCCATCGAGAGGCCACGAGGGCCTCAAGAGCGAGGCTTGTGGCCTCCTGTCCTCGTTCTCGCTCGCCCTCCTTGCCAGCGAGAGCGAGCGAGGACGAGGGATACGGGCGAGCGAGAGTGACGCGAGATAATAGCAAAAGTGTCGGCGAGAAATCACCGACAGTAACTCACACGCGACGATTTTGTGCCGACGCCTCAAAAATGAAACTCGAGTTTGTTTAGGTCCAACTACGAGTTTCAAAACCACAAAACTCGTGCAAACTCACGAGTTCAAGGTAATGCCCCCTCGTTTTGGCCATAGAACGAGGGGGAGGTAAAAACGGAAATGGGCCTCCGAAGACTTGAATTATTCAAGTATCCCTGTACGGGTCGTTGATGACGGTTGCCCCCAACAGTTACGCAAAGGGGAAAACCCCTCGAGCGAGCTCTGGACGCCATTCTTCGAACATAGACGACGAGCTAGGTACAAGAGCCAGAGACACAGCCGTTACAGTGGTTTTTACAACAGGACGACTCTTGCGACCAAGTGTGCGATGGTTCCGACGGCTACAAGAGATAAAATGCCACGATCAGCTGAAGTAGCAACACAAACGCCAGAGAGGGGTATGGGCTTAAAACTTAACCGTTTAACCACCGTAAATTGCGTTGCAAAGCTCTTGAGGAGCTCTGTTTTTTTCTGCTAGCTCTTCTAAGATTCTACCACACGCTAGGGGCTAGATGGATTTTTCTTGGACGGGTTGGGGAGGGTCCACCCCCAAACCACCAACTTTTCCCCTTTTCTCAAGGCTCCCTCTCCTCCTCTGCAACCCAAAATTGAGGCAGTGCCCTTGCCCAATACCAAGGACTCTTATGGCCTTAGAGAAAAAGAAAAATAGAGGAAGACGTCACTTTGAGGATTTTTGGAGGCCGCTACATTGCCTTGGAGCACAAGGATGGCGCCTCCAAGGGTCCGGGAGTCTGGAGGTGGTGTGGCATGGTCATGCGAGATGGAGGAGCTGAGGTATTGTTGATCTGCGATGGTGGAGGTGACCACGCCGGATACGGAGTCCACGTAGTAACAGGTCCGAGAGAAGGTATGAACGGAGTGGGGGTTGTAGTCATGACTGCTCCAGTGCCAGTGGAGGAGACTATTGCTGATGAAGTCGAGGAAGCGCCAGCAGGAGAGGCGTAGTAGTGGCGGTAGTAGCTGCAGCCGTACCAAGGCACCGCTCACGCTCGCGACGCATGGCGCCGACGACACGAGACTCGTCAGTGGGAAGTGGGCATGTGTACATGCCATGATCCAGCTGGCCACAGTTGTGACAGACAAGAGAGCTTCTAGGGGAGGAGTCGTTGTTGGATGGCTGCTGGGTCTTGCCCTTCCCTTTCTTCCCACGCTCCCCCTTCCTACGGCCACCACCACGCTTGGCTTCGGCGGCACCAGGGGTCCCAGTCGATGAAGGCGTAGGAGAGGCAGAGCTGGCTACTACTAATGCCCCTGTGTCTCCACACCGCAGGCAAGTGTCATGAATTGCCTCCTCCCAGTCCAAAAATTGGGAATAAAACCAAGACATCATAGTGCCCTGAGACGCCATGGCCTCCAAGATCTCGAGGTCAAAGTTGACGAGGATCTTCGCGTAATCAGGAGTCACGCTGTTCTTGATGGTGAGGAAGGCAGAGAGCCGGGGCGGGCCGGCTTTGCCGAGCCAACGGAGAAGATCCTGTGCGCAGCACCAATTGGCGGTGACGGACTCTGAGTCACCTATCTTGAGGTCACTAAAACTCCTCAAGAGACGACTGACGATGACCTGGCCAGAAGGCCGATAGGGAAGTAGGAGGGTACTCCAGGCCTCACCGGGGTCAGGGTCGGTGTCGGCAGTAGGATCGCCAATGAAGGGCTCGAGGTCAGTGCGATCACCCTCTGGTGCGACGAAGACAAAGGCCCTAGCTGCACGGCCTGCGTCAAACAATTGCTCAGGGACGGAGGAGTCGTACTTTAGGGTATAATAGGGCCACGTATCCTCACCTTGAGCGCACAGGCAAAACAATAACTCCTAAGATGCAAACTCCCCAACCTGGAGGTGGGTTGGCGGTGTCTCAAAATCTTTTGGCCTACACTGAGTACTAGCTACAGTGCCTAGGGACCCTATGAAATTGGAGAAAGACTACTGTTGCTGCTACTCGGCTACTATCTGAGCTGTAGCAGAGACGGTGGGACAAGGCTGACCACGAAGAGGCAGCTGGATTGCGGCAGTTTGGACGGCCTGTAAGGTGGCCAGGAGTGTCCGCAGGTCATCAACCTATTGTTGAAGAGCGGCGATAGGGACAGTCGGTGGCGTCGCTTTTGTAGAGCTAGACTGTTTGGCACTATCGGTACCGGGTCATGCCATGGTAGCGGATGGCAAACGCTGCCACTAGTAGTCTGTTTGTTACCGAGTGGCAGTAAAATTTGTAAAAAAAATCAGAGACTACCTTTCTGGACGATTTGTTTGAAGGAGATAAGATGACCTTTTTTTCAAAAATATCCAACCAGTTCTCGGGTACGCCCCTCGAGAAATTACTGATATACCCAGTTTTTCTTCTGGTTGGTGGCTGGCCACCGGTCGGAGCTACACGGAAGCCTATGCGGCTTTCGCGTAGCTTCCGCGCCACCAGCTGCTGCCGTTGCTAATGTCGTGGCTCCCGTTCCTGCTACTGTCGCTATTACTACTACTGTTGCTGCTACTTCCACTACGTGATGCTACTGCTCTCGATGCTCCTGCGTGCTAAAAACTGTGATCACCGCAAGCTGCTACTGAAGTTGCTAGTGCTGTTACCGCTCTTGCTGCTACCGCTTTTGCTGTTGGTGCTGCTACTGCCGCAGCTGTTGCTACTGCTACTGTTGCTACTACTTTGGCTGCTGATGTTGCGCTGCTACATTTGCTACTACATGTTGCTCCAAAAGCCACGCGGCTGCTATGCGGTGCTCACCTACCACACGGCAGGTGTTTCTACCATGCAATAGGGGCGAGGTAAAAACGGAAATGGGCCTGTTGAGACATGAATCATTCCAGTATCCCAGTACGGGTCGTCAAGGACGCTTGTCCCCAAGAGTCACGCGAAGGGGAAAATCCCTCGAGCGAGCTCTGGACGCCATTATGCAAACTCCGGCAATGACCTAAGAATAGGAGCTGGCGAAATAGAATCGTTTTCAGAGAGCGATGACCCTGGCGACCAAGTGTGTGATGGTTCCAGCGGTTACAATAGATGTAAAACGCCACGAGCACCTGCTGCAAGAGCAAAAACGCCAGAGGGGTACCGGCTTACACTCAAACCATTTAAAGCACCGTAAACGCTGTTGGAAAGCTCTTGAGGAGCTCCATTTTTTTCTGCCAAGTCCTCTAAGCTTCTCCTACCCGCCAGGGGGGGCTAGGTGGATTTTTCTTGGTCGAGATGGGAAGGGCCCACCCCCAAACCACCATTTCCCCCCCTTTTCTCAAGGCACCCTCTTCTCCTCTTCAACCAAAAATTGGGACAGTGCCATCTTCCAATACCAGGGATCCTCGCGGCCTGAGATAAAAAGAAAAGTACAGGAAGAAACCACTTCGAGAATTTTTAGGGGCCGCCACATTACCGTGGAGCACAAGGAGGGCGCCTCCAAGGAGGCACAAGGCGTGCCAAGAGAACGCAAGAAGAGACCAAGGAAGACCAAAAGACAAGAAGACAAAGAAGAAGACAAGATTAGAAAGGAGGGGACGTATGGGGTATAAAATCTTAGCTATGATTGACCCCCCCTCTTCACCTTTTTTAGCGGTGCTCAAGTTCTTGTAGCTTCTTGATCTTGTCCTTGCATTGTTTTCTAGGCTCATTTGCTTGCCTAGTGCCACGAGTCACAGCTTAGGATTTTTCCTAGAACCCACGTGATTGTGCCGACCATGGCAGAGTAGAAAAATATTACTTTCCTACCACGTGATTGTGCCGACCATAACGGCCTAGAAATCTTGAAATAAATTGTATAATTTCCTTACTGATCATGAGAGCAAGGTAACTTTGGGAGGCGACACCTCCCTGAGGTCGTGGGATGACCCTCACAATGGCCTTCACGTGCTAGTTGTACGGGTGACGGAATGGCAAGTGCAGGACCGTCCAAGACCAACAAGGGCAAGGTGCCTCACCATACGCCCCCGGCGGACTTAAAGTCTTGGGAGCCACCGCCACGAGCACGGTTGCCAAACCAAAGGCAACCGTACCACCAAAGGCAGCCGGCACCTCTCTAAGCGACACTGAGAAGCATGTGAAAGCCAGAAAATTACTCGATGAGCACGTCGACGTGTACGTGGGTGACTCCCATGTGACGGACGACGTGCTCAAGGAGGACCACCGGGGCATGGACCCCGACAAAGAGCACGACATTGACAATGGCAAAGGCAACAAGGGCATCATTGTGCGGCAATCTCGAGCCGATCACTCAAGAAGGACAAGATGCTCGTTGGATCGTTTGAATCTGTCGGCAGCAGTAAGGCTACCGAGAGGAGCAAAGGCACTGAAAAGAGCCATGCGGGAAGTTCCCGCGAGAACGAGCCAGACGACGTCACCACGAAGGCGATTTGCGATGACCGCTAAAATCTTACTGAGTTGGCTACCGAGGCGGTGGGCCGACTCAAGATCACCACCAATGGTGGATGTGCGGCACCACCTGGAGGAGTGGGGGCAGACCCCCCTTTCTACAATGTGGCCGCAATGGGGCAAACCAGCACCCACTCGAGCGTCGTCGCTGACGATAGCCTCCTCCGGAAGGTGGGACTCCTTGGATGCATGTACGCAAACTGTACCCTCTTGCAATGGATAAAGGTGCATGGACAATGCAAGGCCCTGGAGGTTATCACCGGTGCTCTGACGACATGAGAGCTAAAGTTTGCATTTGCCAACCTGCTGGCCCACGTCGAGCAGAGCATCATGGACCTCAACCGTGATCGCAAGCTGCAACGCTTGGCCGCTCATGAGGCAAGCCGCCGATGCGATGACCTCAAAAAGTTGTTGTAGAGTGTGACCCGGTTGCGGATGCAGAAACAATCTCAGTGTGCCGCAGGTACTACTGCTACCGCCGGTGGCAGAAACGACTTGCCTACCTCGACGACTTTTGAGCCGGTCATGGACACGTCCTTCCTCCACAGTGTTGAGATCATCCGGAAAGGCATGAAGTTGACCGAATGGCTCAATTGTTTGGAGTATGTCCCGTGTGTTCACAAGGCGCCACTTGGTCTGTGGGGCGACCTCATCACGACGAGACTTAAAGACAAGCTCTTCAAGTATGTGGTCAAGGATTGGGGCGCACAACAACCGCACCTTGAGTGGAAGCCCATGCCGTGGGAGGCCTTCTGTGCAATCATGCGTAAGAAGTACACCCAGTATGAGGTGGCGCAATGCGCCATCTACAAGATCAAAGACTTCAGGCAGCTGGGTAGCTCGCTTGGCTCCTACTTAAGTGAGTTCACCACACTCGTGGAGGAAGCCAAAAGTTTCACCGAGGGCGATGGGACTCAGACCTTCAAGTACCCAGAGTACATGCTGCTGGAGTACTTGCGTGATGGTCTGGCCAGTGAGAAGCTGAAGGAAAAGAACACCAAAATGAAAATTGGCCAAGCTTGGACAAGCTAGAGGGTGTTGTGTGACTACATGAGCAAAGTGTATTCGGCGAACCCGAAGCACTACTCTGATGCACGGCCAAACACACATGCATATAAAGGCCGCGACATACGCATGGAAGCTGCAGGGACTGGTGGGTCAGCTGGACTGCAAGGTGGGGCCTAAGGAACGCAGCCCGTAAACCCTCTAGCTAAGAAGGCTATGGACATAAGGCCCCCAACAAAAAGCATAGTCGCGACAATAACGACTACGCTTGTTAGTCGTTCTCTGTTGTCTCCCCTCCCCCTCCTTGTTGAATCTCATTCTACACTTGCTTATCATCATTACCCACAAAACCTTGCATCTTCGGACGAGATGTGTGATCAGACATGCTTAGTGGTGGCAACATCAACCACTGTGCAAGAGTTGTGTGATTTAGTGATTGAAACAAACACCCTCGAAGTGATGAGTTCAATCACATTCGCTATACCTTTGGTCGACAATTTTGACCAAGTCAATTCTAAAGGTTGGAAGGTGCTAGCCAAATTTATACGTACCCTCAAGATGTGGACTCGAGTTGGTGAATCATGGGAACTGCGGTGTCCACCGTATGGATTCTGTGTTTATCACAAACTCGGCTTGCCGTCATCGAGCTTGTTCACTCGGAAGAGTGGAGGCAACATGACGATGCAGTTCAAAGGACACTTAGCTGGTGCTCCCGTGAACGTACTAGCTGGCTGACACTAGAGGAGATGAATCCTTTGCTAGCCTTGGCTTTACCGGACAGGTTAGCCTGAAAAACGAGCTTCTAAATGGCGCAGTTGTTTTTGGTGAAAACCGTACGGTACCAGTGATCGGTACCTGTAAAGAAAAAATTTGTATTCAAGGGTATACATAGAGTATCACGTTGAATTTACTCAACCTTCTTGACCTGTCTGACGTGGAGCAAGGCGATCCCTGACTTCCTGAAATTAAGGCTCTAATGTGCTTTTAATAAAAGTATTTGTTTCTCTGAAAGGGAAAGCATCGCTTGACGTTGATTCCTAGGATGGCATTGTCACCGACCCAACTTAATGTCCATGTTAGCTTGTCTGCGATGTAGGTTAAGAGACATATTTGCCAAGGTTGTCGATACGTCTTGGCTCAACTACACAAAGTGGCGAGGTTTTCAGAATGAAGTATGACATATTTGAAAACCTGTCCACCACTACAAGGATGGTGTCATAGCCCTTGGGAGTGGTGGGAAATCCCATCACAAAATCCATGCTGATGTTGACCCACGACTCGATCAGAAAAGAGAGAGGTTGGAGTAGTCCTGGTGGTCGGGTGCAACGAGATTTTTTCCACTGACAGGTGCCACACGATTTTTAGAAGGATACCACAATGGTATATGTTTTATCCAACATGAAATATTTTGCCAGCTCCTTTGACATCTTATCCTTGTCAAAGTGTCCACCTGGACTGATGTCGTGGCATTTCTCCAATAACATATGCCGTTTGGTGGAACAACAACTTGGCGAGTGAATCTCCGTCGCCAGTAGGGGTTGTTGATTCAAAACTTGGTTTGATCGTACCCACTAAACTCATAATAATCCTTTGCAAACAACATCGCAAGGTATGGGACTCAGTTGATGAGTAGGATGTTGATCTTGGCCATGAGATCTGGTTGTCGACTTAGATTATCCATTGGATTTGTTTTTCCAGGTTGATACTCAACTTCATAGTCAAAGTTAGACTTGAGGGACTCCATCCATCGAGTTTGTTGACAGCTCAGTTTTGGTTGAGTCATGAGATATTTCAATGTGTGATGGTCCGTACGAATGATGCATCGGTGGCATTCCAACTAGTACCACAATGTTTTGAATGCATAAACGACTCTGGGCATTTCTTTCTCGTGCATTGCGCAGTCCATTCCTGGCTCACGTAGCTTTTGCAACATGTACGCGACCGGTTGTTCTCCACCACTTTTGTCTTGGAGGATAATGGCTCTGGTTTCTCGATTGGATGCGTTGGTGGTCATGATGTAGTCCACCATTGGATCTCCCAGTTGTAAGGCCGGCACCGAGGTCATAGCATATCTCAAAGAGTTAAACACCTCTTGTTTGCTGCCGTCCCAATCCCACTCGGTGGTTTTACGAGTGATATTAGAGAGAGGCGCAGGCATCAAAGCGCAATCCTTTCCAAATTCATGGTAGTAGTTGTAAAAAAATTGAACTTCCCAAACATTTATTGGCATCGGCAACCAGCAATCACCTCCATTTTTTTCAGGTCCATGGTGATCCGCCCGCCGTCGATAATGTGGCCCAAAACTCGATCGAATGGCGACCAAAGTCACATTTCGAGAGTCTTTCATAGAATTTATCTTTGCATAATCTGGAGAATTTTTCGGAGGTATCCATTGTACTCCAAGGTGCGACTATACACCAAGATGTCATCAAGATACACGATGAATAATTCATTGAGATATGGATGAAAATCAATGTTCATCACTACCATGAATGTTCTACAGGCATTTGTGAGTCCAAATGGTTTAACCGTGAACTCAAAGTGTCCATATCTGATGCGGAACAGCCTCTTCTTGATGTGCTTATCAGATACGTGGATCTGATGATAGCAGTTACGTAGGTCAATTTTGGTGAAAATTTGTGCTTATTGGAGCTGCTCAAAAAGTTTGTCTGCTCACGGAAAGGGAATAGAGGTTCTTCATGGTGATCTTGTTCAACGCTAGGTAGTGTATGCACATTTGTATCTCTCTAGGTTTTTTTCACAAAGAGTACAGGTGTTTCGTAGGATGACGTGGAGGGTCTGATGAACTCCTAACTGAGAATCGCGTCTAACTGCTTCTTGAGTTCGGTCAGCTCCTGATCAATAATCTGAGAGTTCCCTGCACCGTCGGTGTGTTATCCAGCTTCAGGTCTATCTAGAACGTTTTGTTGCAGAGTTAGCTATAGGGACAGTTTATTGGGAAAAATCCCGTGGAACACCTCGACAAGAAATGCAAAATTCTTCGTAATGAGTGCAAACTTATCAGGTGTCGAGGTCGATGTGGCCATCTCTACAACTGTAATTTCTTATGTTTTCCCGGTCTCCACGTGGACTAGCCATGCTTGAACTATACATCGTAAATATCTCTTGGCCACGTCCAAAGATCCACTAGCGTTTTACAACTACTATAACTTCCTCAAATTTTTTCACCTTTGTTGTTTTCCATAACTGCCGCTACGTCGTGGATCGCTCAACTAGAGAAAATATGCTTTCCTTTGCCACTAATGCTGACATAGACCACTTTGCCGCTCAAGTCTACTTGCGAATTGTACCAGTAGAAGAAATCTCATCCAAGGATTATTTTATGGTCGCTCATTGGGCATTTCAATTTGTGGTGGGAGAGGTTCAAAAAGTCGAAAAGATCTGCAGGCATCCATCGATGGTTTTTCCTTTAAACATCCCTGGTTTGGTCTGCAAACTCTGCTTCCAAATTAAAGTGTTACGTATGAAACTGTACAAAGCTCCTCCGTCTAGCAGTACCAGATGACGTTATGCAATTTTTATAATCGCTTGGTTGCACTCATAGTAGTATCGTCGGTTTGTCATCCTCGTACTCCTTGTTGAACTTTGTAACTCAGGAACCTTTGTCTACGGTTATGTGGACTGTTCAGATGGGTGATCGGTCAGTGCAAAATCTTCCAACCGGCCAGGAGCCTCGCCGTTTACTCCTGTCCTTTGCCATTTCTTGACTCCTCATTTTTATTTTGTGCCTTCCCCCCTTTTTTGGCTTGCTGCCGCTGTTTCCGACAGTCGTACAAGATGTGCCCTGGCTGTTTGCAATTCTATTAGATCCATCAAATGCATTGATCGATGACGTCAATCTCCATCAAAGACGAGGTCTTTGTTGACTGTGACTTCCTTCAGCTAGAATAAGAGTTGTGGCCTTGGAGTTGCTAGCCGTTGGAATCCTGCAACTGTGTGTTATAGTTGGCATTTTAAATGCAATCCGTTGTTGCAATCATCCGCAACAGGTCATTCAGGTTGCCAAAAATGGCGATCTATAAACAAATATCCCAGTTGAGGCTATTTTTGCAGTAGAAACACGGCTTTTTTGGAGCGAGGTCATTGTCGGTAATGATTTTTCGAAAACGTCCTGTGCACTCTGCCACGTTGAGTTGATGACACATGCGTTAGAGCCCCTGGAGTGCGTGAGACGTTCTGCTGAATCTTCAGATGAATCAGGATCAGGTCTGGTCTGTTGAGGGAATTGAGCTCCTGTAGTAGATCCTTCGGTGGTAAGAATATTCAATTATGGAATGGAATCATCGTCCGTTTCATGATGTTGTTCTGTGGGCTGAAAGCCTGAAAATCCTGAGAGAAGAGCAGAGAAATCAGCCAGAAGGTTTGAGAAAGGAGCATAAAATGCAGATGGAGTTTCTTCTATTAGAAACGATTGTGGTTTTCTTGTTTCCTTCTGGTGACTTGTGGTCATCCTTGACTTTGTCGTGCAGGACAGTTGAGTTGAATATGGCCCTTCTTGTTACATACCCAGCATATTCAATCATCTGGATGAACATATGGCCTTGGTTCTTGACGAGATGGTCCTGGTTGAGGTTGATACATAGCCTGTGTGCCCTGGTTTGTGCTCAGGCGATTGTTGCCGTATGTCTTGAACCTTTTGGTGCTACGATCTGGACGCACTTGGTAATTCCTGTATAGCCCCACCTCACCTCCATTCTCTTTAATAAAGGCATCTTCTTCAAGCATGAGAGCTTGAGTGGCTTTCTCAATTATGAGTACATGAGGTTTGGTTGCGGCTGCTGCTGCTGCCGCAGCTGGTGCTGCTGCTGCCAACACTGATGTCTGTGCTTCGGGAATATCTTGTCCAATGGTGTCGAGAGCATCCTTCGCATTTTATCCAATGATTGCAATATTTTCATCGTCCTCTTGTCGATCGTTGTTGAACGTCTGAAGACGCTTCACAGTATGCTTGAAACGAGGAGGTAGGCTCTGAAAAAGAGTTTGAGCAAGAACACGTTCAGATATGTTTTCACCAAGTGCAGTAATACAACTTGCCAGGTCCTTGAGGTGACTGATGTTATCTTCAAACCAAGTATTCTCCTCCATCTTCTGAGTGTGAAATTCTTGAAGTAAATGACAGAGCTCATCATCGCTATTTTTGTGGTAGCGCCACTTCAAAGCCTTCCAAGCGATCCTTGGACGAAGATCATCATTGTCATCTTGAACTAGAAACTTCAGTCGTTCTTCCAGTTGCATAGTCAAGAGAGCAACAGCTTGGTCGCATCTTCTTTTGTGTCTCGCCATGTCTTCTATTGAGGAGTTGGCATTTACAACATCTGTTGGAGGATCGACGACTACTCCCCAGAGTCCTTTGTTCATGAAGACCATTTTCATGTTGAAGGCAGTGGCTTGATAATCGTCTCCATTTAAGTCAGGAATATTTAAGTGGTCAGGGTGGCCGTTTCTATTGACCAACACCATGGTGGTAACCTTCTCCTGGTAAAGGTACCTCGTACTCTAATACCAAATGTGAAAGTTAGTACTCTCCGAGAATCATAGGTGTCTCATGGAAAGTCAAGAAATGAATTTGCTTCCAGTTGGATCACGTTGAGGTATACACTACAATCATTGATTGCTTAGAACACCATTACACTACACACTAGTGACTCACAAGAATACACAGAGTTCACAAATACACGGCTTGTCTCTTGCGCTTTCCAACGATATGCAGTACTTGAAAAATGGTGAAGTACATACGAAGCAATCGACACATAAAGTTGCTACCTATTTGTACTAGTCTAATCAGTAGGAAATACAAAGTAGCGAGGTGCTTCATCAAACCTCAGACTGTCTGGTACTCCCGTGTCTGTTTCTTTGGCAGTCACGGCTGTACCGGACACCGGTCTTTGAGCGACCGGGGTTGGCGGACGACCAGCGCCCTCGGTACTCGTCAATACGAGAGGAGCCAGTGCTCGCACTCTCCGTCGATCGACGGTTGTACTCAGCCCGTCGCTCTTGGTGATTCTCCACCATTGATCTGCACCTTTATAAAAAAAAATTCTTGATCTCTCGGTCCTCGGCATCCATCCCTGTTGCTTTGCAACCGCCACGTCAATGTAGGAGACCGAGAGGAGCCGGTGCTCGCACTCTTGATCCTTGCGTCCAAAGCCATCCTGTCGACTTCCGCAAATCACGCCGGAATACATACAATTCATTTCCATGTCACTATTGTAGTAGGACGAGTAGAGCAGAGAAGATAGGGCCGCTCATGGATGGATTAGTGGGACGCCCAAAGAGGCCTGTCCACAGCCATACCATGCTCCGCCATATAGGACAAACAGGAGAGTTGGGAGAGAGAGTGGCGACCTTTCTCCCGGCCCTTCGTCTTTTTCCGGGCCGAGTTCCTTAGCCCAGGGTATGTCACTTTTTCTCTTTCTGATCAGTTGGGACATGAACTATGCCACTTTTCTCATTTCGTCCGTTGCGCAACATCCGACCATTGGATGGAGCTTAAACTTGGAAGGTATGTGGATGATGGCATGAGCGTTTTGTCAGTGTGGTCAGATTGTCAATCTGAGGAGAAATGAGAGGGATATGAATTTTCCCACAACGAGGGGGTGAGGCAAAAATGGAAATGGGCCTCCTGAGACATGAAATGTTTAAGTCTCCCTGCATGGGTCGATGATGAAGTTTGCTCCCATGAGTGATGCAAAGGGGAAACCCCCTCGAGTGAGCTCTGGATGCCATTCTGTGAAATCCTATGACAACCTAAGTGCACGAGTTGGAGGCACAACCATTACAATGACACTTCTGTCGTCCATTCTAGAAAGTAGTTTAAGTTTTCAAAACCTTCGGGAATGGAACATCAGAGGTTGGAACAGCTGGGCAAGATACCCCCGGCTGATGGGCATAAACATTCTCGGGTAATTTCATGGTAGGCCATAAAGGTAAGGACAGAAATGCCCACTCCCGGGGTATAGGGACTCACGTACGTCAAGGATGTAACACGTCTTATCTTTTCACTCAATGTCCCAGCGCGTATGCAGACATAGGTCGTTGAAGGCAGTAGTAGCTGTTGATTAGATTATCGACGTCTTGGAGGTTATCGTAGGGCTCCCCGCTTTTGTGCGCATCATCATAGTCATGCCATTTGACTAGGTACTCGGTCATTTTTCCACGTCTGTTTTTCTAGAGCGTCGATGTTCGAGGATGTATTCTATCACGTACTCTGTATCCCTGTCTACTTGAATGAGAGGAGGAGGTGCGACATCTTTGGCAAGTGCTGCCTTGCTAGGGTCATCGGAGTAGAGGAAGTGGGAGCATTGGCCAACAAAGAGGAGAAGTGCTCTTCAAGGTTACAAAAGCAAGCAACCTCATTCATATACAAAGTGTGGCATTGACGATCCCGTTCTAGCTCTATGACAAGAAACACATGAGCTGGACCCAAGTCCTTCGTCTTGTATGTATGCCATAGGAGGGTCTTAACCGACGGGACGACCGCGATACTAAGAGAAGCAACAAGAAGGTCATCAACGTAGGCAAGGATGGCCACAAAGGGCTCTGACAGGAAACTCAAAAAGAGTTTTGCATCAATGGTATTGCAGCGAAAGCCACCTCACTCAAGAGTGGATATCTCCATGTTCTTGTTGCGCAACAACTATTTAAGTCCGTACAGAGCCTATTTGTGTCATCTATGAAACCTTGTGGTTGTATCATTTAGATCTCCTCATCAAGACAA
Source organism: Penium margaritaceum (assembly GCA_023375785.1). Taxonomy (NCBI): domain Eukaryota; kingdom Viridiplantae; phylum Streptophyta; class Zygnematophyceae; order Desmidiales; family Peniaceae; genus Penium; species Penium margaritaceum. The sequence goes on along the minus strand of SZWC01000164.1, from coordinate 106,300 downwards.
CCATACAAGAACACATTGTTGACGCCCATCTGCTCCAGCTCCCACTCATGCTGTGCAACCAAACACAAAAGAGTTTGCGCAGTGGTATAGTGTCCGCTTGGAGCAACCGTCTTGTCAAAGCCAATCCAAGAGATCTGAGGGAACCTTTTTCCTGTCAACCGAGACTTGTATCAGTCAACCTTGCTATCTGGTTTCAGTTTGTGTCGAAAGACCAAACAAGTTGAGACAACTTTAAAGCCCGTTAGAAGGTCCTGGAGCTCAATTATGTCAAGCTCTTTGAGAGGGTTCAACTCCTCTACATAGCATTCTCCCAAGAGGTCAGCATGAGATGCAACTTGAGCCTGCGGAACCCTGGAAGGCTCTTGTTAGAGTGTGGAGACTCTTCTCACTATAAAGCAAGCAATGACAGCCTATGATAGAGGCGTCGATGGCACTGTGGAACTCATGTACAACGAGTGCATATTCCACTGCTCAATTGGGATGGACAACAATGATAGCAAGTCCAAGTGCATCGAGGCCCGTGGGCTTGGTAGAAGGACAAGCAGTAGAGGAGGATGTACTTGAGTGTGTGTGATGCTCACAGGACTAGGAGGTCAACTGCTTAGGGAGGGAGCGAAGCCTCCTTCCATGCGTGTATGGCTATGGACTGACAGCAGGAGCCGGAGACACCAGGAATGACACTGGTGTATTGATAGGATCCATGGTTTGTGCTATGAAAGTGGAAGGTGAACCATCAGGGGACTATGCCAGAGCACTAATGATGACCGGCACATTTGCTGTCTCTAGAGATGACGCAGCCAAACTTAAACAGACGTATGATGCCTCTGGGGAGGAAGTAATCGGTACGCTGAATAGTTAGGGGAGATGGAGAAGCCCAGTGTCCGTAAAGGTGACCGGCAACGATTGTGTAGAAGGGAGAGGAATAGCGGAGGGAGGAGGAGATGGATTCCCGTGATCAGACCCATCCCTCTCAAGTAGACGGCATGAGGAAGAAAGGAGGATGGAGCGACACGGGACAAGCCACGCTGGAAGATGTCATTAATAACCAGAACATCATGTGACACAATGACGTGAGACTGGCCAGCATCCTAGAAATGCCAGCCTTAGACATGGAAAGAAGCAGCAAGGAAGGAAGCAAAAATTAGTACAAGGACTTAGATTGCTATCGTGAAGATCCTTAGGCAGCCAGACGGCAGCAATATAGTCCAGAAACGAGCAACAAGTAAGTTCACCATGACCAAACCAATGTTTGAAGGGGTGACATGATGGTGGAAGGGACCATAAGGAATAGAGCTCCAGACCTATGTCATGTAGGACATGGAAAGGAGGCAGGTTAGACTCAGTGAGAAGGGTGTAGACACCGCCAGCAAGAGTGCAAGTAAAACATCCAGAGACGACGTTTTGCTAAGGTGTGTAGGGAGCCAAGGGCTTCATACACACCCCATGAGAAGATAAAAAATGACCAGCGGGTCACATGAACCCGCCAACGTGATCACAACAAGACATAGGCAGACGAGGATTGCACGTGATTTTTGCCTAAAGCAGCAATTACTTAAGGATGGATCAGACATCACTCTTTTGCCGAAGGAACAACATCCAGCACATGTCTGATTAGTCATTAATGAGACAGAGGACATAACCCCCACTACCACCCAAGACATCATGGGCAAAGTCCCCATGGTACTTGCATGAAAAAGATCAAGGGGGTGGGAAGTGTGAGTGTCAGAGGTAGAGAGAGGAGAGCGACGTTCTCCCCCTAAGCACAGTCAAGGCAATCGGAAGTGTAGGAATCAGGCTAGTTGGAGGCCTTCATATCACTCATAGGATGAGTGCAAAACAAGCGGTCAATCATTGCAGTGTGGATGCTGCACACGCAGCGATGCAGCAGTTACATGTGCGCCAAAGAAAAGGAGCGAGCAACGTGAACAAGGAAAACCATGGCACATGATGGTTCAAAGGAGGGAACGTGGAAAAGACGGTCACAACGCATGCCACAAAGCAAGATTTGGCCAGTGGTGTGGTCCGAGACAAAAATAATGCCATAGCTAGATGAGAAGTCCATGCCTTGATTCTTGAGATTCGTAATAGAGAGCAGGATTAGAGAAGGCACGTACAACATGATTGAGAGAGACCGTTCCTCCCCAGGGCTTAGAAAACAAACAACGCCAATACCTTGAATGGGTAGAAGTTGGCTGGAGCTTGTGTCTATAAAGCTGAAAGAGCCAACAGGATCCAAAGAGATAAATCATGTGATGGGTGGCACCGGAGTACAATATCCAAAAGCCACCTAATACACCTACAGATGCAAGGATACGACTAGCAACTGAGCGTGGCAGTATCTGCTGACCACAAGCAGTAAGACAACTAGGCAAGAGAACAGACTGCTAGTCCTCAACCCATGGAATCTCAATAGGCCGAATGTCCTTAATGCCCCTCGAGGCCGATCAACAGAGGGCACCGTCAGCATGAAACGCAATTGACCTCAGACAAGTACGCACACTCTCATCCCTCTGATTACAAAGATGTAACTAATGGACAAGGCAAGTGAATACAAAATCCAACTGATGACCGTCCTCAATCGGGTCGAATGCGATGACGACCTCCGAAGACTGGCGCTTCTGGGACGATGCCGATGAGATCCATGCTGGTAGAGTGGACGTTCCAGAAAGAGGGCCATGGAAGGCAGGCCCCAAAATGTATAAGGACACCCCTAGGGACGGGGAGGCGAGAATAAGACTGCTGTGGTGGTGTAAGCTATTCCATCGGTGGAGGTGGAAGAGGTACGACCGGAGGTGGCGGTGGAGCTACATGCATGGACAGAACCACCACCATTATTGGAGGAGTGTGCCTAGTGCACACGCATGGCAGATTCTAGACAAGCATCGTCAGGGGAGGGGGGAAAAGGGAGCTTTGGAGTAGAGTACCGAGCAGCACCACAATGCATGCACGTCATAGTGTAAGGAAGAGAGGGAAAAGATGAGGAACCGTTGAAACCCTTTCCCTCCCCTTGTTCACCACCCGACCTTCTAGTAGACTAACCGTCCTTGTCCCTCCCTCACCCTTTGTCTCCTCTTGATTAACCAAGGAGGAACCACATGTGGAGGAAGAGGAAGTGGATGAGGATGAGGTGTGTGAGGAAGATACCATAGCTAAAGAGGAGGAAAACGCAGTGGTGGCGATAGCTCCAACAACGCAATGGATGCATTTTCTCTATAGTGTGCTCAACCAGTAAATCAAGCACTATGTAGTTAACTCCCAGAGTGTACAAATACCCGACGAGGCATCGTCTCGGACAGGCTCAACTGCCATGCGCTTGAGCTCTATAGCCTTGACCTCCCTAAGGATGTCGGACAGTTCGAGGATGGGAACTTTCACTACGGAGAGGAATGTTGGGAGCTCTTGAGGTGCAGCTCTGTCCAGGTTGCAGAATAACTTGAGACTTTGTGACCAGTGTGTTTCCACTATCTTGTCTGTACACATGGACAGGAGATTGAGCTGGATGGTGAGGACGCTTTGGGCCGCATGAACTGTATCAGTGTTGTAACGCCTGATGAGGATGTAGGTGCAAACTGGGTCAGCTAGTGTGCGACGTGTCTTGTTGGCATTGTAGAACTCGGTCTCGTCTTTGAGGACACGAACATCATGTGTGGTTTCTGACTTGACAGGGATATAAGGAAGAATGATAGAGGGATCATAGTCATGGTAGCAGTGCCAAAGATTCTTTCCCTATGCCCAGACGCTGAAGCAAATCTCCAAAGACAAGAAGAAGAGATTAGAGGTGGTGATGTGTCAAAATTGTGTTGGCGCTGTGAGGGCAGTACAAGAGCCTTCGCTGATGGAGTCTCTAAACTGGACCACTCACACGAAGGAATCGACGTGGGCCCGGACGCCACCATAGGATCAAACCAGACCAGTTGATGAACGTGCCGTAGGTGGTTTCTCCGTTTTCTTCCACTGCTTCTACTCTCTTCTACATTGGTCCCACCCTGCCTCCTGAGTATTTTCACCTCCTGCACTGCCGTCTTTGCCACATTCACACTACAACCATTGCTCGTCTTCTGCGTACCAAACCTGCGGCTGGGTTTGACTCCGCCACGTTTCCACCTCCGGGCTTCGCTACATGTCCTGATTATGCTCGTGGACGGATGCATCGCTGCCCCTTGAGCACGGCTGAGTCTATCACCGTCCATCCTTTTGACCTAGTGCATGTTGATGTCATGGGTCCTCTTCTCCTTAAATACCTTGGCGGTCTTGGCCGTTACGTGTTGTGTCTGGCTTTTGAATACTGTCGCTACTGCTGGGTCTTTGCCTTGCACCACAAGAATGATGTCACCGATGTCCATGAATTGTGATTCCCTCAGGCCGAGCATGCTTATTCACGCCAGATGCGCATCTTCTAGTGTGATAGGGATGTCAATTTTTTTGTTCCTACCTCTCAATTTTGTTCAATCTCGCGGTATTTACATGGAAACATCTGCTCCCTACATGTTGTAGCAAAATGGCGCGTTGAAGCGTTGGAACCACACCTTGGCTAATGGCGTGCATTCCCTTCTCTTGGACTCTGGTCAGTTCCCTCTCTTTACCTTTGAGGCGATGTTGTACATGACATGGGTGTCAAACCGTGTTGCGCATGGTCCCCTTCCTCATCATTTCGCATCATTTCAACTTTGGGATGGCCTTTGGGCTGATCTTTGCCTTGCTCATATTTGGGGCTCTCCAAATGGAAAAACTATGCAGCAGGTTGGGGCAGCAGCGTTGTTGATGCAGCGTGCGGGCTTCCACGCTCGTTGCTTAATTCAGCTGCCCCCTCAGTCTGCTGCTCTAGAGTCTAAGCCTGGAAGCTCTGGGTTTGTTACTCAGAAACGCGCGCGCCAGAGTTAGCGCCAGAAAGCAGCTGAAAAATGATAGTAACTGATTAGGAATGAAGAATAAACAGCAATGGGGGACCCCTCCAAGTTCTAGCCCCCCCCCCCAGCTCTGTAGAGCTTGTTACTCAGTTCATCAGCCAATCAGAAAATAGCTAATTTCAGGCTGGCAGGTTTTCTCGGTGAGGCCTGCCAGACGGCCGACAGCCCAAAACCCGGGTGTCGTCCGTTTTGCCTGAAAACTGGACCATACCATAATACCAACGTTGCGAACGCAGTCGTGCGGTCAGAATCTGCTAGAAAAATAGTAGCGAGGAGTTATGGCAGCCTGAACCCAGGCAGTGCCCACGATGGTTTATGCTGCCAAACAGGGCCATGCAACATGCAACAGGGACCCTAGGCAGCGCATGACGACGCAGGCACGACAGTACGCGCTGGACGCATGCAGACAGCGACTGTGGTGGCAGTGACTGCCGGCAGCGTGACCGCCGAGGAGGCCTGCCGATGGAGCTGAACACGTCGCCGTAGAGAGGGGGCTCCAGCGAACTGCGAGACAACCTCAGTGTGCGTTGGCTCCACCGGACGACACTCCATCAGCGTCGAGTCTCGTCGTCAGTCATCTGCACGCCGATGTACACAAGCCGGGAGGACACAACAGAGCACAACGAGCGCAAAAACCAACACTCCCCCATGACTCACAGGCGTAGTGCACATGGGCGGGCAAAGACACGGTCAACACACAGACTCCCCCAGGACACGCAGAAGAGCAGGCAGAGACAACGAAAGCAAGTCACGGACGCACGCCGACTAAACTCATAGCCTTCTTAAACAAGTCCCGCTTCAGTGCCTTGGTCAGGAAGTCAGCCAGCTGCCATGCTGTCTCAACCCACACGATGCTGATGCTGCCGTTGTGCAACAACGAACGCACATAGTGATACTCAACATTGATGTGTTTTGTGCGAGTGTGATGCACACCGTCATTGTCTGCAATGGCCATGGCACTCTCATTGTCACAATGCAAGGTGATAAATGCGACAGACTGACACAACTCGGACAACAGACGACGCAACCACACACTCTCACACGCGCCTGAGCCAAGGGCCACGTACTCAGCCTCAGCAGTGCTACGTGCAATGCACCCCTGCTTGCCACTGCGCCAGGACACAGCTGTGCCCCCGACCAGAAAGATCCAACCAGTGCGACTCTTACCGTCTGGACTGCCGGCCCAGTCACTGTCGGTGTAACCCACTGCAACGACGGACGGCTGACGGCGGAACATGAGGCCTCGCCGAGGGGTCGAGATGACATAGCGCAGTACTCGGATCGCGGCCTCAAAGTGGAGGTGACGCGGCTCCTGAGAGAACTGGGCCAGGAGGTTAACGGCGAACGCGATGTCTGGACGCGTCGTCGTCGCCAGGAACATCAGTGACCCGATGACCCGCAGATACGTGGTCACATCAACTGGCTCCCCCACAACAGCTGGGTCATGACTCTTCAACTTCACCTGGCCATCGGGTGACATGGGTGAGGATGCGCTGGGCACGAGGGGCAAGTCCTCGGCGAAGCGAGTGGACAGGGTCTGCACATAGGCAGCCTGGTGGACATGCAGGATGCCCTGAGAGCGATCATGCTCGAGCTCCATGCCCAGGAAGACTCGGGCAGACCCGAGATCCTTCATCTGGTAGGCGGCGTGCAG
>SZWC01000164.1:38460-89254 GCA_023375785.1 Penium margaritaceum | reverse complement strand
AAGAGAGAGAGAGAGAGAGAGAGAGAGAGAGAGAGAGAGAAAGGAAAGAGGGGCGGTAATAATGCTGTACCACCCTGCCCAGTCAGAAATATCTGCAGCTGCAACCCTCTTCCCATCCTTACCTGTACAGTAAGCGTCAACGCCACCCCTGGCACCCACCTGAATCTTTGCAAGTTGTTTGAAGTCGAAGTATGTCTTGAACGTCTGCATGCAGTCCTCAACTGCCGCAGCGGCCTTTCCTTCCATATCAATGTTTGCAAGCTCTCCAATGTCACCCTGGAATAGGGAGGGGCAGCAGAGTCAGCAGGGCCGAGTTGAGTCATTCTACGGAGACAGCCCAAACGAAATGGTCTCAACCGATGTTCCTGACCATGGCCCCATCATGACAACATCCTGCATCCACAAGCTTCATGCCATGCGTGGAAGCAAAGGAGCAGAAGCACCTGAGTGCAGATTGCAGATTCCACCACGATCTCAGCAGAAAGCTTGCATTCCCGCATAAGACCGCATATAAGTCCATAATTTTCAGGTCCACCCCCCTTTTCCCCAAGATCTCAATTGTTTGCAGCAGAATGCCAAAAACCTGGAATATTCATCTAAGAACGCATGGACTCACCACAACGACGACATCAGCATCAAGGTACACAATTCTCTCGAAGTCCTTGGAGATAAGGGGTAGGTAGAAGGGCAGGAAGTTGAAGACGCTGACAAGTTCCTTGCGTGCACCACTGCCCTCCTTGTAAGTAATGAGCTTCTTGATGCGCTCTGCATCAATCTTCTGCCTGCACCCATCGATGGAGTACAGATTATTACCGAAGGGCACATTCAAGCCATCATCTCGTGTGCTGCGTGGCTGCCACAGCTCCACTGGCCAATGGACTCTCTGTCAACGAACTAAACTGGGAAATGCTCGTCCCACACTCAGAAGATTCACTGTGATGAACACAACACCCTTGTGGTGGATCTTCCCAACAGCCTCTGGCTGGAGCTCAGCTTGGCAACTGTACCCACAAGCCCTCACCAACACAACACACGACCGACAGACTCCTCAACCACGTTGTCACTGCACAGCCATGGACCAAACATGACTTTCCACTGTGGGCACGTGCGCACTGAAATCCTGAGCTCAGGATTTGTTCCCATACACCTCAAATTATCACAGACACTGAGATCACCAACACAACAGCTTGTTAAATTGAACTGCAACAGTAACCTACAATATGCATCGAACCTGGTCTCAACAGCCGTGTTCACACAAAAATTTCTGATGTTCCTAACACTAAAGATACCCGCTTCAGGCGTGCTTGTTCCAAAACCTTCCCTCCCTCACTCTGTGTCTTTCTCGCTCTGTGAACAGGATTCATGTAGGTTGGGGCATTACCTTCAGTGGAACTATCATCACGAGCATCAAGTGACATAGACATGTGCAGCAAGGAGTATGACCCTTGCGTAAAAAGCAAATGGCGGTGGTGGAAACGAGAGAGGCAAGTGAAAGACGGAGTACACAAGGGGAAGCTACAAAGTTGGAATGTGAGCCAAACGACTTCAGCAGATTCGTCAGATTACGTGCGCGGCAGGAGTCTAATGACCCACGTCGGTGGCGCACGATGGTACTTCTTACTGGGCTTCTCATTTTCATCCTTGCTGTGGCCATCAAGAAAATGGTTTCACGTTTGACTTGCAGCCATCTAATACAATTCCGGTACCAGTCTGGCCCAGGCCACATCAGATCCAGGTCTCTGCCGTTCGCTTGTCGCATTCAGCAGTTCTGGCTGGGACCGGCACCAGATTCATGCCCTCACCTGTTGATGTCGATGACCACGCCGGGAAAAAGCGGCAGCAGCTTGTCGCGTGCAGACTTCTCGTTCTCCTCCGGAATCACAAGGTGAAAGTCCACCTCATCGCGGTGCCTGTGCAGGCTCGTCCAGAACAGTAAAAACAAACAACAGAGTAAGCTACGAGCGCAACATTCAAGCACTTGAGCAGGTTCCCTTTAGCCAGCAAGCTGCAAGCACACGATTACTGCGCGCAACGGAATGAATCAGAGGCCTTAGGTAGCAAGGAAGACCGGCTGGAGGGCGGGGCGGGATAAAAATTACTTTGCATTCGCCAGAGTTGAATTGATGACCACGAATATGGGCCTCAGATCCACTTCATCTGTGGAGATGAAAACGTGGGCTCCCTGCCTTTTCCGCTTCCCCTCGCTTGAGCTGCTAGAGGCATCGCTGCTGCTGGAGCCCTTCGCCGAACCGCCATCCTCGATCGCGCTGCTTTTCTCACTACCTTCGTCTTCGTCCTTTATCTCTGCATTGCCGCTAATTCTGGAATCCTTCTTGGATTCGTCATCGTCGTCATCCTTCTCAGAGACCTTGCTGCTGGATTTCTCTGTGTGGAATTTCCCTTTGGAGGAAGATGGCGCCGAAGAGCTTGGATTCTCCTCGTCATCGCTGTCTTCCACGGACTTCTTCGAAACAGAAGATGACGAGTCGGCCTCATCTTCTGCTGGAGTCCGAATTTTTGACTGCTTCTCATCCTCGCTGCTGCTACTGCTGCTCTCTTGCGCCGACTCGCTGCTGCTCCCCTCCGTCGCATCGCTCTTAGGATCTTCCTCGTCGTTCCTGGATGACGTGACTTCCGAGGAAGCTGGAGAATCCTCGGAAGAAGACGTAGGAATTTTCCGATGTCCATTCAGCTTCGTGGTGGTGGAGGTGGCGCTGGGCGTTCCCCATCCATCAGCATCATCGTCTCCATCGTCCTCCACCGGATGGAGAGCAGGCTTCACGCTGTTGCTACCGGCATCCACGAATGAGCTCGTGAAGTCTTTGAGCTGCTTCAGCGGCAGGTTGTTGGAAGCGATCTTCATGAGGCTTTCGCGGTCCACTTGGATCTGTGACACTTGGTTGCCCCAGTGCATTATCCTGTACTTTAGCTGCTCTGGAGATGTGCCTGTATAGATCAGGTAGATGAAGAGGGCCGCGAATGGGGCGAGGAGGACGAGGGCGCATCGCGGGTCTGTTCTCCGTCCAGTCTCCTTCTTCAGGGTGTCTAGGTCGTCGTATTCGCGGCTGGATCCAGGAGGCGAGCCGTCATCCACGCCTCTGGTTTGATGCCCATTGCCCCATTTGCTCCGCACCTGGGCATTCTTCTCCCCTACGCCCACCATTGCGCGTACGCGATGTGTACAATGGCCTCAACGCGACAATCGTGACGCTCTACAAGCTGAAGGGGTAGAACGGAAGCTTGTTCTGTGTCAGAGCGAATTCGGAGGTCAGTCTCTCTACGACATTTTGGTGTAGAGCTGTTGCACTCCAGAAGACTTTTGATACGAAGACCTCACAGCTATCAGTTGGACGACCTCAAGAACCACACAGCGACAACGGTGATGCGCGACGACGATCGGCGACCGTGCATCGGCGTCCTGAAATTTGGCGACGACATCATGCGGGCATCGCCGATGCATAACGAAGTGGTCGCGAAACTCGCCTACCAGGGCTTTGAGGCCCTTAAGCGAGAAACGTTCGCAAACTCCAGGTTGAAACAGGAACTGAGGCGGCGGGAATGGCACGACGTGAAACGCGATCGATGCTGGTGATGGATCTCGATTGATGACGAGACACTTTTTCCCCTAGCGGTGCACGGCCCAAGGGGGAAGCGCTGGAGATGATTGGGTGCCGCGTATCGATAACCCATTCCCCCGCAGCTAGAGTAGTGTGCCGCAGTGGCTACTACGTCTCGACAGCAGGCTTGCACCGCCCATTCATCCGCCCATTGGCGACGCTGCCCGAATCCATTCTCGAGGTTGCCCGACCTCCCGCTCAACCAGTGTGCAGCAGGTTACGACCACGAAGCAACACCTAGGCTTCACCGCCACGCGTCAAACCTAGCGCCCGACCGCCCTGCCGGCAACCGGGAGGGCGATTGAGCAACTAGCCTGAAAATCGCCAAAGCAACCGTTGTCAGAAACGTGCACAAATAGTGACCCAAAGTAAAACAATATCACAACATTTTCATTGCCTGAAATACATCAAAAACAAATTCCTTGGTACTTCGTTTATAATGGCTTTCGGAGGAACCCTTGCCCAACCAATGCGTGAGAGCTTCTGTTACTCAAACTCTCCCACCCGACCATCCACATGCCAAAAACCCCCGTAGAAGCCACATGGCACAAACCATGCTGAAACAACACTCCATCCAACAACTAGCCTAATAACATTATTTCATATAAAATTGAGAAAACATCTGGAATTAATTTATTCATTAATAAAAATAAAAATATTAAACGGAGATTCCAATCAAATTAAACTCACCAAAAAGAGAAAAGATTAACATTTCCCCCTTCATCCTCCAAATCATCCCAAAAATCCCAAGTTAGAAAAGCCCTAAATGATCATGAATTTATAAAAAACATGTTATTTTTTAATTAATTCAACCGTAACTACAAGGTTTCAATGTGTTAAAAAATCCCAAATTTGTTTCATTCTCATGTAACTCATCATTAATTCAAACATTTAACAATGAATACAGTTCTTTATCAAAATTTAAACAATTTATAACAATTAAAAAATAAAAATAGCTCACATGGAAATCAATGAGAAGTTTCCTTTATCAACCCCCTCATGGGATACTTCATGTCACATAAGAAAACAATATGATCAAAACAAAACATAATTCAAATAATTTCAATCTATTAATTATTTAATTCATATAGAATACGGAAATAAAATTATTATCTTAAATTAAAATCAAAATGGACGTATGTGAAGGAGTCATGAATGTGTCTCTATTAGATAAAGTTAAAATATCTCAAAAACTTCCCAAATAATCAATTTTGAATTTCTGCATGTTATAGTTAAAATATAGAATTAAAAAATGCTTTTAAAAAATAATTCCTTCTTATTAATTTTTTTGTGTATAGTATCAAACATGTGTCTTTGTTTGATTGGTTTTATCTTTAGAAAATGTAGAAATTAAATTCATAATTTTATATTTATCTAAATTTATCAATAAAGGGAATTTTTGTATCCATGAATAGCCTTGCGCCTAAAATTAGATATAAACAAATAAAAAAAATGAAATATTTTGGGGGAATCAATGATTGAATGAAGGATTGAGAAAAAACATGGAAATCATTGTACTTACAAACATTTTTATTGGTTTAACATGGTGAATATATAACACTTGCCTTAATATTTCCATTTTTCAAAACTTACTACTTTTAACCATTTCAGTTAATCCTTCATGCATGTGGGTTGGTTTTAGAGGTGCTTTACATGAATGTGCGTTTACAAGCACTAGGCTTTGTTATTAATTTTAATAAAATATCCAGATATTGAGATTCACCCAGTCTTGATGGTCGGGTTTGGTTAAAATGCATCTCGTGGTGCATTTTATCTGCTTTAGTGGGCCAAAAAATTCACCTCCTTAAATGGAGGGAAGTGAGGCTCAAATCCTTGCCTCCACAGGATCTGAGGTGAACTTGGAGGCCCTTGGAGGGTATAACCATTCAGCTTCCAACTGAAGGGTAGTTGGTCAACTCCCTACTACAACCTCCTTCAACCTCTTGGTTACCCTTCAATTACCAATGCATCTTCAACCTCCATTGGCTCTTCAGCTGCTAGTGACCTTCAAGCTGCCAGTGACTCTTCATCTTCCAGATGACTCTTCAGCTGGCCTGGGTGGTTATGTAACCTCCTAGGTGGTTATGCAACTACCTACAACCTCCAAGGCTAGAGCCTCCAAGGAGGCCCTCCCAGGACTACTTAAGGGGCTCAGTCTGTTTATTCCATTATGCCTTGACAACGCCTTCACTCATCATCAGATTCCTTCTGATGCCTTCAGAGTCTACCACTTCAAGCCTCAACCTCTGACAATACAAGCTAGTACCTTGGGACGCACCTCCTACAAAGGCCTACGCCTTGTTCAGTGCAAGCTAGTGGCTCTACAAGCAGTCTGCTTCAGGTCTGGTTCATAGACTTAGTCTCAAGGCATTCAGGGCGGGCGCCCTGTGGGTCCACAAGTCTGCAGTTGTGGCTACATCCCTGCAGCTGGTTTAGGGAACTCTTCATGTACTTCTCCAAGTGATCTACAAATTCCAATACATATTTCAGATTCTTTTGTGCACGCCTTTTCCTTCCAGATTTCATTCCAGTCTTACCCATCCACCTTCCGAAAATCTTAACACCAGTTACCCCGGGTTCATAAATCAAACTGGCCAAACCCCCACTCGTTGGAAAAGTAAGAATAAGTTGCCCCATCTTTTTTTTTCTCCAAAAGCTCTGTCTAAACTTTTTTTTATCACAATAATCCCCGTGATGGCTCGCAAGGTACATTGTTGTGTTACAATTTTTCCCCACGTGAGGGGTATGTTTTAACATCACAAATACCCCGTTTTGTATTGAGTTGTTTATGGTATGATGAGCATTATTTCTATTTCTTGAAACACTTCCTACGTAATAGGTGGAAGATAATCATATCATCAGATTTCGTTGTTAAATTTCTCACTTGTTCATTTTTGTAAACCTCCCCCCCCCTAATAACATTGTACAGTTTGTTCGCCCATCCCCCCCCCCCACCCTCACCCTCACCCCCCCCCCCCGCCTCTTTTAAAATTCTCATCCACTTCATAAACATGTTTGATAACAATAACATTTTTATGTTGAGAGATGCCACTGAAGTCGCAAAATGGAAACGTCTGGACAATGACCATTTACCTGACAGGGTACCTCGTCACCGACACTCCGGATGCGGGGTGTACTGAGGTCAAAAGGTTGAAGTCGGGGCTGATAGAGAATACATTCCTTCTAACGGGGTGGATAGCGTTTTCGAACATCCGGAACGGGGTACCTCGTAACGTTGCCGTAGGCCTTTTTCAATTCCGCCGCACTGCCAACCATTCTATTTTTTCTCCGGAACGAAGGGTTCCACAGAGACAAATTACTTGCTGGAGACTGACCCGCATGGCAGTGATCGCTAATGCATGTAATTGATTTTCCCTCAAAGTGTCTTGATTGATCAAAATCTGTCTCCCGCTCCCTCTGCTCGTGATGTCTGAGTGAAGAAAATGCTGATGGGGCAGGCAGTCGCCGCGGCTATGGCAAAACCTGCGAGTCATGCTTGTGGGCACGACTATGACAGGTGTGGACTGTTCTCTGGACCCCCGGAAAAGGCGAGCGATGGCTTGCGATTGGATTTTTAGTGAAGAAATCTTAGCAACTGCTTAGCCTTCCTTTCGATCCGGAGGGTTTGCGAACAATATAGATTGAACCCACATATTCATTTGGTCGGTAACCTTGCTCCAGCGTGAAGCTGCAAGTTGTAATGCACGGCATTCGCTGCGCTGTACAAAGACAGTCCAACATGGGCCACAGAGAGGGTTAAATTGAACCCGCAACTGTCAAAAAGGCGCGATCTTTTGCTGTAGCTCATGTCCGTAATCTTGCACAAGCCTTTGGTGTCCAAGTTGCCTTAAAAAAACTGCCTTGAGTATGAAATCGTCACGAGTGGATCAGAACAACTTCGGACCGTTTCATCTAACGACGAGTTTCCCCACTTGAGTATCGACGGCCGGTGTTGCAGCCGGTTGCCGCCGTGTTAGCGTTGTCAGGCTAGCGCCTTTGACCGACAGAAGGTAGGCCACTAGGAGCACAAGAAGCGGTCATGCCGCCTTGGCACATGGCCTCCTGCGAACACAACGGCTACATCCATCCTGCATTTGAAGGCGCGTGTCGTGCAAGGACTGGTGATGTCTTCTACATAAACAAAATCTAAGGAAGCCCCAAGTCTGGCGACCATAACTTACAATCTATTCCTGTTCTGAATAACATCAAGTGTCATTTGTATATTTTCAACTCAACCTCATCGTTGGGGTGACCTTCACGTGATCCAATAAATATAAATATATTCCATGATTCCCAACTTAGTGAAATGATCTCTGTTCGATCGAGTGGAATAAGGATGCTTTCTATTGAGGATCAAACACAATTTGAGGATTGGGAACAGTTATGTAATATTTCAAGAAAATTATCTTTAATACCAAGAATATTTTGGGATATTTATATTTTAAAAAAGAAACGTCACAAACAAGGATGGGATGTGGTGTTACGTCGAGCGGAACGTACGTGGTTCACGAGGATGAGATACTGGACAAACGACAATGCAAGTATTTTGGGAAACTGGATTCTTTTCACTGAGAAATAGTTTCCATTCAATGAAAAGCGTCGATTGAGTCGAACACGTATATATAATGCCGAGAATGAGAACGTGGCATATGTTGGATCCTCGGCCCTTACACCAAGCGACACAAGCGAGGTTTCCCCGTGAATGGCTGCTTCAAGCAGCTCCCTCGACTTTTCAAGGAGCTTCGAGGATATTGAGGTGCCTTTTTATGCAGATCTTGTTGGTTTTCGTGCATCTCTCATTGTACTTTGTTGTGTCCTCCAGGCCTGTGTACATCGGCGTGCAGATGACGGACGGTGAAACTAGACGTTGCTAGAGTGTCACTCGGTGCAGCCGACGCATGCTGAGGCCCACACACAGCTCGCTAGAGCCTCCTCCCTCCGGCGACGCGCTCAGCTCCATCGGCAGGCCTCCTCGGTGGTCGCGCCGCCGACGGTCACTGCCACTGCACGTAGATGCTATCTATGTGCATCCGGCGCTGTTTCTGGTTTTGGCATTGCATCCACAGCATCATGTTGTGCCTAGGGTCCATGACTCTTGCTACGTGACCCTCTTTGGCATCACTGACGGTCGTAGGCACTATCTAGGTTCGTGCATCCGTAACTCTTTGCTGCTATTTTTCTAGCTGATTCTGACCAAACGACTGCGTTCACAGCATCGGTATTATGGTATGGTCCAGTTTTCAAGAAAAACGAACGATGCCCGGGTTTTGGGCTATCGGGCGTCTGGCAGGGCTCACCGAGAAAAGCCTGCCTGCCAGAAAATCTGTGGAAATGCCGATTACCCCCTGTTTTGTCACCCTTGACCCTCATTCGCCCCTCCGTCGGAGCGATAAGCCTCATCCGCCCCTCCGTCGGAACGATAAGCCCCATTCGCCCCTCCGTTGGAGCGATAAGCCTCATCCGCCCCACCGTCGGAGCGATAAGCCTCATCCGCCCCTCCGCTGGCACGATAAGCCTCATCCGCCCCTCCGCTGGCACGATAAGCCTCATTCGCCCCTACCCATGAACAATAGGCCCCATATACCCCTTGATCGGGTTTCGAAGTAGAACCGGTGAAAATGCCATAAAATAAGCCTAATATACCCATGGTTTGTGATGTGACGCAACACGACCAGGGGAACGGAACCTTACCCTAGACACCTGTGGCCGAACGTAAATGCTTGGGTCTGCGTACAGGCTCGGCATGGTACCGTCCCGGCACCTGCGGCTCCCTGCTTAGGGGTGCGGTCGGCCACACATGACGACTGATGCTTTTCAAATACACTGCCCGTAGTCGTGTCATTTGCAACGTCAAACCCGTACATATGCTCTGCATATATAAGAGTGTTCGTCGCATTCGACTAATTCCTTCTCCCGTACTCGAGAGTACACGTAGCGAACCCCCTTGCGACATGTCCAAAGTTCGACATACGCGTCCTCTGCCACCGTTGCAGCGCTGGGGTGACCGTCCAGAACCGGTGCACAATCCTTTCAGTTTTTGGGGCAACGTGTCCCCCCCCCGTCCATGGATGACGGAACTGCGGTGGCGGAGTGGGCAAACATAAAGCGCGCATGGGACATCATCAATCCAAATACACCCGAGGACCCATACACCATGTGTTGGTAGTTGGGCATGAAAGCACCCCATGCTCGCCCGTTGTACTGCCCACCGAATTGGGCGCCATGGATGTCGGTGTGGCCACTTCCATGTTCGAGGCTGTGATGAACATCACCGTTTCCCAATGTCTTTTTTTATATTCACGACTATATGCTGGGCACTTTGGAATGAAGTCTTCCAATGGTTATTAACAATGTGCCAACCTTTTCCTCATTATTAGTGTCAACTTAAGCAACAAAGTGTCCTCTGCTTTACGGTACTTCTGTATGTTTTAATGACTATTGTAGTAGACAAAGCAGGAATCATATGTTGCAAAAATGTACCGTTGTAGTGGGTTGTTTGGTCTGTACTGTTTTCCAGAGTCGAGTAGTATGACCCCCTCAACGTCATTATAATCACCAACATATTATGTGGAAGGTATTCTCTGCAGCGTATGCTGTAGGGTAGGGTTTACAGAAACGTTACACTCAGAATGCAACATTTCAGGGAGAACGTACAAATCAGAGTAGTTCTTCCTCCATGTTGCAATCAGATGCTCACTTGCCTGGTGGTGGTTGAACAAGTTCATACAGACAGTCTTCTGTTCTGTTGTATGACGTGCTTCGATAACATTGTATCTCATGATGCTTCACTATGTGTCCCAATGTTATGATGTTCAGAGTGATGCATTTGCTTCAACAATCTCAACACTCATGAAGCCCGTAACACTGCCGTTTCTTCATTCATAAGTCCACATGTCGGTGTTTTCAAGTACTAGCTTTTACACAAGTACGCATCCAAACCAATGCCAGTAGTACAATGAATTGTCTTGAGAAAATTCATGCAAGGAAATGTAGATGCCTACACACTACACACAGTGAAGGTCGAATACGTGATCTCATCGAAAAGTTCACGACTCAATCCCCGGAGAAAGTGGACAATGTCACACACAGGACAGAGGTGCTCCCATGGCTGGCAGTGCTCAGCATCGTAGAAAAGCTCGTCAGGCGTGTCTGAATGTTGGCCGCCACTTCTGCTTCTAGAAAGATGCACACCACTGGCCCCCTTCCCCCTAACCATAACCCTGACCTTCTGCCTAACCCGAACCCCCCCTCTCCTGGTGTAGTGTGAGCAGTCTCCCAGAATGGTCTGTTCAATCTCCAATGTCCAGCACACTTCATCCTGCACATGAACAAAAGGCAGTATTAGGTATTGGATGCACATGAGGCAAGTTGCAGGGAAATGTGAATGGAAGAAGGGCAGAAGGACATTAAATTTTTTTACGTAACTCACTCAGCCTCCTCTGGCTCTTCCTCGTACGTCTCCTGCCACTCTCTCTCCTCCTCATCCAAGTGTTGGGTGTGCTCATCCTGCGTCACCGTCTCACCATCATCACCAAGAGAAGGGAAGTATGCACCAGAGTCATCACTTTCAGCACCATCATCAACATCGTTGTCTTCATCCCTTGGCGGAGCCGCGGGATTGTACTCCACGTCACCACTTGCATACGCTGCAAGTGGGGCATCTAAGGCTACTACGGCTTGTGCAGCAGCAGACGGTAGACCAAGTACTTCATGCCCCCTTGCTGCGGCCTGTGCGGGGCTGGGAGCAGGCGAGTTCTTGCACCGTGTCCTCGTGTGGCCCTTTTGCCCACAACGTGGGCATATGAAGTTTTTCTTGCGCAGGGTCTCGCGGTCTTTCCTTACACCTCGCAGGCGTCCCTTCCCTCGCCTTGGTCCGGGTTGTAGCCACAGGGGTTCCACGGGCTTGATGTTCTTCACCATTGGGGAGGGGATGGGATTGTTGTAGGCACGTCGGAACGCCATTCACGTCAGTCCGGGGTCGGCAAGGTTCTCTGCATTGATGCGCTTCACAAGCAAAAATGCGCATGCATGGTGACAGGGCAGGCCGAACTCCTTCCAGCGGCCACAGCTACACATTTTGTCAAGGAGGTTCACTTGACGTCGATTGTTCATGTGACCCTCCACTGTTGCGGTGTTCGGCCCCTCCTCAACCATGGTGTACTCTCAAGCCACAGCTAGGCAGTGAAGCTCTCGGTCGGCTTGTGGTGGGGCCAAGGATGTTTGCACGGCTTTTGCCTGAGCACGTCGAGCACAGAACATGCGCTGGACAAAGGGCAGTATGCTGACAAAACAGTAGTAAGGATATAACTTGCGATGGGCAGCAATGCGCGCTCTCCAGCTCTCTGTAGCGTTGGACGTGGTGTGGCCCCCCCTGCCCAGAGGGCAGTGGAGGCGTGTCCACTTCTCCAGAGGAACACCCCCCACCACAGTACCATCCTCACCCGGCCTGCCAAAGAGGTATGAGTAAGCAGAAGCACTCACTTGCTGCAGGTGTCTGATAGCCTTTTCCCACTGCTCAGGATTGAGTGTGTGCACACACTTCCACGCCCAGTGAGCGGCTTTCTTGCCGTAGGAAGTGCGCACGTTCTCGCGCAAGTGCCATGCGCAGTATGCGTGCATAGCAGTAGTCATGTACTTCTTCAAAGCTTTCTCCAAGCCCTTCTCCCTGTCAGTGATGATGCAAGTGCCTGGCAAAGCAGCAGTGGGATATGCAAGGGCAAGCTATGCGCAGAAAAAATTCCAGCTCTTCTCGTCCTCCGTTGGTGCCAGTGCCCACGCCATCGGCACTGTGTGGTCGTTGGCGTCAAAAAATTGGGCGAGCAGCAAAACCTGCTTGTGCCTGTTTTTCAGGAAAGTAGCATCCATGGTGAGGATGCGGCGACTGTGTTGGAACCCGATTCTGGCAGCTCCGGGCGCGACGAAAGCCCACAGAAACGCGCCGTTCTTGTCCTTGTGCGCGACGGTGTGGGTGCCTGGGTCAACGCGTCTCAACTGCACGCAAGAAGTGGATATACACCCGTCAAATGTAAAAAAACTATAGATACTAGTGCTGCTGCAGGTTTCATGCATTGGTGTATACGCACCTCGTCGATATATGATAGAAAAGACTCCACGTCTCCGTCTTCTTGCCCATCAAGCTCTCCTGGGCCTGTGTCTTCGCGCGGTAAAGCGTGTTGTTGGAGACGTTGATGCCGGTCCGTTCGTGAAGAACTTGACACAGGGTGGCCATTGAGGCAGTAGGGTCGCGCTGCAGGGTCTCCGAGATTTTGCGGGCCACCCAACCCTTCTGGCGAGCCGGATTCCCGCGGCAAATTTTGGGGACACACTTGTGTCCGTCCTCGTAGTGCAACACTGTGACGTCACCGAACTTGGAAGTCACACGTGCACGAAGGAGCCAGGTACAACCCTTGTTTTTCTCCTCGGCGCACGTGACATGGAATCTTGCAGACTCACTGCGGACCCACTTCAGTCTGAAGCGATTGTCAACCGCGTCGTCCTCCACGAACGCCCGGGCTGCATCCATGTTCTGGAAGAACATGCCCGCTGCCGGCTCCTTCGGCGTTCTTTTCTGCTTCTTTGGGCTGTGGCATGGTTCGTCGTCCGAGTCACCTGTCCATGCACGCACGACAAACAATGGCAAGGGAAAAGACAGATTTACTTGACAGACCAAGCATAAGCAGAAGAGGGTAAACGCACCACCATCCAAACTGTCTACGTGTTCCTAAGAATAGCCAACACAAGAAGCGTGAAGAGCTCAAAGTGAGCATTACTGAGGTGGCCATGAGGGACGGACAGGACGCGACGGCGCCCCATGCTAAACCTAACCGGACCGGCTTCCCGGACATCGGGGGACCCGGGAGCACGGGGTGGTTCATCCGGGGGTTTGTTCTGTGGGAGGCTGTCCCACTCGTCAAACCGCCAGGACCACCAGTCATCGCACCAATCCCGAGTGAACCAAAACATAACATCCTCAAACGCGCCTGATGGGTCGTTCGGCGGTGGGTTATCGGGGTACCACCGCGGTGCAGGTCCTTCAGCAGACGGAGGACCGTTCTCGTGAGCACTTGGTCGCGTGGCAACGAGCCACGCGTGTTCCTGGGAATCCATCTGAAATGGAGGGTATATGGTCCCAAAAATCCCATGCTATTTATCCCATCTACCCTCCTGGTCAGGCTTACCGGTGTCCTCCACGACTTGGTCGTCCACCATCTTGTATTCACGATGGAAGCAGCAGCAGAGGCAACATTGTCAGAGGGAGCGGTGACGCCGTCGAAGACGACGACGCAAAACTGAATGACACTGGATAAAACTCAAGAGGTACCCTGCTGAAACATGGGGTGCGAATGGCGGACAATTCGAGGAATAGTGGACACGTAGGATTAGGGCATTGTCCGCCTTTTCCCCTCTTGACGCACAACCTCTGCCTCTTGTGTGCATGTCTGAGTCGTCCGGCTGCACCTAATTTTACCCCATGCATTCGGGAACCCATGGGCATGCCCATGGACACCGGCGGTTGAAAGGATGTGACAGCGGGATGTGCACGGCAGCTCGTCAAGGCGTCCCGCGCAAGTTGTGACACAGACAGGTGTCGGATAGTCCAGCGGCGCATTGTAATTGGCCGGTGACCGCTTGCTGCGCTGGCCATACCGTTGTTAGGCTCGGCATCACGTTTCGATGCCTGTGCATGAACCTTGCCAGCTTACGGACGACGATGGCGCAGGGGGTGTTTCGATGTGACAAGGATACTACATCTGCGGTTCATACGGCCATGCAGACCTGCGGTCTGAGGATTTACGGGTTTCCGGTCTCGTTGACATATGATGACAATGAAAGCATACCCCCATAAAAAAAGTACATGAAGCACGGTGAACCCCACATTTCCGACAACCAAAATGTTAGCATCGTCGACATCATACAAATCCACTGATGTCGAGAACTTGCGTGCCGTCCGCTTGTACAAAATGAGGATCAAATCATCGGAAAACCGAAAAAATAATACCAAGACACCCTTATTCAGAACAAACATTAACCATATACCATCACATGATGAGTTCGACATTTCCACGAGGTATATGGGCCTTATTGTTCATGGGTAGGGGAGAATGAGGCTTATCGTGCCAGCGGAGGGGCGGATGAGGCTTATCGCTCCGACGGAGGGGCGGATCAGGCTTATCGCTCCGACAGAGGGGCGAATGGAGCTTATCGTTCCGACGGAGCGGCGGATGAGACTTATCGCTCCGACTGAAGGGCGGATGGGACTTATTGTGCAAAACTGGGGGTATATAGTCACTCCGCCCCTAGAAAATAGGTCTACGACTATTTTTTGATTGGCTGGTTACCCGAGAAACAAGTTCTACACTAGTAGGGGGGAGATAGAACTTGGAGGGGTCTCCCATTGTTCCTCATTCTTCATTCCTAATCAGTAACTTTTAGTTTTCAGCTGCTTTCTGGCGCTAACACTGGCGCCCACATTTATGAGTAACAAACCCAGAGCTTCCAGACTTAGACTCTAGAGCAACAGACTAAGGGGGTAGCAGACTTAAGCAACGAACGTGGAAGCCCGCACGCTGCATCAACAACGCTGCTGCCCCAACATGCCGCCTACTATTTCTAGCTTGGTATCAGAGTCAGAGCATAGCAACAGCAGCAGAAGACTGACGTACATGTGCCAAACAACGCCGGCGGACACCCATATGCGCCAGTGCAGGGGAAATGCTGCCGGATTTTTTCCGACAGCATTGACCCGCCTGGTGACGGTGTCATATTTTTTTCCCATGGCCACTAGGCCTGGGGAAATGCTACCGAAATTTTATAGCAGCACTTGTCCCCACGCGTGACGCGAGGAGGTGAGCGGAAGGTCGCGTCCAACACCTGCGAGCGACGACACATGATGCAACGTCACCCAGGTGTAGTGACTGGCACGAGCAAGCAACAATAGCAGTCTGTAGCAGTAGCAGACGCAGGCATTGGCAGCGAGTAGTGGCAGCAATAGGCAGTAGCAGCTATGTGCACCGACAGTAGCATGCAGTAGCAGCAGCAACCCGCAACAGCCTCTAGCAGCTGCATCCCGCAGCAGCAAGCAGCAGCGGCGGCCAACAGTAGTAGCAACGGGAGCAAGCAGTAGCAACAATAGCGAGCAGCAGCGGCAACGAGCAGTAGCAGCAGCAGCAGGGTGCAGCAGCCGCAGCAGCAAGCCATAGCAGTAGCCAGCTGTAGCAACAGCAATAGCGAGCAGCTGTCGGCAGCAGCCAACAACGGCTGTTGCTGCTCGCAGTCCATATCTCACTGCGAGCGATGGGCTGCGGGGAGTGAGCCCGCTTCTCACAGCGAGTAGCAGTCTCGCTGCCCGCTGTCCACAGCGAGCAGCGAAGCCCGCGTTAACAGACAAAATTAAGAAAACGAAAAAAAATCCCCCACCCCACCAGCTCCTCTACCGCGGCTAGAGCAACTGCCATAGCTGCTGTAGCAGCCACAACAGGCGCACGAGCCCGCAGTAGTAGTTGCTACTATAACTGTAGCCACAACAACTATAGTAGCAGCAACAACAGGAGTAGCAGCAACAACAACTGCTACAGTAGTAGCAGCAGCTATTGTAGCAGCAGCAACTATTACAACAGTAGCAACAACTATTGTAGCAGCAGCTGCTGCAACAGTAGCAGCAGTAATAGTAGTAGTAGTAGCAGCTGCAGCAGCAACAATAGTAGTAGCAGCTCCAGCAGCAGCAATAGTAGCAGCACCAGCAACAACAGCTGTTGTAGTAGCAGCTGTAGCAGCAGTAGAAACAACAATAGGAGTAGCAGCAGCAGCTGATGCTACAATAGTAGCAGCAGCTGCAGGAACAGCAGTTGCAGCTACAGCAGCGGCCCCAACAACCACCGCTGCTGACGTACGCATCCCGCTGCAGACATCACTCTTAACGTCACTACCGACGTCATCAACACAAACAAAGAGGGAGGGGGAAGAAAACCAATGGGTGGGGGGAGTCATCTACAATGGGAGTCCTGTTAATAACGCAGCAGTAGCTGCTGAGATCAGCCGCTCTAAGCTGACATCACTGCTGACATTTGCAACACAAAAAAAGGAAAAAAACAACCAAGGGGCACCAAACCATGGCTAACAGCCCCAGTGGGGAAGAATCCTCCTCTATGGGCGGGACCCCCAGCCCCCCTTTCTTGTAGCGACTGCAACAGCAGCAACAGCAGCCCTCTGGCGTCGTTGGCGGCAATCCTGACCCCCTGGCTGCTCTTTAGCAACAGCTCGCCGCCTTGATGCAGCACTGTAGCCATTGGCCTCCCAGACTGCCACCAGTGCACCGCCACCATTCATCCCTCCAGAGCACGCCTATCCAGCTGTGTCTGCTGCCACGTATTACCTGGCCCAACAGCAGACTCGGTGCCAGCGGCAGACGGTGACCTCCGTCCTTGGTCCCACTCTGGACGCCGGCCGCAGGCAGAAGGACTTTGAGACGCTGCTGCCGCCGCTTCAAGACGGCAAGCAGTTCCGGAGCTAGGAGCTCAGCTTCCGGATCTGGGTGTAGGGTGAGGGCCTGTGGGCATACTACACCCTCCCGTATGACCCCACCCTGGCCGACCGATTGTGTGACGGTGGTCGCGTTGTACGTGCTCTAGTCCTTGTCGCCCCTTCGGCTTCCCCCTCTCGCCCTAGAGCACTTCCTTGGCGACTTCACCGCTTGCGCCACCCCAGAACCTACAGCCGTGCCACGTGGCACGTCCTCACTCGTCCCCATCGCTTGTCCAGCGAGGCTGAGACTAGTGGTCTACTGCGAGAGATCAACTCCCTGCACATGGGGGAGACCAAGACGGCCACCGCTTACTGGTAGCGGGCGAAGGACATCCTTTGTCGCCTCAGCACCTCTGTCCCACCCCCTCTGACCGCGATCCTCACCATCAAGCGTGGTTCCAGTGACGCGTACGTAGACGTCTTCGTGCACTACTCCCAGGACGTCCTCTCCACCATGGCGGCCCAGGGCACCCTCATGCCTTGGGCATACGAGCTCTTCCTCCAGATTGAGGAAGCTTGTCTGGAGTCCCGACTCCAGCGCACGGAGGCTCTCGCCTCCCCTGCCTTCACCTCCGTGGCCGTCGCCTCCCCCATCGCAGCTACATTGTCATCGGGGAAGAAGAAG
The DNA here is from genome assembly GCA_023375785.1 of Penium margaritaceum. Taxonomy (NCBI): domain Eukaryota; kingdom Viridiplantae; phylum Streptophyta; class Zygnematophyceae; order Desmidiales; family Peniaceae; genus Penium; species Penium margaritaceum. The sequence continues at coordinate 71,491 of SZWC01000164.1, read as the reverse complement.
CATCGGAACAAGAAAATGAAGGGTCAGCAGCAGCAACAGCAACCGTCGGCCGGGTCCAGCGGTGGCGGCTCGGTCTACCACAACTGTGGCCAGCCAAGGCACGGGTGGTACACGTGCCCTATACCAACGGAAGAGGCGTGCATCATCACCACCATGCGTTGTCAGCAGGAGCGCCGTCTCGCCTGTGCCATCGTAGCGGTCGCCGGCCCTGACGCCTCGGCCTCGTCCAGTAGCTCCACCACTCCGACAGCTCTGCCAGTCCACCCGACAGCGCCACCGCAGCACCATCCACAACCGTTGGCACCTCCATTTCCTTCCCCGACACAGTCCTCCTCCTACCCAGGCTCTGGAGCCATCACTCCGCACTTGGTCTACACTCCCAGGCCCTCCTCTCTTGAACGTCAGCTAGAGCAGTTCATCGCCCTCCAGCTTAGCCTGCCTCGCCCTCCCCCCCCGGGGAAGTGCGAGTTGCGTCACCTCCTGCTCCCTTGCCCAGCCCTGCATGACTGAGATTGAGCTGTGGTCGTGTCCCATATCTTTGTCCGTCTCGTTGTCTCCCGTGGTCTCCTCTACCCCCTTCCATGACAACATTGCGTGACTTGACGACTGGCAGTCTTGGTTAGCGCCCCCTTCCACCGCGTCCGCGTCTCTTGCTTGCTCTAATGTGACCATTAGCGACATGGCGACCCCGGTCCGGAGCCTGCTCAGACTTCGATGATCGACTCCGGGGCCACGCATCACATGACAGCCTCTCCTGAGGCCTTTAGTATGCTTGGTCCTGTTGGCGATGTCTCCGGTGTCCGGACGGACTTCGGACAGGTGTTTCCTGTCCGTGGTGTCGGCGTCGTTCGTTTCCGTGGTCCTGCCCGTGATGTCTTTCTCACGGATGTCCTCCTCATCCCCGGTCTTGAGCTCAGCCTCATGTCCCTCACTGCCCTTGACCGCATGAGCATGGACGTTGTGCACTCGCGTGGTGTTGGCACTGTGTTGTTGTGTCCATCCGGTCTCGTCGTACTGCACGCCACTGCCCGTGGCAACCTGTGGCATGTCCTTCGTCTGTCCTCCTCTCCTTCCGTCCCCTCCCCGTCGGCCGCCACAAGCCATATGTTTATCACCAGCACACTCTCTCCTCAGCACACCCGCCTCTTGCACCGCAACCTTTGCCACGTCCACTCTGGTGCAATAGATAGCATGCTCCGCACCCAGCCGGCAAAGGGCCTTGACCCGGAGACTTCCCCTCTCCCGTGCCCCAAAGAGTGTATTGATTGCACTCAGGGCAAGATGCACCGGTACACATACCCTTTGTCTTCCTCCCGTGCATCCGTCCCTCTCGATCTGCTCCATTCTAATGTCATGGAACCTCTCCCCACCGAGTCCATCGAAGAGCATTGCCGTTATATCCTCACCCTCACTGACGACTATTCTCGCTACCGCTGTGTCTTCTGCCTTCGACAGAAGAGCGATGTCGCCCGAGGCATCCAGGACTGGCTTGTCATTGCGGAGCGCGAGTGTGGTCGCTCTCTTTGCCATTTTCACTCCTATTGTGGTGGTGACTACATGGGTGAGACCACGACTTTTCTCACCTCCCACGGTATCCACCATGAGACATTTGCGCCCTACACGCCTATCCAGAATGACGTCTCCAAATGGTGGAACCGTACCATGGCAGACACTGTCCGTACCATGCGAGTCAAGTCTGGTCTCTCTGGTGGCTTATATTTGGAAGCCATGGCATACATGACATGATTCTGGAACTGGATTCCCCACGGTCCCCTTCCCCTTGTCCACGCCGTACCAGCATTGGTGCGGTCAGCGCGCTGACCTCTACCCGGCTCGCGTCTAGGGCTGCTTGGCCATTGTGTGGCTGCCCGCCCCGTAGCAGGGCGGCAAGCTCACTCCTCGCGGACGTCCCTGCACCTTCCTTGGTGTCTCCCGTCACTCCAAGGCCTGGCGCTTCTGGGATCCATCCCGGCACTGCATCCTCGAATCCCGCGATGCCCTCTTCTTCGAGGACCTGTTTCCCCGCGACCTAATTCTCTCCGGCTCGTCTTTGTCTATCCCATCATGTTGGGGAGTGGTGAGTTTGTCCTCCGTCCTGCCGATTCCGGTTGACACATCCCTCAGTCCCTCTGAGCCGATAGTCCCAGTCGCATTCGCTGGCCCCTCCGAGCCAGTAACCCCGGTCGCGACCACTGGCCCCTCTAGGCCGGCAGCCCCAGTCGCGCCCGCTGGACCCTCAGGTCGGCAACCCCAGTCGTGTCCACTGGCCCCTCCGGGCCGGCGGCACCGGTCCTGCTCACTGGCCCCTCCGGGCCGGCAGTCCCAGTCGCGTCCACTGGCCCCTATTGGCCGGCAGTCCCAGTTGCGTCCACTGGCCCCTCCGGGCCGACAGTCCCAGTCGCGTCCACTGGCCCCTCTGGGCCGGCAGCCCCACTCGCTTCCACTAGCCCCTCCGGGCCAGTAGCCCAGGTTGTGCCCATTGGCCCCTCCCGGCAGGCAGTCCAAGTCGCGTCTACTGGCCCCTTCGAGCCGATAGCCCCAGTCGCATCCACTGGCCCCTCCGAACCAGTAGCCCCGTCCGCCTCCGTTGGCCCGTCGGACTCGGTGCCATCTCCTGCCCTGCCACGTTACACATGTGGCCCAGGCGACAGCCTCTGACCCAGGCTGTCGGTGAGAGCACAGACCGTTGGACTGCGCTCCGTGGCACTTTGACCTCCTGTGGCCCCACGTGTCTCCTCCACTCGCAAGATCGTGAGTGGGGATCCTGGCACCAAGGCCCTCGGCTTGACCTCTTCGGCCATCATTGCAGACCTTCACCCAGGCTCCACACTGGGCTATGCCATGCTTCATCATGAGCATCGGCACGCTATCGTGGTTGCGCTCGCTCCGTCCCACCTGAAGCTCATAATGCACACGCTCTCTCAGTCCGCTCCATAGCACGCCCGGAGGACCCAGCCACCCTACGCGAGGCACGAGCCTCTCCTGAGGCTGCACACTAGAACACTGCCTGCGCCGATGAGCTTGCTGCTATCCGACAGCACCACGTGTACGACCTTGTTGACCTTCTTCCAGGTCGAGAGGCCTTCGGTGCCAAGTGGGTCTTTCGGCGCAAGCGAAAGCCTGACGGGTCCTTGGACGAGTAGAAGGCCCGCCTCACAGCTAAGGGGTTTGCCCAGATCCCTTGGGTCGATAACGACCAGATCCCTGCCCTAGTTGGCCGGTTCTCCACTAGCCAGACGCTCTTTAGCCTGGTTGCCCAACATGGGTGGGAGCTACATCACATGGACGTGAGCAACGCTTTCATCCATGGCTCACTGGAGGGTGAGGAGCTCTACATGGTGCAGATCCCAGGCTTCGACGATGGCACTAGGAGAGTTTGTCGGATGCAGAAGGTTCTTTGTGGCCTGAAGTAGTCTCCTCGATCCTAAAACCAGGAGATCAGCAGCACTCTCCTTTGCGACGGCCTCCAGCGTAACACCATTGACCTTGCAATGTTTGTCAGTCCTCGAGGCCAGACTTTTACTGCTGTTCGGGTTTACGACGATGATCTCCTCATTGCGTTGCCCGACACAGTTGCCATCCAGCGTCTGAAGGACCTGGTGCACGCCCCCTACCAGATGAAGGATCTCGGATCTGCCCGAGTCTTCCTCGGCATGGAGCTCGAGCATGATCGCTCCCATGGCGTCCTGCACATCCACCACGCTCCCTATGTACAGACTATGTCCACCCGCTTTTCAGAGGACCTACCACTCATGCCGAGCGCATCTTCACCCATGTCACCTGATGGCCAGGTGAAGCTGAAGAGTCCTGACCTACCTGTTGTGGGGGAGCCACTTGACGTGACCACGTATCTGCGAGTCATCAGGTCACTGTTGTTCCTAGCAATGACGACGCGTCCAGACATCGCGTTCATTGTCAACCTCCTGGCCCAATTTTCTCAGGAGTCGCGTCACCTCCACTTCAAGGCCACGATCCGCGTACTACGCTATGTCGTCTCGACTCCTTGGCGAGGTCTCATGTTTCACCGCCAGCCGTCTGTTGTTGCGGTAGGCTACACCGACAATGACTGGGCCGGTAGTCCAGACAGTAAGAGTTGCACAGGCTGGATCTTTCTGATTGGCGACACAGCTGTGTCTTGGCGTAGTGGCAAGAAGGGGTGCATTCCATGCAGCACTGCTTTCTGGCGCGTGCATTTCTGGGCAACAAACCCAGAGCTTCCAGACTTAGACTCTAAAGCAGCAGACTAAGGGGGTAGCAGACTTAAGCAACAAGCGTGGAAGCCTGCACGCTGCATCAACAACGTTGCTGCCCCAACCTGTTGCCTACCATTTCTAGCTTGGTATGAGAGTCAGAGCGTAGCAGCAGCAGAAGAAGACTGGCGTACAGGTGCCAGACAACTTTGGCGGACCTCCATACGTGCCAGTGCAGGGGAAATGCAGGCGGATTTTTTCCGGCAGCATTGACCCGCCTGGTGGTGGCGTCAGATTTTTTCCCACGGCCACTGGGCCATGGGAAATGCTGCCGAAATTTATTCGGCAACACTGACGCACACGCGTCACGCGAGGAGGTGAGCGTCAGGTCGCGTCTAACACCTACGGGCGACGACGCACGCTGCAATGTCACCCAAGTGTAGTGACTGGCACCAACAAGCAGCAGCAGCAGCCGCAGGCAACGGCAGCGAGTAGTGGCTGCAGTATCCAGCAGCAGCTGCGTGTAGCAGCAGTAGCGAGCAACAGTAGCAGCTTACAACAGCCTGCAGCAGCAGCAGTCCATAGAAACAAGCAGCAATGGCGGCTAGCAGTTGTAGCCCGTAGCAATAGTAGCAACGGCAGCAAGCAACAGTAGCAGTAGGGAGCAGTAGCTGCAGTAGCGAGCAGCAGCAGCAGCATGTTGTTGCAACCATAGCAGCAAGTTGCAGCAGTAGCCAGCTAGCAGCAGCAGCAACGAGCAGCTGCCGGCAGCAGCCAGTAGCGGCTATTGTTGTTCGCAGTCCGTAACTCGCCGTGAGCGACTGTTTGTGGACAGCAAGCCCGCTGCTTGCAGCGAGCAGCGGGCTCATTGCTCGCTGTCCACAGCGAGCAGCGAATCCTGTTGTGACAGACGAAAGGAAGAAAACAACGGGAAAAAGATCCCCCACCCCACCAGCTCCTCTGCCGCCGTTGTAGCAGTTGCCATAGCTGCTATAGCAACCATAGCAGCCCACAGTAGCAGTAGAAGCTGTTACTGCTGCAACTACAGCTGCAGCAGCGGTAGCAACAACATCAACAGCAGTAGCAGCAACAGCTGCTTTAACAGTATCAGCAGAAACACCAGCAGCTGCAGCAGGAGCAGGAGCAGCAGTAGTAGCAGTAGTAGTAGCAGTAGTAGGAGCAGTAGTTGCTATAGTAGCGACCCCAACAACCACCGCTAATGATTTCAGCATCCCGTTGCGGACGTCAGTGTTGACGTCACTACTGAAATCATCAACACAAAAAAGAGGGAGGGGGAAGAAAACCAAAGGGCGGGGGGAGTCATATACAGTAGTAGCCCTGCACATAATGCGACGGCAGCTATTGTCGTCAGCTGCCCTAAGCTGGCGTCAGTGCTGACATCAGCTACACAAAGAAACAGGGAAAAAGAAGCAACCAAGGGGCACCAATGTAGCTGCATCACTCGAACGATCTACATCAAAATACCAATATAGCTCGCAACACTTATCTCGACCATTCTAATACGTGGTCAAAATTTTCACAAACTTCTACAATTGAACACCGCAAATCGATCCGCAAGAGGCCAAAATGCCCTCGGTGGATCAACGTAAAAATCCTTAAGTCGTCGCCCGGTGGGCTACGAATGTCTTCACAAAAATGCCCCATAGCAGAGTGTCGGGACTCATATAAGTCACGAATGCAACACCCCCCCCATTGTAGCTGCCACGTCTTGACCCGTTAGTAGGGGTAGGCGAATGTTGTTGATGGTAGCCATCGTTCAAGTGATCGACGTCACGTAGTTTGTTGTAAGGCACACACCTGATGTGCATGGCATCGTAGCCATGCCACTTGACCAAATACTCAGTCTTTTCTCCATCACGTCGATGTCCAGTGAAATCTCCAATCACGCACTCAATATCCACGTCCACTTGCACAAGAGGTGGAGGTGCGATGTGTGAGGCAGGGAAGATCGTACTAGGGTCCGATAGTGCCTGAGCTTGCTGATGTACAAAACATGATGAATCGTTATGCTTTCAGGCAAGGAAAGTCAAGCGATGACAAGGGTTTGCATACGCTCGATCCCAAACGGTCGAAACAAGTGAGATTTGAGCTTCACAAAATCCTGTTGCTCACTTCATGGTTGCTTGTGTCTCCACGAGGGTCTATTGTGATTCCTCCCAGACGCTTGAGAAAGCCCTGCCGTGGATGTCAACCATTGAGATGTTGCTCTTGTGGGTAGTTGCGGTTGCTAGGATAAGCAAGCAAGCAAGCAAGCAGGTGGAGGGAGCGACACCATGGGTCGGGGCAAGCTTGCGTTGCGTAAGAAGGTCAAAGACAACAAGTGAGCGAAATGATAAACGTCATTTGCCCAGGCCACCCACGCGAGACTCTTGACGCGGGGCCCAGACACCACCAAGGGAATGAACCCGGCCCTGGAGTGAGCGAGCTCCCCCGGGTTTCTCACACGCCGGCATAAACCGGACGTGTGGTCCTAAGGGATCAGCAACCCGGCTCACTACACTAGAGGCATGCAATTTTTCAAGAACATACACACATTGATCACGAGAGTATGTGTTGCATGCACTCCTCCGAGTGTGTGTCCCATTATAGAACATAGCAGTATGAAACATCACTACAAGGAAGCTCTCCACAAGATTGGTGTTGGTGTTGTGGCCACCACTTGACAAATTGATGGTGTTGTCGCCACTGTGCGTCCCATGTTGCATCACAGCTTTGCACCGGAGAGCTTTAATCCAGGCTAATCACCTTTAGTGACGACGTGTGTGTGTGTAGAGTCAAGAGGTCACTTGCGTGTGTCACAACCACAACCAACAGCTATGAATCTACATTCCTACAGGTGTGGCGGGAAGTTCTCCATACACAACTTCAAAGGGGATTTTACCACTTTCCGTGAAAGTGGTGGAGTTGTACGCGAATTTGGCGGTCGGCGGCGTGGCTGTCCAGTAGGTGTCGTGTAGCTCACGTAATGTGCTTAGAAGCGATACGAGAGTCTGATCGGTCCGCTTTATTATCCCGTCCTTTTGAGGATGGAACACCGTTGATGTCGTAAGTACTTTTACAACGGTGTTATTTTACAGGCTATTTCTAATAACAGTGGATGAATTGTGTACCGTTCTGGGATAAGTTGCAGTGAGTTCACGCCTGGGATAATTTGGTGCACGTCTTCTACGTCAAGCTCATGGAGGCACTTTCCAGGATTTCGACGAGTGAAGCATTGGGATGATCGCATCTGTTCACTTGAAATCGAGCGTGCAGATGTGTGGCCCCCGACACTTGGACTTTCTCGATGTCCAACCACCACTTGCGCTCACAACGGATATTCTCAAACTGATCTCCAGCATATCTGTTTCCGTAATTTTTCAAAAACAGAAGCAGCTGTGTTTTCTACCGTCGTTGAACAAACACAATGGGTGAATAACCGGGTTTGGAAATGCTGATAGATAATCTAATTGTAACTAATTGTAATAGTACAGTAGTTGGGTCCGACTCCCATAACGTGTCAGAAACGGCTAGTGAAGCAAGTATCTTTGCTCTGGGTGATGGTATGTGGGACGCCGTGCAGCCGTACGATCTGGTCTATACAAAGGTGAGTTCTTCCTTCTACGATGATGGTGGTCATCGTCCGGATGAAGTGTGACATTTTAGAAAACATGTCCACCACGACAACGATGGCGTTGTAACCCTTGGGAGTGGCGCGCAGTCCCGCCGTGGAATCCATGCTCATGTCGGCCCAGGGCTCATTTGGAATAAATCGGGGTTGGAGTAGAACGGGTGGGCTCATGCGATGAGATTTTTGTTTGCGACAGGTGCCGTGTGATTTGCAAATGGCTGACACGCCAGACTATATCTTTTCCCACTAGTTGTATTTTCCTAACTTCTTGAGCGTGTTGTCTGTGCCGAAATGTCCACATAGACATGTGGCATGGCATTCCTTTGATAGTAATCTTTATACCTCCTCGTTTGGCTTAGGGCATCTTCCAGATTGGTTCCGCCAGGTCAGTACTTAATGTCGTAGAGAAAGTTGGACTCGAGGCACTCCATCCATTAAGTATGCCCATGACTCAGTTTTAGCTGAGTCTTAAAGTTTTTATGCCGTGATGGTCGGTGCAGACGATGTATTGTCGATATCATAGGTGGCACGGCCATGTATTGGAGGCATGCAGGATTGGGAGCATTTTTCCTCGTACACCACGCATTTGAGCTCCGGCGCATATTTTTTTTTGACATATACACAACCGGTTGTTCTCCACCACCACTGTCTTAGAGGATAATGGCTCCGCTGACTCGGTTGGACGCCTCGATGGCCATGATGTAGTCCACCATTGCATCTGCCAATCGTAAGGTTGGCAACAAGGTCAGAGCGTTTCCAAAAGAGTTGAGGGCTTCTTGTTCTACTTCGGTAGAAGTTTTAGCGCTCCTGGCAATTTCAGTCCAAGGTTCCTATTGCTAAGTATTGGGGATTTGGGAGCCTGTAGTGACGAAGTCACCACGTGCTTTGATGCAGCAAGGGGGTCTTGCTGTTGTCCAGGATCTTTGTGCCCAGCAAGCAAACCTTGTACTCCAATGTGCGGAAGCGGAATACTTGGATTGAAACTTGTAGTTGAAAAGGACTATCAATTACAAGTATGGTACAAGGAAACAGCAAAGAAACACAGCTCAGCTCAATGTTATGACACAACCCGCCCCATCCAAGGGCACAGCACCTTGCTAGGCCCTCAAGGCTATCGTTGCAAGGGTCCAAGCATGATCACCGTACTTTTAGGTGAAATGGCCTCCAGGTTGTCAGGGCAGCCTCCTCTCCACGCTGGCAGCCACTGCCACACTTACTGGGTTGTTAGAGGACTTTTGACTTTCCTAGCCAAGCTAGCAGAGTGCTGCCACGCTTACTGGGTCGACAGAGAGGAACTCCAACAGAGTCCTTCTAGACTCGACCAGCACTACACAGGCAGAGATGACGCCAAACACTGACTCTAGGCTCAACACCTAGACACAGCTCTTGGCTCAGAGATGAGCAACGTCTAGAGAGGCAGTCGTAGCAAGGCTGCTCTCCAGTCTTGGGCGTAGTCTGGCCACCTCTTCTAGGTAGTCAGGCCTTCAGGTAATCAGGGGCTTCCACCGACCCAGGCTGGTAGAAGGCCCCGAGGCTCACGTGGGTCTTCAGGTGAGAGAGCGTCTGTAGAGTCTTGGTCTGAGGCGTTGTCTAGCTAACTAGGACTGCTGATGCGACTGGTAGTGTTGATGAAGTTGCTTGCTGAGTTGCTTACTGCGTTGTTGGATTTACTAGACTGACTAAGTCTAGTCTTCTTTTATACTGGGATCCTGGCCAGTTGACCAGCTAATTTGTGCCCAGAGGAAACTTCTTGCTGCAAGGTCATAGCTTCCTTCTCACGGAATCTTCCCGGTCCAAGGCACGCAGCTTCCTCCTCAAGGAAGCTTCATGAATGCTGGCAACTTGGCCTCGGTCCCAACTGCTGATTCGTGCATGTTGCAGCTGACGCAGGAGAGTCTCCACTCTTGGCTCCGCATGCAGCTGTTGAGTCTTGCATGTAGTAGCTGATGCAGCTGCTGAGTCATGCATGTGGTAGTTGATGCAATGCTGAGTCGTGCATGCACCACCTGATGCAGAGTGGTCCCTGGTCTAGAGCTCTGCTTGCATTTGCTGATGCAAGCGGTCCCAACAGTCCAGTCAGGTGTAGCCCCACCCTGACTAGTCTGGGTCGAGTACCCAGCAGTGCTTGCTTGCACTGCGCAGCTGCTGACCAAGCTAGGCCAACAGGCATGCACAGCCCTGCTGTGCATGCAGCACTCAAAGATCCAGGCTCCTTTCCTCCCTTGGACCTGGATGCCATAACTAAGTATAGCCTGTACATCAGAAAATTCCTGGCCAAGTCGCACCCGGGTATTCATGAGTAAAAATCCGTAACTTCGTATACAAACCTCCGATTGTCGATCCGATTGCGCCATGTCGAAGCTCTCGCTCAGCGCAGTTATCAGTCACGCTAACACCCCCCCTCGATAGGTGCACTGATGAATCCAGGGACTGTCACATTTTTTTAGTGGAAAAATGAGTGATCGGTGGAGGTTTCAGCTGCCCCCAAAAAAGGTCTGCTGTCAGAAGAGACTTTCGAGTTGCTCTTGGGTGTTCTCCGGTTGTTAGGAATTTCTAGGAAAAAATGGGGCTCGAATCGGTTGAGTATCGCCTTGGAAAAGCTCGTTCTAAGCTTTCTTGGGTTTTGTCGGGGTCGTTGTCTTGTTGGAGCTGGTCGGATGGAGTAGAAAAATTAAATTGGGTGAGGTCAGGTTCGTCACCCTTCTCCCCGGTGAGGTTTCTTCATGCACAAGCAACCTCCCACACCGCAAGCCACTATGCTTGCCATGCACGTGCTTGGCTGTGCAGTGGAAGGCTCCAGAAGCTTCCACTGACGCGGTGCTTACGAGGCGGGACCACTGCTTGGGACCGACTGCTTGGACCGCCATCCTCCTGCAGCTACCTCTGGCCGAAGAGTATAAAAGCTCACCGTCAATCAGTCTTTTCCGATGCTGCAGCCTTTTTCTCCCCCTGTCGCTCCAGCCACCTGCTTTGACGACCGTCCTTAGCTACTTCTGCCACTTACTTCAGCGACAGTCAGTTGCTTATGTTTGACTCCGCCATGGCTGAGGCAACCATCGTGCCCCATTTTCGTTCTTGGTCAATTCCTGAATCTTCCGGACACTATTGGCGGCTTCAAAGTCAACTGCGTCATCACCACCGGTGCAGCTACTCTGGTGGCCGTCCCTGGCGTTCTCGGTCATTGCTTCTCAATTTCGTCGGTCAAAAAACTCGTTGCCCCACACTTTATGGCGAGTTTTCGGGCTATCCTTCACGGGTACCCTGCTTTATGTCGACCAGAAACGCGCCCCTTCAACCTTTATTTACCCACGCAGCCCACCAGCTGTGTCGATCAGAGCTCGCCATGGCTCCGCCGGCCACTTGGCCTTGGCCTTGGCTTCTTGCGCGTGGCCGTCCGCCACCGTCCGTCGTTTAATGGACGGACATCTGTCCAACCGTTTTCTTGTCTCGGCCGGTCCTCACGAGCGGAGGCCTCGTGCGAGGCCTCGCTCGCTGCTTGCTAGCGAGCCTCCATGCCGTCGCAGCAGGGGCTGTTCGCCAGCCTGCTGCCCGGCAAGGCTTTGCCGTGCCGGTGCCTGCTGTCATGGCAGGCACTTTGGCCCAGCTCGCCATCGCGGCGAGTTGGTGCTGTTGCTGTTGGAGCGACGTCCAACGTGGATGTCGCTCCACTCCCCTCTTTCGCTCGGCACTCCCCCTTATCAGTCCCTATTTCGTTCGCTTAAGCGAGCTTTTTTTTGTGTCATGCTGTTCTGCTTGTAACTTGCGCTCCACAGTGCATCCTGTAGCGACTCCATTCCACAACTGCAGCTGAGCGGCCGTGTCCTCGTGTAGCAAACTTGCTTTTTCTTTTGAATTTCGCACTTCGCAGCTCATCGATGTCAGCAAAGTCGGAGATCGTTGCTTCGTCGACAAAAGTGGTCAGCCCCACTTTGTAAAAGGTACGGAAAGTGCTGTTGCCAGAAAAGTGATGTTGCTGTTGTTGCTGCTGCCGATGAAGGAGAGGTCATAGCGGTGAGAAGTAAACTCGCCCTCCAGGGGAGGAAACCCAAACTGGGTTTTCACTGTTGCCGAAATAAAATCTGAGTTCTGGCTGTTCTTTTTTGTTTAATCCACCAGGCAGCCTGTAGTAGACACGGGATGTCTCCCTTTTTTTTGCTATTGATCTGCTACTGCTACTACTATTGTTCGTACTAGTGTTTGTTGCTTCCACCTTCTAGAAGGCACCACACACGAGGTTGCCTAATAGCTCCGATCTGCATAACGGTCGGGCTTAGCCACGTAGCTCGTTATCCCAATGAGCTGCTCCAAGGTCGTTCATGGACCTCGGACTCCTCGCCTTCACTCCGACTGCAACTCCAACTACTGCACTGCTGCTTCAGCTCCTATTGTGGGATCAGTTGCTGCTGAGTACGCTGTTCATGATATGTGACTTGCGACAATGAGGAGCAAACTTGCCCATCCACCAACTTTGCCTTAAGGTGGAAATCTGAAAACGAGGTCCTCGTCTGCTCCAGAGGTCCGACGACTCTATCGCGAAATTTGTCTGGCTGCAGAATCCGGTGTTGAGCAGCTGTGAGCAGATTGCGCATGTCGCCAGTCTCCATGCATGCCACCTTCGTCAAGATGGGCTAACTACTTCCACCTGCCACTTCGACAGGATTTTTCCATGGAGCTTAACTGCTCCATTCGTGCATGCCACCAGACACGTGGTGGGCTTATTGCGTCCACCTGCCGCCCCTGCAGGATTATATCACGGAGCGCAACTGCTCTAATTGTGCATCCCACCTCACACAAGGTGGGCTTACTGCATCCACTTGCAGCCCTGGCAGCATTTTGTCACGGAGTACAACTGCTCCATTTGTGCATGCCACCTGATACCAGGTGGGCTTACTGCCTCCACCCACCGCTCTAGTAGCATTTTGTATGCTTCTCAGCTCGCTGGATTGCGAGCTGCTTCAAGGCTTGGCCAAATGCCTTCACTCTACCTTCCCCTCACTCTGCGATCTCCTTTGCTGTTCTTTTAGCGGAAGTGTGCTGCTGTTGGCGGAATGTGCTGCTCGCGATGTCCCGGCTGCTCCTGTTGTAGCCGACGTCAACATTACAACCAGCTGTTGCGTCGGGCTCCTGACCCCTTTTTCTTTAGGAGTCCCTCGTTCCTTTTTCCTCTTCTTCTTCTTCTTCCGCTGTTGCCTGCTCCGCGTCATGGATCGGGTTTTACGGATGTGAGAAGCACATGTCAGACTGCTGACGAGCGTCTCTACCTTGATGTGCTCTCTCTACCACGCTGGTGGTGGTGAGCTGTCCCAAAGCTGCCACCATATTGCTTCCTCTTGTACCAACAATGTGTCGATACACTTGCAGCATGTAAGCTCATTATGTGAGCTCCCACATGCTTGTGGCTCCATACACGAGCACCTACTGCATCACTGCTGCTCTTATAGGTCATAGGCTGGCTTCTGCTTGGCCACCTACTGCATTGGTAGTGCATGCTGCTGTCACGTTTGCTTTGTACAAGCTGTTGAGGAGTCAGCTTGTCACGCGTTTTGAGGCTCATGTGAACCTATGTCTGTTGTTGAAGACGCGTCCAACTCAGCTGCTCTCGTGCACAGTCAACATTCAGCTGTTGGGTTGTCTTTTGTTGGATGGAGCATGAGAACTCCGTCTAGGATGCGGAGCCGGTGTCCGCTTTGTTGGTCAGCTTGTGGACGTTTGGCATGGCGTCCAACCCTGTGACTACTAGCGCCGATACTTTTCTCTCAAGTAGGCACTGTTGTTGCGACTGCTGCTTGTCGCTGCCAGGCTTCTCATGGCAACCTGGTTGCTTGGTCACCACTCCACTCTCCATGAGCTCCTACAAGACGTCTGCTTGCCTTGGCTCTCTGGCAGCTTGAGTTGTTGCCGATGGCTTCCCTGCTTGCGACTCGTAAAGCAGTGCATGGAGGGATGTCAACCCTCGTGACATCATCACGTGGGTGTTTATAAAGTAGTGCTGCTTGTTGTCAGCTGCTACTTGTGGCTCTTGAAAGCCTGGTGGCACCGCTACATGCTTTGACTATTGCAATGGTGCTGTTGAGGATGCTTCAAGGGATACCACAAGAGTCCGCATGCTTCTTCCTTGAGAAGATGAAGCCGACTTTGTCTGTTGAAGACAGATAGGCTCTGGCATGTCTGGAGAAGAACTAAGCTCTTGCTGATGTACAGATGGCTGATGTGACACTGATGAAAGCTTATTCAACTGCAAGGCCTCATTTTGTTGTTGGATCTGCGTCACATGACCTTTGGGTTGAGCTGCTTGGGCAGCTAGCAACTCACAGGTATGCATCTCCCGTTGGCAAAGGAGCTATTGCTTGCCAATCTGCTGCCATTGCTCTATGCTTTTATGCTTGAAAGCTTGCTCCCCAGTTGTCTCATGCTCACTTGAATCAAGCAGACGAGGTGTGAGTGCCATAGATGGCACCTCTGTAGCTGCGTGTTGTGACTGAACCACGCAAAGCTTTATCATGCTGTACGTTACGGATCTTATTACTGGGATCTGCACTCGCATGAGAGCTTGTGGCATAAACTGTGCCACATCTGCTTGCGAGACTATTGTAGTTGATGACGATGGTAGTTGTGCTAGTTGAAGCTGATGCTGAAGATGCACCTGCTCCTGAGTCTGGGACAACTACTGTTGAAGCTGTGGACAATGAGCTTCAAAACTTTTGTCAATCCATTGCTACCGCAAGAATTCATTTGCACGTACGTTGTCTCGGCGTGCACTTATCCGAAGCGCCTCCTCTCTTGAGCGCTTTGCCTCCTCAGTTGTTGCTTGCTCTCTCCTTGGACCATATTCTTGGTCCATGCACAAGCTTGGCGCTGAGAGGTCATTCAGCCGTCGAGAGACAATGTGTGGGCTCCCCACGTTGAGGTTGCCAAAATCTTTCTCAATGACTTCATGTGTGCAGGGATACCACGTCACGTGCTCATCCTGTCATTGGTGAGTGATGACAGTTGTTGTCATCCTTTAAAGCATGGGCTATAACAGTTGCTTCTTGTTGGCGGCACCGGTCTGCTGCTCTAATCGCATGTTGAGCATGTCCAGACGTCCTTGTGCTCTGATACCATGTTGGGGTTTTGGGAGCCTACGCTGATGAAGTCACCGCGTGCTCTGATGTAGTAAGGGGGTCTTGCTACTCTCCAGGATCTCACTACCCAACAAGCAAACCTTGTACTCCAATGTGCGGAAGCGGAAGACTTGGATTGATACTTGTAGATGAAAAAGACTATCAATTACAAGTATGGTACAAGGAAATAGCGATGAAACACACCTCAGCTTAATGCTTTGACACAACCCGCCCCATCCGAGGGCACAGCACCTTGCTAGGCGGTCAAGGCTGTCGTTGCAAGGGTCTAAGCACCGTCACCGTAATTTTACGTGAAATGGCCTCCAGGTTGTCAGGGCAACCTCCTCTCCACGCTGGCAGCTACTGCCAGACTTACAGGGTTATCAGAGGACATCTGACCCTCCTAGCCAAGCTGGTAGAGTGCTGCTAGGCTTATTAGGTCGACAGAGGGGAACTCCAACAGATTCCTTCTAGACTCGATCAGCACTGCACAGGCAGAGATGACGCCAGACACTAACTCTGGGCTCAATAGATAGACACAGCTCCTGGCTCAGAGATGAGCAACGTCCAGAGAGGCAGCCGTAGCAAGGCTGCTCTCAAGTTTTGGAAGTAGTCTGGCCACCTCTTCTAGGAACTCAAGCCTTCAGCTAGTCACGAGCGTCCACCGACCCAGGCTGGCAGAAGGACGCCAGGCTCACGTGGGTCTTTAGGTGAGAGAGCGTCTATAGAGTCTTGGTCTGAGGCATTTTCTGGCTAAGGATGACTGATAATGCAACTGGTAGTGTTGATTTAGTTGCTTGCTAAGTTGCTTACTGAGTTATTGGTATTACTGGATTGCCTGAGTCCAGTCTGCTTTTATACCGGGATCCTGACAAGTTGACCAGCTGGTTTGTGTCCAGAGGAAACTTCCTGCTATTATGTCGTAGTTTCCTTCTCAAGGAATCTTCCCGGTCCAAGGCACCCAGCTTCCTCGTCAAGGAAACTTCCTGAATGCTGGCAACTTGGCCATGGTCCCAGCTGCTAAGTCATGCATGTTGCTGCTGACGCCGGGCGGTCTCCACTCTTGGCTCCGCAAGCAGCTACTGAGTCATGCATGTAGTAGCTGATGCAGCTGCTGAGTCGTGCATGTGGTAGTTGATGCAACGCTGAGTCGTGCATGCACCACCTCATGCAGAGTGGTCCCTGCTCTAGAGCTCCGCTTGCATTTTCTTATGCCAGCGGTCCCAGCAGTCCAGTCAGGTGTAGCCCCACCCTGACTGGTCTAGGTCAAGTACCCAGCAGTGGTTGCTTGCACTGTGCAGCTGCTGACCAAGCTGGGCCAGCAGGCATGCACACCCCTGCTGTGCATGCAACACTCAAAGATCCAGGCTCCTGTCCCCCCTTGGACCTGGATGCCATAACTTAAATATGGCTTGTACATCAGAAAATTCCTTGGCAAGCCGTACCCCGGTATTTACGAGTAAAAATCCGTGACTTCGCGTACAAACCCCCGATTGTCGATCTGACTGCGCCATGTCAAAGCTGTCACCCAGCGTTGTTATCTCTCACACTAGCACTGAGAAGCACCTTGTCGCCAATGTCAAATATGAGCTCCCGGTGACTTGTCGGTATATGCCTTTTGTCCTTGCCAAGCATTTTGAACGTGACCCTTCGCCTCCCATAGCAAGGAGTCTATGCACTCTGCAAAGGCTTGAGCAAAAGGAACTTAATTTTGCATACTCCCACACTTCACAAATGAAGGGGACACCAGTGGATGCCAACCATTGTTCAACATAAACGATGTGAACAACGTGGACTTGTTCACTGTTTTGTTCACCGCAAAGTCTGACAATGCTATGAATTTGTGCCAGTCATTAATGGCATGGTCCACATACATGCTTGACATTCTAAGGTGCGATTTATGCAATTTGCTTATTTGTTGATTTGAGAGTAATATTCCGTCGACATTTATGACTCGCTCCTGAATAACTCATGCATCTTTTGCCTAGTTGTTACTAGGTTGTTACTAGGATTGAAGATAACGTGTAATAGTAAACCGTGGTACTTCACGAAACTCTCCGTTCACATAAGTGGTTATAGGAATAAAGCGTGTCATGTTTGTCAGAAGATCCAAAATCACTAGTATTGCACCGTCACCACGGGTCGCGTCCCGGAGACTAGTAACAAAGTTCATGCTGACGCACTTACATGGAGTTCAAGGGAGAGGAAGATGTTGGAGGAATCAAGCAAGAATTTTGTTACTAGCCTTATTTAGAAGACACGGGTCGCATGTCATGCAATGCTTTCGAACCCCAACATTCCATCCTAGGCACCAATAGTGGCACGAGACCGCTTCTCCAGTTTTTTTAGGTCCCACATGACCTACGACCGGTGGGTCATGGAACTGGGAGAATATTCGCTCGTAGGTCTCCCGAGTATGGCACAACAATTGTTCTCTGCACGAGAAGATTCTTATGACCTCCATCAATCCATAATTGTCTAGAGTCTGAAAGTCCATGAACCGAGGATCCACACAGTACCCCATCTGGATCCCCTTTACCAAACCCTTTTATTGGAGGGGGACATCGGGTGGTTGTCGTAGGGGTGCATGGGCTACCCTTTTAGTGGAGGGGGCTCTGGGGTGGTTGTCGTAGGAGTGCATGGGGATATGGTGATTGCATTTTACTTGTCGCAATGGCCATGAGACACACACTGGCCTAGGTGGTTGATTTTATTTTTACAGGCCATCGACTTACCAGATCAGCCACGTTAAGGCGCCGTGGCCAAGATTCTCATAGGCTCATGAATTTGCTCCAATGCACCTGTCGTCTTAATAGGTCAGTTGCGTTTGGAAAAACACCAATGGGTTGTGGTTGGTCGAAACAGTCACACGTCCCTTAACGCCCTCGAGGTAACAATAGCACATATTGAAAGCATGTGCCACCGCGAGGAGCTCGTGATCTCTAATCGTGTACCACATCTCTACAGGGATGAGCTTCCGGCTCTCGTACGCAATTGGATGACCATTTTTATGAGGGCAATGCCAAGTTCTACTACTAACACGCCACATCACACCTCTCACAGTTACAATGGATCCGGAAGAGCTAAGAGGGGCGTTGTGGATAAAGTCAAAGAATGACTTTGAGAAAGTCATTCTTACAGTCCGATGTCCATTCCCAATGTACGCCGTTTTGCTCAAGCCTGATTAGCAGCACTGCCAGGATGGAATACCATTGCATCAACCGTCAAAATCAGTTTGCAAGGCCAGGGAAAGACCGAATCTGTCCAAACATTTCTGGGCGCGGCAAATCCACCATAGCTTGGACCTTTGGTGGGCCGACCTGTATATTGTCCTTACCGACAATGAGTAAAAGGTATTTGAGCTCAACTTGTGCAAATTTGCACTTGCTCACTTTCGAATAGAACTTCTATTCCCATAGGATCGCAAGAGCTTCCCGAAGATGTTCTATGTGTTGTTTCATTGATTTGGAGAAAAGCATGATGTTTTCCAGGTAAACCAAGATAGAATGACAAAGTTGCTTCGTGAACATTTGGTTCATTTTCCCTTGGAGAGTTACCAGTGTGTCCATTAGCTTGGAGCAAAAAAAACGGAACTGATATTGTCCCATGTGTATTTGAAATGCTATTTTGATCAAATGACCTTCCATTTTTGGGATTTGACGAGATCCATGAGACAAATACGAGGATGAAATAGTTTTTTCCCCTTGGATTTGGTCAAACAGGTCCTCACTCTATGGTAAGGAGAATCAATATTTCACCGTCAGCATGTTCAATGCCTGATAGTCCATGCACATTCATAAACCACCATCCTTTCTGCTCACAAAAGGGATAGGCATACCATACGGTGAGCTGCTTAGCTTGATCCATCCTTTTGCAAATGTACTCTTTGACTTGACGTTCGGCCTCTTGCCTTTCTGTTGGACCAAGATGATACATGGATCTGAACGGAGGAGTCACCTTTGGTTGCAGTAGAATAATGTGACCCATGTGTCATTCCGGTGAAAGCCTGGCCTGTGGGTGTTGGAATGCATATAATAACTTTGCCAATGGGGATTTAATCTCTTGTAGAGTGTCTTCCCTCATGTCGTCCTCCACTTTGTGTAGCGAGACAAGAAGTATCGACAACCTCGTTGAATACATCTCTTTACTTGTACCATGGA
Organism: Penium margaritaceum; assembly: GCA_023375785.1. Lineage (NCBI taxonomy): Eukaryota > Viridiplantae > Streptophyta > Zygnematophyceae > Desmidiales > Peniaceae > Penium > Penium margaritaceum. Next base: position 52,407 of record SZWC01000164.1, on the reverse strand, counting down.
CAAGCTGGCATGGACTTTTAGATGGATTGGTGACAATTCTGTACCTGGAATCAACATAAAGTGACACTGTCCCTTTTAAAGGATCAAGCACTTTGGGTCAAAGCACATCAGAGCCTTGGTTTGGTAGAGTGAGGGATCGCCTAGCATAGTGTTGAATGGGCCAAGAAAGTTGAATACCTTCAATGTGACACTTTGTATGCACCATTGAATACAATAATTTACTTAATAGGTACCAACCATGGGTACCATACGGTTGTCACCGTCGACAACGACGCTATTTGATGGCTTGTGCTTTAGGCCCACCTATTGTGAAGGAGACATCCTCTCCAATGTGAGCCAATACGCTCACAAGATCACCAACTAGGTTTTGTTTAAACTACACCGTCATGTTACCTCCACTCTTTCGAGTGTACAGGCTCGACAACTCTAAGCAGATATTGTGATAAACATGGAGTTTGTGCGGTAGGTGCCGCAACTCTCATGACTAACCCAATCGATTCCACGTCTTTTGGGCACATGTGAATTTGGCTAGTACCTCCTTGTTTTCAAGATGGATTGGGTCAAAACTGTCCACCAAAGGTACCATGAACGTGATTGAACGCATTCAATCACTTCGTTTCACAGCTCTTGCAATGTGGTTGGTGTCGCTACCACTAAGCACATTCGATCATGCATCTTTTCTAGAGATGTACCATGTCCGTTACCATGACCAGGCTCAATGCTGCAACCGCAAACCAGTGCACAACCATGTCTATAGCCTCCTGGTACACCATCTCCATGAGGTGCTACAGGTATGGCCAACGCCGTGGCCTCTTTTCCACCACCACCAGCCTTAGGGCACTTGGCCCTAAAGTGCCCCGGTTGTATGCAATTGTGGCAGAGTCCATCATGGAAGACTGTGTTGCAACGCTCATGCGTCACTTGTAGCTCATCATTATCGCAGCTGCGCTTGTGGTTGGGGACCTTAAGCCCACCAACCTTCTTGAGTAGAAGGTTTGTGGGGTGCATCTCCTTGACCCCACCCCACTGTCCGGCTAACCTCTCGTCCCTACAGTGTCCATATGCAAGTCACGACCTTGGTATGCATGCGTGTTTGGCCATGCATATGAGTAGTGCTTCGGGTTTGCCAAATACACTTCTCTCATGTAGTCGTGTAATGTCGTCCAGCTTGTCCAATGCTTGCTTGTTGCCGTTGTCGTGGTCTTTTCATTCGTCTCCTTGTTAGTAGCCCACCACACAAGTACCAAAGCAGCAAGCACTCCGAATTCTTGAAGGTCTAGATCCCATTACCCTCGTTAAAGATTTTGGCTTCCTCCATGAGTGTATTGAGTTGCTCAAGTAGGCCTCAACCGAGCTACCCAGCTACTTGAAGTCCTTGGTCTTGTGGAAGGTACGCTACTCCTCCTCACTCTAGGTGTACTTCTTGTGTATGATAGCGATGAAAGCCTCCTACAGCATGGAATTATACTCAAAGTATAGCTACTACGTATCCTACTCCTTAACCATGTACTTGAAGGGCTTGTCCTCAAATCGCGTCATGGCAAGGTCGCTCCACTAACCAAGTGGCACCTCGTGGACACGTAGAGCGTGCTCCATGCAATGCAACCACTTGGCTAGCTTCACACCCTTTTGGAAGATCTCCACCCTATGGAGGGAGGACATGTTCATGACTGGCCTAGAAGCCATCAAGATGAGTCCTCGTTGACACTAGTGGTGGCATGAGCACCTGCGCTACATTGTAATTATTGCTGCAACCGTACTTGGATCACACTCTTCATTGCTTTTATTAGGTCGCCGCATCGACAGGTTGGCTCCTGAGCGGCTAGACGTTGTAGCTGACGATCACGGCCCGTGATGCTCTACCCAACATGGGCAAGCAGGTTGGCGAATGGAAACTTCAGACCTGATGTCGTCAAAGTGTTTGCGATAGCCTCAAGGGCCTCGTGATGTATGTGTACCTTGACTCACTACAGAAGGGTACGGTTGCGTACACGTCTCCAAGGACTCTCACCTTCCAGAGGAAGCTGTTGCTAGGGACCATGCTTGAGTGGACATGGGTCTTTCCCATTGCAGTCAAATTGTAGGAAGAGGGCATGTCCCCACTCCTGTGAGTGGTATCCCACCTACACCATTGGTGGTGATCTTGAGTGAGCCTACCACCAAGGCAGCTACCTCAGAAAGCCTCTGGCGGTCATTGCAAATGGCCTCTATGGTGATGTCATCTACCTCTTGCTCGTGGGAACTTCTTGAGTGGTTGCTTGTAACGACTTTGTTTCTTTCAGTAATATCATTGTTGTCGACAACTTTAGGCAATCCGGCGGGCGTATTTCCCCTTTGGAGCGGTCAATTTTAGTTTGCCGCATGACGATGGTGATGATTATGAGCCTCGTCGTCTTCGAAGTCGTTGACGTTTTGCTCTTCGTCGGGGTCCATGCTCGGATGGTCCTCTTTGAGTGTGTCTTCCGTCCTGTGGGAGTTGTCCATGTGCATGACGATGTGCTTGTCGAGTGGTTATTGACTTTCGCACACTTCTTGGTATCGCTTAGTTTATTGAGGATTGCCTTTGGTAGTACGGTTTTCGTCAATTTGGCAAGTGTGCTCACGATGGCGGCACCCAAGAACTGGAGTCTGTCGAGGGTATGTGGTGAGGTGCTTGTTGGTCTTGAACAGCCGGCACTTACTATTCTGTCGTCCGTGCAACTAGCACGTGAAGACCGTTGTGAGGATCATATCACAACCTCAAGAGGTGTTGCCTCTTGACGTGTCTGATTTTGCTCTCATGATCGGTGAGGCCACTAGAAAATTGTTTTATTTTTTCTACGCCGTCGCGGACGGCACAACCATGCGAAAAAATTCTACCTTTCCTAGGCCACCGCAGTCGGCATAATCAATTGGTAGAAATATTATTTTTTAGGCCGCCACGGTTGGCATAGACACGTTGGTTATGAGCTTGCTTCCCAAGTCGTGACTCACAACACTAGGTAGATGCTGTAACCTAGAAAAACAGAACATTCGGCTTGAATAAAATTGCAAGAGGTATGAGGGCCACTCACAAAACAAGGAGAAGAGGAGGAAGAGCCAATCCAAACAAGATTCGACAACTCATCTAACCTCTCCTTCCTATCGCTTGTCTTCTCATTGTATTTGTGTTGTCTTTGGCCTCCTCTCCGCATTCCTTGATGCCTCTCATATCTTTGAGGGACGTCTCCCTTGAGCCAAGGAGGAGCCGTTAAAAATCTACGTGGCCTTGCCTTTCCTTTATTAGGGTACTCCCAGGTCGTGAAAGTCCATAGTCTTTGGAAAGGGTGTTGTCCCAACTTTCAGTTCAGCGAGGGATGACGGAACCTTAAAGATAAGAGAGAAATTGGTGTTTTGGGGATGGGCACCCCCCACCCCGTCCAACAGAAATCCACCTAGTCCCGTGGAGAGAAGAGAAATCCTGGAGGAATTGGGAGGATGAAGAAGAGCTCCTCAAGTACCTTCTAACGTAATTCTTGGTGGTTGAAATGGATATGTGTAGGAGTCGTACCCTCCTATGGCATCTTCATTCCTTCTACAGCTACTTGCGGTGTTTTTTACATTGCGTAGCCACTCAAACCATTGCACACTTGGTCACAAGGGTCGTCCGTCTCTGAAAATCCCTGAAACATGTCAGCTCTCTAGCTCCCATACCAAGATCGTCATTGGAGTTCACTGAATAGCATCCACAACTCGTTCGAGGGGTTTTCCCCTCAACATCACTCTAGGAGCAATCGTTATCAACAACCCATGCTGGGAGACATAAATATATCAAGACTCCGGAGGCCCATATCTATGTTTACCTCATCCCGTCATTCTTGGACCAAAACGAGGGAGGTATAACTCCAAACTTGTGAGTTCACACGAGTTTTGTGGTTTCAAAACTCATAGTTTGTATTATACGAACTCTCAACTTTGTTTTGATGCATCAGTGCAAAAACTTCACGTGCAAGTTGTAAGGAAATCAGGAACATTCGTGGGTGACTTCACACTTGGACACAAGATTTGACACACAACATAAGCTAGTGTATGCAAATATCCGAAGGATACATGCATCACGTATGAATATGCACACAGATCACAATGCACACAGTTGGCCGTCAATCTAAGTCATGAAACTTGACACATAGTAGTGGTGGACATTGTGGTTGTACAAGTTGAGCAGTGCACAAATTGCTGGTGATTTGGACTTGGATGTAGCCGAGTCAAAGGATGACCGCCCTGGATGCCTTCTTAACGGGATTCTCAATGATGATGTACTATGTACACTATACAAGGTCAAATTACTAGAGGTGGCACTTGGAGAGCTGGAATGATGAGCTTTGAGTGAACTCTTGAAGTGCTTGAAGGTAGACTGCTTGTGTTGAGAAACCGAAGGCATACTTGACTGAGTGAATTGGCCACCTTTAATTAGGTCTAGAAGACCTTCTCAGATGCTCCTTTTCCAAGGAATTGCAAGAGTTATACAACTACTTGGGTGGTTGCATAATCACTTGGGCTATCTGAAGGTTCACTGGGTAGTTGTGTGGTCACCTGGAAGCTGAAGCGTCACTTGCGATCGAAGGGTTACTTGGAAGCTGGAGGGTCACTTGGAAGCTGCAAGGTCACTTGGAAGCTTATGGGTCACTGGCAGCTGAAGGGTCACTTGGAGGTTGAAGATGCACTGGCAGCTAAAGGGTCACAGGCCAACTCAGAGATGGCTAATGACAAGATATGAACCAAGTGACTTGGAGGAAATTCCTCTAGTATTTAAGGGTGTCTGGAAAGGAATCCAAGTAGAACTTGACTACTGAAACTTGTATCTCTCAACATCCCCTCTCAGTTGAAGATGGTTGGCCAGGTCAGAGGCGAAGGAAATCCATGATAGGGATCTTGATTGGTGAAGATGGTGATGTTGTGACATTTGGTGGGGGTGGAATGCGAGTTGGAGGAGGTGTGGAGGCATGTCCGGTTGTTTTGGGAGATGATGCAGTCCAAAATATTTGTATCGGGCATTGTGGGGGGCTACCCCACTCAACAAAGCCTTCGGTAGATGTTGTGTCGTGACTATGAGGGCCCTTTTGAGGGTGAAATTTTCTGCTTGAGGATGACAGAATTGTTGAAATGTGTGTTGTGTAAGAAACATTGATTTGCATGGAAGAAATTTCTGGCGCGGCTGGTGTTGTTGATAAAATGGACGGTGAGGTCTTCTAGAGAAATTTGCTCTTGTAGCAAATTTGCCTCTGCCTGTTGGGTTGGACTCTGTGGAGCAAGAGAGGGGTTTGTGCAAACGGTACCCTCTTCCCCTCTCGCTCGGGAGTATGCACAGATACTGTGATCTTTGTAATTTCCATGGAAACTGTAGGGAAGGACGCTTGAGGGGAAGCTCAAGCGACCAGTCTTTGCTTGAGCGGCCAGTCCCAAGCCAGCGTGCGATCGAGGTCGTCGATCGTTGGCTCGGGGAGGGCTGGTTGGTGGTTCGTGGCCATTGAATCGCATGTAAACTCACCGTGCTGAATCGTGTAATGTGCCCCGTCGGCAGTTGTGACCACGACCATGTCGGTGTTGAGTTTGCGTACGTTTCCAGTCATGTCGGTGGGAGAAGTTTTCATAAACGTCCCTAACGGTGCAAACAAAGCTGAACCATCGCCAGGTTGTTGTAAAACTGCCCGAATCACTTTTTTTGTGCGATTTTTGGTAGGAAGAGGCTACGAGTTGCCAGCAAACTCCAGGACAAGGCCTTTGACGACTTCCACTTCAACCATAGGAGTACCTGGGGTCTCATGTTGGTTGTTGACTCCACTAGAAATGCTATAGGCCATGTTCCTTGTGTAGACCTCCTTCAAATAGCCTGTTTCACCTTGGACATCAAATTTATTGGACAAAGGTTTTCATGAGAGGGACTTGCGAGTCGTGTGAAGATGGGACGTCCAATGTTTCCCGAGTGGTCTTCCAGCACAACTTCTGTAGAGGAACTTCACGCCTGCCCAAGATTGGAGATCCTGAGAATTCAAGAGACGATGCGCATTTGCTTACGCTTGGATAATGGGTTTGGAATCCCCACCACGGCATACGAGGAGCTTTGTACACACGTGAACAACGTGGTGGAGGTAAGTGGTCTATCCCCATGAAGTCTGATTTGTCGGGTACAGAGAGCGTGTTTGTCGTTGTTGGTGCTCTTGGTGAGGAAGTCCGCGGCTTGTTTCTCTCTGCAAACAATAGGAAGGGTCACTGTACCATCAAATATCTTGGATCGGATCCAATGGCCCTTGACACGGATGTGCTTGGTGAGGCCGTTGAATTTTGTTGAGAGGGCAAGATTGATTATTGACTGGTTGTCCACAAACAAAGACGTAGGTCCTTTTGGAGGAAACCGGACTTCCTTGAGAAGGTTCCATAGGTAGGTAGACTCTTATGTCGCTTTCGTAGCTGTCACATATTTTACTTCAGTGCTCTTGAGTCTGACTTGGGTTTGTTTTCACTAGACCTTGAGATTTCTACGCCTCAGTAGGCAGATGTAGTTGGTTATACTACAGCGGTCATCACGCTTTCCAACGTCTGCATCGCTTTAGCATTCTGGTTGGAGAGATGTGTCGGTGACGTAAACCAGTTCCAATATCGATGTTGCTTTGAAGCATCGTAAGGCACGGATCAACTCCTTGTACGTTCGTAATGGACGAGTCTTGTCACAAGAGGCAAGGCGTCTGACCACAAATTGTACGTCGGACTGGGCACAGCTTGTTGCGTGCATGAGAGATCCGATGCACGGAAGGAAGATTGTCTCATCAAGGGAGCCTCTGTCATTTTGTTACGGTGGAAACAATTGTGGTGAGAGTGGCTTGTCTTAAACTTTGCCAGCTATGTTGGAGCGCTTGGTGATTTGTTATGGTTATGTTTGCTGTCCAAGACTGATGGTGTGTGCATTGCGATCACAATTGATGTTCATGCAGAGGTAGAAACTCATATCACGCATTACTTTGATGTTGAATACAGCTGTTGTTGTTGCTGTTGTAAGGTTTTTGTTGTGTCTAATGACGAGAATATCATCAACATAGACGAGGGAATAGCAGTCAGGTGTGGATGTTGCAGTTTTTTTATGTATAAAAGGATAATAAGCGTGTTATGAGGTGGTGAAGCTGAGGTTGTCGAGGATGTTGTGTAGTTTTCTGTACCAGAGAAGGGAGCTTTGTTTTAGCATGGACAAAATTTGTGAGTGTACACACTCACGTAGAGACATCATGATATCCATCAATTTGTTTCACGTAGATTGTCGTGTCCATCTAGCCGTTGAGAAGTAGCTCCTAATCAGTCACTGTTGCAAAGGAGAGCATCATTCGAGCTGTTGTGTAGCGCTTATCGGAGCGTAGGTATCAAAGAAGTACTTTATGGAAATCTGGGTGAAGCCTTTGGCAACGGGGAGAGCCTTAAAATTTTTGAGGCTGTGGCCTACTTTTGTCTTCACACAAAAGACCGATTCGAATCCAACTGTTCGTTATCCCGAGGGGAAGTTCGACAAGCTCCCAAGTGCCTTGCCTAATGAGGCTGTCGTATTGTGTGTCAACCGCTTGTTTCCAGCTTTCTGTGTGGGGTCCTGTAAAAGCTTCATTGATTTTGGAAGGTTCTGCGGTTACATATCTTGCAGTCGTGAGGATAATGAGTGTGTTGGTGAGGAAGCATTCCTGGAAAGTATCTTCTTTCTTGTGGATGGTGCATGTTGTGAGAGATGTTGTTGGTGTTGCTATGCCGACGTTTTTGAGTTGTTGTAGGAGGCTTTGGAAGTATCCAAAGTCCGTATTTTTCTCATGAATGAGCCTCCCCTAATTGCTCCCATCATGTATCTCCTCAACCACATAGTCACATGTTGCTGGTTGCAATGGTCAACTTATTTGCTGAATGCGAGGTGATGGCTGTCACAGTTCATTGCGACGGATTCTACTGCCTTCACTACCTCATCATGCGGTTGCTGCAGCTTCGTTTTAGTGAGTTCCTTCTTTTTTATCTCTTTCAAGAAACATTCTTTGTGCATAGCTAACATCTCTGAAACTCCTGCCTTTGCTTCTGTCCAGGTCTTGCAAGTGAGATTCTTGTAGAGAACAACATCGCGGCTGCTGATGTAGCGACGCGTTGAAATGTTGTAGAAGAGCCAGGCCTTTTGACCATCACTTTGGTTGAAGTAGATTTCCTAGGCGGCTTTGTTGTTCTTTAAAAACATGGTATGGAGCCATGCAACCGAAATTTTGAAGACTGCTAACGACAAGCTTCTTGTTGTGAAATGCTACGTATGGAGTCGGTGTAGAGGAAAGACTGGTTGTGGACAATTGATTTTTAACCCACATTGCTTGTTGGGGTGCTTATGGCCACCAAGAGTCTGGGAGTTGGACTGAGAGCAACATGGCCTTGAGCATTTCCTTGGGAGTATGGTTTCAAAGTTTGGCCACTCAATTCACCCGCGGGGTGTGAGGTTTTGAATTTTGTTGTTTGATTCCATGCTCCTTGAGAAAGTGACAAATTTGTTGCTCGTAGAATCGCCAGCATTGCCTGAATGTAGAATTTGAAACTTTGTCATGGCTCCTCGTTTCACTTGTGGAAACCACTTGCAGAAAGATCTCGAGGAATGCGTCGCATCTGATGTGTGGATATGTCCAAATATATTATATGGCGTCGTTGAAAAACACCACAAAATACTTGTGTCCATAGGTAGATCTGTTGAACGATCCGTAGATGTCCATGTGGACCAGGTTTAACTTTTCTGAGATGTCGATTTTTGCTGCCGAAGGGAAGGATTGGTGTGCCGGCTTTGATTTGACATAGGATTCACAATGATGTCTTTTCTCATCTTTGAAAATGGCAAGTCCATTGACGAGGTCATTAGAAAGTAGTTGTTGAAGCTGTTGGTCATTAATGTGGCCAAGTCAAAGATGCCAGCATTCTGGTGTTGCTGGATTTTACAGAGACAGGCTGACAGCCGCTGAGACTGGCTGATGCACACGATGAGGGTGAAGTTGAAATTTGATCATGCCATTGGTTTGTAGCCCTTCTCTTGCGATTGATTCTCCTTTGATTATGCTGACGTAGAGTTTCATGTGTTTTGTGGTGAAGCGTAGTCCTTTCATCATAGAAATAAGGTTGGCTAAGATGCTAGGGACGTAAAGGACATCCCTGATGGTGACATCGATGTTGTTGTGAGAAGGAGGCCTGAGGTCACCAATGCCATTGATGGGTAGTTTTGCCATGTTTACCACCATGACCGTTGAGATTTTTCGGTAGGGTCGTAGGTCGTGCAGAGTCCTGGGATCATAAGTCATATGTTGATTGCTGCCGCTGTCCATGTAAACAATGTCTGGATGCTGCAACAACTAATTCTTCTCTAATACAGAGAGGTTGGCATAATGGGAGAAGCCGTACTTCTGTCCCACATCATCTGATGTTTCCTTTGCATGGTTTGGGTAGTCTTCCTCCTTATCCTTCTCATCTTGATTTTACTCTTCGCTTGAGACATGAAGGGCTTGTTGTTGCTTGTAGGGCCTCCTCGTTGTCGTTCTGCTTGCCTTGAAAGTTTGACACCGTCTCTTTCCTATCAATGTCACTGTCGCATGTGGCACTCCTGCATGTGACTGCAGGACGTTGTCTGAAGTTTTGGGGAGCTAAGCTAAGGGCGGCGGTATTTGAAGATCTACGCTGGAATGTTGACGAGGATATCCCGGCTTGGCTTGATGCTCCAAGAGAAAAAGTTAGAAACAGAGTATGAGTTGTCATTTACTTCAGAGGACATCTTGGAGTCACGCAGGCAAGATTGATGAGTGCCTTCTTGTGTACCTGATCAAGTTTCTTGTCACGTTCTTGAAGTTGCATTGTGCAGACAAAGTTTTCACTGAGGAGGTAAGGCTGAGTATAATGAAGAATACGCTTCACATCTCTCCATTCTTGGCCAAGACCATTCATGATGTAGGATACAAAGAAGGCTTTTGGAAGAGGTGAGTCTGTGACGGTGAGCTGGTCACGAGTATCCTTTGATCTATTGATGTAGAGTTTGACGCTGGCGTTGAACTGGCCAGTGTGAGTGTAGGAGATTTCTGTGAGGAGATAGGATTTCTTGGTGGAGTCATTGGCTTGGTACTATTGCATGAGGTATTTTCATGCAGAGTAGAAGGGTTCAGTTGTGTCTTTGTACATGTGTAGAGCTTGCTGGGTGCGTGGTAACATGCTCTTTTGGAGAACTGAGTATGCCATGAAGCTGTAGTAGTTCAACTCTTCCAAGAAATCTGGTGGACTCCTTGGGGTAGGAGGTCTGCACTGGCCGTTGTAGAATTGCCATGGCTTGTGTGGACGGGTTGTTGCATTGAGATTAAAATCCTTGTGGGATAAGTTGTGACGACTAAAATTGTGCTGATCTTGCCTGCTTGCATTGCATTTGAGATGGCTGGCATGCTGACCAGGTCTAGAGAGTAGGGAGTTGGAGGCAATGGATGTCCTCCTGTGGCAGGTACAAACGGGTTTCTTGCTGCAGACTGAGCTGCTGCAGGGTGGGCTATTGTAGAATGAGCTGCTGCGAAATGAGTTGTTGTTGCTTGTGCATATCATAGCATCAGGTTATTGATGCGAGTTTGAGCTTCTTGCTATAGCTGATAGACCATCTGCTAAACCAGTTGTCTGGTTGTAGTCAGCTTCTCTTTGGCTTGTTGACATCACAGACTCTCGTGCTCCTTGCGCATGTCTGCTTCTTGCATCCGACGTTTTAATTTGTTATGAATTTTGGCAGTGTGAGCCTTGTCGTTAGGGGTGGTCATCGCAGAGTGGCATATATATCCAAGGTTAGAGAGAAAAGAGGGGATGAGCTGGTTGCGAAAGGTTGCATGATGTAAAGTGCATACATGTTTTGGCCAAATGTGGCCTTCATCAGCAACAGAGAAACTAAAGTATGGCTTCTCTACAAAACCAGAGTAAGCGGCTCGCGCTTACGTGCGAAGCAAGCAATGTAGGCTTCTTGGAAGCTAAATCAGTCACGTGTGATGCACGTCATGGTGGTAGCCTCGGAATCCCAGAGGAGACTAGGTAGGTACCTATATTTCTAGGGAGCCTCCATGCCAAAATACTTCTACCGGAGAACACGGTTGGACTAAAGTTTCTTAGACGTCTAGAAAAACGTGTAAGAATTTTCCCCTAGTGTAGACTATCTGAACGTGGGTTCATGAATGTCCTTAACACTAGGGGTCGTCCTCTTATGGTAGAAGTCGAACCTTTTTTTTGTTCATGTCACTTGTCAAGGAGTCCTTGACGTTGTGCGTAGCGGACCTGGTCAAAGAGGAGAAGGAGGCATTTCTTGGGGTACCCTCTTGCTCATAACCTGTCAAGGAAGGCCTGCTTGTGTTAGGAACTCCAAAGCTGATGATGTCCACAAAAGATGTTGTCATAACTCAGAGGTGATGAATGCTCGTAGGCAGCTTTGTGGATGATAGCTTGTGGAGGAGAGGTATAGTTACTTATTCATGGGTTTTTGGTACGTTTTCACGAGAAAGTCAAGCGTGGTCTCAGAGATAGACCATTTTAGCTTGATGTTCTCGTCAAGTGTGTTGAATGCTTGAAGGAAACTGATCAGTTTGTCTCTCCCTTCTATCCATGTGATGATGCCATTCTCAATGTATTGACGATGTAGCGAAGGTTGGATGTTGTGTGTGCGTTTCTCGATGTCAAGGCAGCTCATAACCACGATGGCGAATGCGGGTGCTGTGGGTGTTCCCATGGCCGTGCCTTTAAGCTGTTTGTATGCCACTCCTTAGAACTCCACAAACGAGTTATGCATCACCCATGAGAGCATAACTAGAGGGGTTTTTGGATGTCCTACAGCTTGAATCAGTGAGTGAATGTAGTTTAGAGCCTTGGATATCGAGATGTTGGGGTATAGGGAGATGACATCGTATGTAGCTAGGAGATTAGTTGGTGGGAGAGTGAGTGTTTCTATATCAAGTAGCATGGATGTGTTGTCGTTGAAGTAGGTAGGCTGTTGCTGTACGAGTTCTTGCAGTTCGTTGTCCAGCCATTTTGATACTTGTGTCGTTATCCAACTACAACATGCTGCAACTTGTCTACCCACAGGAGGCATTTTCTGGATTTTTATGAGATTGTAGAATGCAACAGGTTTCCAGCCAAGCTTTGGCCTTTGGAGAAGGTACTCCCAAATAGAATTGGGGAGTAGACCTGAGGTACTCAATCTCTCCCAGATATAAGAGAGTTTCCATATAATGGCTTTGATGTTACATTCCATCTTGACATATGTAGTTGTATCCTGGAAGTGCGAAAGACATTTTGTGATGTACTTGTCCCTGTCCATTACTACTAAGGCAAGAATTTTGTCGGAAGATTTGATGATAGTGGAGTTGTCCTCCTGAAAATTCACGAGATCCTTCCAAAGATGCATTGGTAAGGTTCTCCTCTTTGTCACACGGCTGTGCTAAAATGTTTCAGCCACCTCAGAAAGTAGTACCTGAAATTGGTCCTCTATTGCTCTTGGTGCCAACAGAGGCATCCAGGAGGGGTTGGGGACTCTAAATGTAGGAATAGCCTTGGATGGGCTATTTCTCAAACACCACATGAGACAGACATTTCTCAAGAGATCATTTAGACAGGGGGACAGATCTGCAAGGTGGCAGGCTTTAGGCCTAAGAACAAAGTTCAGTCCTAGACTAAGGACTGAGCAGGGGAGAGTACCTTTGAGCTCAGGTTATGAACTCCTTTGTTCACCACTTTGTTCTCCAGCTGGAAAGGAGTTTTTTGAGAGAAGAGAAACAGTGCCAGGTCACGCAATGGCATTTCTGCCAGAATATGCTGCGTGCGCGGCCTTATGCGTTTTTGGCCCCTCTCTTGAACTTGGTCTTGTTCTGTCCTCCTTGCTGCTTTGCCTTGTAGCCATACTTCTTCACCTTGTTGCCATTTTTTTTGCGTACTTTGGTGTTGGTGGCGGCGGCTGCTTTCGCATTTGCTTCTGCAGTTGCTGTCGCCGCAGCGGCTGCTGCTGCCGTTACGGCTGTTGCTGCTGCTAATGCCGCTGCTGCTGCTGCTACTGCTGCTGCTTTGGAAGTTGCATGTGCTTTGGTGCTACCGCGGTCCTTGGTGCTGCCGCGGTCTTGTGCTTGGGCTTTGCCAAGTTTTTTGTGGCAGCCGCTACTTCCTTCTTTACCTCCTCCTTGATGAGCTCCAGTGTTGTTGGGGTTGTCTCCATGGCTCCAGCCATCGTAGCTGCATTGTTGATATGGTCTTTTGCATCGGCTGTCTTGTGTTTGTTGGCGATGCAAGTCAACTCGTGGAGGGCGATGAGGTCCTGCACCTTCTCATCCGTCTCCTGCACCAGCTTGTTGATCCAACCGTCGCAAAATTCCCTGATGTCGTAGATGGTGGACACGGTAGGGGGCTGATTGAATGGGCGACAGATTTCTGTGAGGTGGTGCTCAAGGACCATTTTGAGGTTGAGCAAGCGTTGGAAGGTTGCCACGTGGTGTGCGTGCTTGTCTCCGACGATGATTGCATGCATGCGCTTGTTGTGTCGAGGAGGTGTTGAATCCAGCTTGCTCCAAGCTCGGGCTCATCAGCTGCCAGGAATGTCGAAGCTTTCATCTGGCAGAACTTTGCCACCATGTTGTTGACGATGAGCTCCTTGAGTTTGGCGATAGTGCGATCTGCGCGCGACATTTTTTCGAGGGGTTTTTTGGCTGTTTCCAGTGCTTCCTCTGTCATGGCCAGCAGTTCAGGTGTTGGTGGTCCATTGACGAGGGAGACTTCAATCTATCTAACCAGGATGGTGTATGCTCCTTGGGTGGACTGGATGTGAGGTTGGCCAGCATTGTTTTGTGTTCACATTGTTGTTGCAGTGTTGTTACCAGTTGATGATGCACCCATGGCATTGGTGGTGCCTGTGTTCATGTTGACAGTGGGGTTGGAGAAAGGGGGGGGGGGGGG
>SZWC01000164.1:0-16793 GCA_023375785.1 Penium margaritaceum | reverse complement strand
TTTTTTTTAGTTTCTCGACCCCCCTGCATGTTCCTTAGCTAGCAACCAACCAAGGGAAGGACGAAAGAGAATGAGTGGGAGGGAGGAGAGTGAGCTGTGAAGGTTCATTGATGTTGACGTTGTGGGTCGTTGTGACTCTTGCCTCACAAGAGGGAGTTGGCCTCACAAGAGGTTTCCACCATGGGCTCACTCCTCTCCTCTTTGCATCGTTGTTTTGAACATTCCTGCATGCCCCCAGATCTCCCTCAACCTGCGAGGCAGCATGCCCACATGCCGCATGTCGGCATGCTTTACATCCGCATGCTTCACATCCGCATGCTGCTGCACCGTGCGCTGGTGCTGCTGCCTTGCACCATCACGCACTCTTGTGACTCTGGTGTTCAGAGCGTTGTGGTTTTTTAGGGATTTTGGGTTTTTGGGGTTCTTGGGGTTTTTTAGGGCTTCCTCGTATGCAGTGAAAGTTTGTGTGTTAGCCGTAAGGGAATCTGCTGCTGCTCAGGCAGCCTTGAAGCAGCATCGGTCGGTGTGTGCTGCGTGTGCATGGGGGTGTCTATGTGGGTGTCGTTGTGTGGGTGGTGTGCAGATGCTGCGGACATCAACGGTCGGCGGTCTTTCCGCCGGCTAGTGCAGGGCATGGTCAACTTTCAGAACATGGTCCGACTCGGCCTCAACGTCGACTGCCGACGGGGTATGTATGTGCAAGTGTGTGTGTGTGTGTGTGTGTGTGTGTGTGTGTGTGTGTGTGTGTGTGTGTGTGTGTGTGTGTCTGTGTGTCTCTCTCTCTCTCTCTCTCTCGCTCTCTCTCTCTCTCTCGCTCTCTCTCTCTCTCTCGCTCTCTCTCTCTCTCTCGCTCTCTCTCTCTCTCTCGCTCTCTCTCTCTCTCTCGCTCTCTCTCTCTCTCTCGCTCTCTCTCTCTCTCTCGCTCTCTCTCTCTCTCTCGCTCTCTCTCTCTCTCTCGCTCTCTCTCTCTCTCTCGCTCTCTCTCTCTCTCTCGCTCTCTCTCTCTCTCTCGCTCTCTCTCTCTCTCTCGCTCTCTCTCTCTCTCTCGCTCTCTCTCTCTCTCTCGCTCTCTCTCTCTCTCTCGCTCTCTCTCTCTCTCTCGCTCTCTCTCTCTCTCTCGCTCTCTCTCTCTCTCTCGCTCTCTCTCTCTCTCTCGCTCTCTCTCTCTCTCTCGCTCTCTCTCTCTCTCTCGCTCTCTCTCTCTCTCTCGCTCTCTCTCTCTCTCTCGCTCTCTCTCTCTCTCTCGCTCTCTCTCTCTCTCTCGCTCTCTCTCTCTCTCTCGCTCTCTCTCTCTCTCTCGCTCTCTCTCTCTCTCTCGCTCTCTCTCTCTCTCTCGCTCTCTCTCTCTCTCTCGCTCTCTCTCTCTCTCTCGCTCTCTCTCTCTCTCTCGCTCTCTCTCTCTCTCTCGCTCTCTCTCTCTCTCTCGCTCTCTCTCTCTCTCTCGCTCTCTCTCTCTCTCTCGCTCTCTCTCTCTCTCTCGCTCTCTCTCTCTCTCTCGCTCTCTCTCTCTCTCTCGCTCTCTCTCTCTCTCTCGCTCTCTCTCTCTCTCTCGCTCTCTCTCTCTCTCTCGCTCTCTCTCTCTCTCTCGCTCTCTCTCTCTCTCTCGCTCTCTCTCTCTCTCTCGCTCTCTCTCTCTCTCTCGCTCTCTCTCTCTCTCTCGCTCTCTCTCTCTCTCTCGCTCTCTCTCTCTCTCTCGCTCTCTCTCTCTCTCTCGCTCTCTCTCTCTCTCTCGCTCTCTCTCTCTCTCTCGCTCTCTCTCTCTCTCTCGCTCTCTCTCTCTCTCTCGCTCTCTCTCTCTCTCTCGCTCTCTCTCTCTCTCTCGCTCTCTCTCTCTCTCTCGCTCTCTCTCTCTCTCTCGCTCTCTCTCTCTCTCTCGCTCTCTCTCTCTCTCTCGCTCTCTCTCTCTCTCTCGCTCTCTCTCTCTCTCTCGCTCTCTCTCTCTCTCTCGCTCTCTCTCTCTCTCTCGCTCTCTCTCTCTCTCTCGCTCTCTCTCTCTCTCTCGCTCTCTCTCTCTCTCTCGCTCTCTCTCTCTCTCTCGCTCTCTCTCTCTCTCTCGCTCTCTCTCTCTCTCTCGCTCTCTCTCTCTCTCTCGCTCTCTCTCTCTCTCTCGCTCTCTCTCTCTCTCTCACACACACACACACACACACACACACACACACACACACACACACACACACACACACACACACACACACACACACACACACACACACACACACACACACACACACACACACACACACACAATGGATTGCAGCCCATCCGACAAGCCTGTCGTTCATCCCCTTTCCTACCGCATTCTCATGTCTTGCTGTGTGTGTGTGTGTGAGCAGTGTTCCGGAGGGTGAATCAGACGTGGCGCTGCTGGTTCCCCCAGTACAGCCTGGAGTACGTGCGCACGCCCATCTTCATCGTCAACTCCGACTTTGACTACAAGGCCATTGCACTCACCCTCGCGCCCCACACGCGTCGAACCCCAGCCATCCGCGCCAACCTGGCCGCCGGCAGTGCACGCCTTGGTGCGTCTGCCACCAGTGGGATTGCTGCCAGCAAAGCTGGGACGCAGCAGCGGCGGCGGCGGCGGCGGCAGCGGCGGCAACTGGCCAAGGTGGTTCGTAAGCAAGTGCTCGGCAAGAAGGTTCTGGCGCTGCGGTGCATCAACACGAAGCAGGGCCTCGCAAGCTGCACCCCCCGCGTGCGGGCACGCGTGGCGTACTACCGCGGCAGCGTGCGCGCCGCGATGAAGTACCTGGCGGTGCGGGCGCACGAGCGCGGCGACGATGCGCGCGTCTTCCCCATGAGCCAGCGCACGCACTGCGTGCTGGGGTGGGACGAGGGCTGGCAGTCATTGCGCAGCTCCAATCCAAGCCTGCCCATGCTAAGGATGGCGTTCCGACAGTGGTACTTTGGCAGCACAGGCAGAAGGACGTGAAACCACCTCGGCCCCCTTGCTCCTCCTCCCCCACCCCCTCCCTCCCCCTTTGCCCTCTCGTCCCCCGTTCTCCCTCCCCTCCACGCTCCTCATCCACTGCGGGTGAAATCACGCTGTGCATACACGCCGCGTGTGAGTTGTGCAGCTTGAGCTGAGAGAGGCAAGAGTGGTGTTCCACGGAACATCGCAGAGCAGGGTAAAGCGATTTGTGAAGCAAATCCTCACACCTTTGGGTGGGGTGGTCAAGGCTGCATCTGCCTGGATTGTGTGTGTGTGTGAGCACCCTGACGACAGCCGTCTCGCAAGTCTCTCTGCATTTGCCTCTCCTTACTCCCCTGCTACTGTGGTAATGATGGTTCCTCAAGGCTAGTGCCTTCGGCAAGGCATCATCCTGCAAGCATGTGCTGTGCACATTCGTTCATGCACGACCTGCATGCCCATGCATGCATGCATTGCAGTTGCTAGGGAGTTGCTAGCCTAGCTTATCTGGGTGTGAGGAAGCAAGGTTACGCAACAAGCACCAATGTGAGAGACACGGCATGGATGCGACAACTTGTTTGCAAAGTTTGAGCTCACACCAAGACAAGTGTGTGTTAGGGGGAGGGAGCGAGACTAGAACCGGCGAGCACTCACCCACCACGAGCGACGAGCTTGGGTGTGTGAGTGCCGCCACCCGGGGGTCGAGCCCGACCACTCGGAATTAACCGAGGGCGGCTACTCACCGATGCACGGCCAATACCGGCATGGTGGCCCCCTAAGGATCAGCACCCGGGAAAATGCAGCTCCCCCTTCACATGCAAAACAAGAGAATACGATGCAGGGCACGACAGTGAGAATGTACGGGCCCTAGCATCTACCGCATCACAGAAGTCATGAAAGAATCATGCAATAGTCATGTGGGTGCCAGAGGGCACCCCTGGGTCCAGCAACAGCTTGGGGGCGTCGATGGCACCAGCCAGCATAGCCGCGCCAGTCAACTCCCCAGGTGATCCCATGGTCACTTTAATCTGTACATGCGTGTGTGCATGATGTGAGAAGCAAGAGGGCACATAGTTGTGAGTAACCAACGAACTTCAACACTCCCCCATGACCTGCAGACAAGCACCCCAGAGCACACAGAAGGGAATTACAAGAAGTAATCACAAGAGGTGTGAGCGAGGATACATACCAATGATCAACCTGGTTCATGCAGACTGATGAGACCCACAGAATGAATAGCACCTTTGAAGACATTTCGACTGAGGGCTTTTGTGAGGAAGTCAGCTCTCTGAGACCGTGTGTCCACCCAAGCGACTTGGACAATGCCAGCAGCAATGCACTCACAAACAAAGTGATGCTCCACATTGATGTGTTTGGTGCGTGAGTGATGCATGCCACTGTTCTCAGCGATGGCCTTTGTGCTTTGGTTATCACAGCGCAGAGTGATGCAGCGGATGGGAACACGTAACTGTTGCAGCAGACGACACAGCCAGACAGCTTCACAAGTGCCTGCACCCAGAGCAACATACTCAGCCTCAGCAGTGCTGCGTGCCACACACCCTTGCTTGCCACTTTTCTAAGAGACTGCAGTGCCACCGACTAGAAAGATGTACCCTGTACGGCTGCGAGCATCTGAATCATGTGCCCAATCACTGTCTGTGAAGCCATCCACTACAACAGATGGCTGAGCACGAAAGTGCAGTCCAACAGGAGGAGTGGAGAGGGCGTACCGCACCACTCGCAATGCAGCCTCGAGGTGGCGCTCCCGAGGGCATTGGGAGAACTGAGACAGGAAATTCACAGCAAAGGCGACATCGGCACGCGTGGTCGTGGCGAGATACATCAGAGAGCCAATGACACGGAGGTAGTCGGTCACATCAACCCTCTCCCCCAGCTTTGAGAGATCAAGTGACTTCAGGAGAGACTGCCCAGTGAGAAGCTTCCAGGAAGCTTCCTAGCCTTTCTGCTTGCTAGCCTGACAGCACGGGTCTGGCTCGTTGACACACAGGTCATGCAAGGGACAGCAAGGGTAGGGAGAGACACGTGCACTTGTATCTCAAGCTTCAACTGAAGTAAATGCAGAGAGGAATAACAAATGACAGGTCCACAGCATAAATAGCCGCCGTGGCTCACGGCGGGTGGCGCACACGGCGGTGCCTGTCAAACCTGAACCGGCCCAAAACCACTGTTTTGGCCATAATTCTGCGCACAAGCGTCCAAACGGAGCGCCGTCTGATCCTACGGATGCACGACGAAAAGACAGACACAACGACTGGTCACACGCCTACGTCCGGGAACAGCCGGAGAGTGTAAGAAAACAAACATGTAAATCAGCCTGGCAGGGCTGTCCACCGAGAAAATCCTGAAGACCTCCAAACGTAGTCCGTGGGCTGTGGGAGCCCTCTGGTACACTGGGTAGGCTGCCAGGCTGCCTCCAGCGGGTGGAGCATCACCTCAGGGAACTCTGTCTCCAGCTGGGTCCGCCTCAAGGATCTGCACGAGCATGGACACGGCCGAGTGGTCACAACCAACTGTACAACTGTGTATGACTGACAACATCACAACACTCCCCCATGACCCGATGGTACGCATGTCCATACACGTGCAGAACGCGTGCCGGTGCAACACAGAGTGCTCAACAGGGACCCGGACAATCACCCACTCTCGGACAGGGGTCGCAATCCGACGGAACGAACAGCCCCGAGGAACTTCCCACGTGCCAGTGCCTTGGTCAGGAAGTCAGCGCGCTGCAAGTCTGTGCCCACCCAGACGATGGAGATCAACTGCCGCTCCACCAGATCGCGCACGAAATGATACTCGACAGCGATGTGCTTCGTGCGTGCGTGGAACACACCAGAGTTCTTAGCGATCGCGAGAGCACTCTGGTTGTCGCATAGGAGGATGATGGTAGGCACGGACTGACCCAAGCACTAGAACAACCGCTGCAGCCACACCGCCTCAGCGACGCCAGCGCCCAGAGCAACATACTCAGCCTCTGAGGAGCTGCGAGCAATGCACCCCTGCTTGCAGCTGCGCCAAGACACAGCGGTGCCACCAAGCAGGAACACGTAACCCGTGCGGCTGCGTCCATCGGGACTCCATGCCCAGTCGCTGTCGGTGTAGCCATCTACCACAACCGAGCACTGTCTCCGAAAGCAGAGACCGTGATACGGTGTGGAGACCACGTACCGGACGACTCGCAAAGCTACGTGCAGAGCGCGAGCCCGAGGGGACTGACTGATCTGTGCGAGTAGGTTGACAGCGAACGCAATGTCGGGACGCGTGGTCGTGGCCAAGTACATCAGTGAGCCAATGATACGCAAGTACAGGGTCACATCCACAGTCTCACCCAGATCGGCTGGGTCTATCACCTTCAGGGAGTCCTGCCCGTCGGGAGCGATGGGTGACGAGGCGGCGGGAACAGCGCCAAGGAGGTCAGCAAACCGCTCCCCCACAACCTGTGCATATCGTGCCTGATGGAGGAGGAGTGTCCGTCGACGACGATCACGCACAATCTCCATCCCGAGGAAAACAGCCGCTGGACCAAGGTCCCTCATCCTGTAGGCGGCCTGCAGGACCGCCTTGGCCTCCTTCACGGCCTCCAGTGGAGGAGACGCAATCAGGAGATCGTCCACATACACCAGAATGGCAGTGAGGTGCTCGGCTGTCCGTCGGATGAAAAGTGACGGGTCGGCATCACTCTGGACGTACTCGGCCTGAGTGAGGGTGCGAGTGATCTCTCGGTTCCAGCACCGGGGCGACTGCTTCAGGCCATACAAGGCCTTGCGCAAGCGCCAAACCTTGTTGCCTTCGACCTCAAACCCAGGTGGCTGGACCATGTACATCTCCTCCTCCAAGGTGCCGTGGAGGAACGCATTGTTCACATCCATCTAGTGCAGCTCCCAGTCATGGTGAGCGACCACACCAAGCAGCGCGCGAGCTGTGGTCATGCGGCCAACAGGGGCAAAGGTGTCAGTGAAGTCGATCCCCTCAACCTGAGAGAATCCCTTGGCAGTCAAGCGGGCCTTATAGCGGTCAAGTGAGCCGTCAGGCTTCACCTTCTTGCGGAAGACCCACTTGGCCTGCACGACGTTCCGTCCCTCAGGACGGTCGACCAGCTCAAAGACTCCGTGCTCCCGGATGGCCTTGAGCTCGTCCTCACAGGCGGCCCGCCACTGCTCAGCATCCTCTCTTGAGAGAGCCTCCTTTAACGTGTCTGGATCAGGGACCGTCAAAGGGGAGCTCCGGGTGGCCAGGACACATGCCTCATGGGTCGGACGGACCGCAACTAGGTCAGCGGCAGCTGCCTGTGCAGCCTCGTGCTCGTCAGCGATCAGCTGGTGCCCAATGGGACAAGCTGGGTGCACCTCCGTGTAGGTGCCTTGGACACTTAGGCCGAGAGCCTTTGTGCCAGGGTCNGTCGTCTGGGTGGCGCAACCGCAGTCGAAGGTGCTCGTGAGGCCAGTGGGCGGAGACGCCCACCTGGTCCACGGGAGTAGCCCGAGTCTGAGCTGACCGACGGTTCTGGCACAGGGAGGGCAGGTGCTGTCTCTGGAGACGCTGCAGGCGTGGGCAAGACAGGCGCGGCAGGCGCGGGCGAAACAGGCGCTGCAGGCACGGACGAGACGGCCGCGGCAGGCGCGGGCGAGACAGTCGCGGCGGGCGCGGGTGAGGCAGGCGCCCCAGGCGAAGAGGCCGCAGGTGCAGCCCCGGCAGGCGAAGCAGGCGCTGCAGGTGTGGGCGAAGCAGGCACTGCAGGTGCGGGCAAAGCAGGTGCTGCAGGTGCGGGCGAAGCAGGCACTGTAGGTGCGGACGAAGCAGGCGCTGCAGGTGCAGGCGAGGTAGTCGCGGCAGGCGCGGGCGAGGCAGTCGCGGTAGGCGCGGGTGAGGCAGGCGCGGCAGGCNCAATGATGGCCGGGTCAATGGTGGCCAGCGACGGTCCCACCCCGGAGGCACCCCGGACGGACTCACCCTGTGGGGTAGACTCCCCCATCCGACGGGAGGCCTCACAGGTGGGAACGTGAGACGCTGCCTGGGTGAGAATGGCAGACAGGTCGCGGTACGACAGTGCCTCAAAAAACAGCGCGTTGCGCGACTCAACGATGCGGTGGCGACCCGCATCCCAGAAACGCCACGCTTTGGAGCGCGAGGAGACACCGAGGAAGGCACACATCCGGCCGCGCGGAGAGACCTTGGACCCTTGCTGGTCCTCGGTGTACCAGACACAGGCCAAGGAACCCGAGACGCGAGCAAGCCTGAGGTCCGCACGGTGACCGAACCACAGCTCATACGGCGTGACGTGGTCCGGCAAGGGACCATGCGGGAGGCGGTTCTAGACCCACGTCATGTAGGCGAAGCCCTCGAAGGCGAAGGACTCCGGGAGACCGCACTCAGCACGCATGGCGCGAACCGCGTCCTCCATGGTGCGGTTCCAGCGCTCGGACACACCGTTCTGCTGTGGCGTAGCAGGGGGCGAGAGCTGGTGACAGATACCAAGCTTGGCAAAGTGAGTGGTCAGCTCACCGAGATACTCACCGCCGCGGTCAGAGCGGAAGGTGTGGAGGGAGTGACGAGACTGACGCTTGGCCATCATGAGCCACAAGCGCACGGCTAGAGCGGCATCACTCTTTTGGCGGAGGCAGTAGACCCACCGCATGCGAGTGAAGTCATCCGTGAGTGTAAGAACATACCGACGACGGTCAGCAACAGACTCGACAGGGAGAGGTCCGAGGAGGTCCGAGTGGACAAGCTCCAGGGGACGTTGCGCGCGAGTGACGGAGACAGGTTAGGTGCATCGATGCATGTTGCCCTGAGCGCAGGACAGACAGTCGGTCTTGGGCGGCTTCTCGAAGGAAGCCGCGTCAAGACCGAGAGCGGGCTGTGTACGAATGAGCCTGGACACAGTGTCCGTGCTCACATGACACAGGCGCCGATGTAACAGGCGCTGGTGGTCAGGAGACAACACCCCCGTGACAAAGACGCGGGTAGATGAGCAAGGGGAAGAGTCAGGAGCAGAGCAGCGCACGATGCGATACAGGTCATCCACAAAAGAGGCACGCAACACAACCATGGAAGTGTCAAGTGCAGTGATCGTGGCATCATCAATGGAGTGGTGAACAGAGAGACCCATCCTCGTGCAGGCACGGACAGAGAGCAGGCTGAGCTCGAGATCAGGCACGAAAATCACGTCAGAAAGATACACGGGACCAGACGGACCATCGAACNGTACGACCCCTGTCCCCTGAACAGGTAGTGACTGCCCAGAACCTGTCCGCACTGACCGAACAGACCCAATAGGACCAAGCACGACAAAGGCGGTACGGTCGCAGGTCATGTGGTGAGTGGCCCCTGAGTCAATGATCCAGTGGCCACTCGCCTCACGACTTGTGGTGGTCACGGTACAACGAGCAACGGAGCTCGCTGCCTCTGCTGGACGCTCAGTAGGTGTGGCAGGACAGCGGGACAATGCACGACGATGGGACTCATCCAACCACTCTGTGCTGTCAGACTCATCCTCACCAGGCGACGCAGCCCCCCCACAAGTACGACCACGTGCCACAAACACAGATGGACAGTCAGTCTGTGGACCACTCGGCTGTGAATGCACACTCGCACCTCCCTGTGAGCGAAGTGCCAGCAGTCAGCTACGCTGCGACAGATCCGCGATGCCTTGGTCTCTCTGTTTGGGACACCGGGACATCAGCCCAGGAGAGAGAGAGAGAGAGGCAACCCCATCGGCCCAGGAGTCTGCTGGCCCCACTGCCGCCCCTGCGCAGAGACGAGAGTCCATGGTCGAGGAGTGGGATCAGGCGCCACCTCCTACTGGGGAGGACGCGCTTCGCCGGCTGATGGAGCAGATGAGGAGCNAGGTGACAGCAGCAGCAGCAGCAGCAACAGACCGACCCGCGTCAGGTCTCGGGTGCCGCTGGAGGAGCAGCGTTGATGCCTTTCATGCCCTTCCCACGCCCGCTCCTAGCACCACCAGAGGTCCAGCTCCCCGCGGCGGGTGGCGCACACGGCGGTGCCTGTCAAACCTGAACCGGCCCAAAACCACTGTTTTGGCCATAATTCTGCGCAGAAGCGTCCAAACGGAGCGCCGTCTGATCCTACGGATGCACAACAAAAAGACAGACACAACGACTGGTCACACGCCTACGTCCGGGAACAGCCGGAGAGTGTAAGAGAACAAACATGTAAATCAGCCTGGCAAGGCTGTCCACCGAGAAAATCCTGAAGACCTCCAAACGTAGTCCGTGGGCTGTGGGAGCCCTCTGGTACACTGGGTAGGCTGCCAGGCTGCCTCCAGCGGGTGGAGCATCACCTCAGGGAACTCTGTCTCCAGCTGGGTCCGCCTCAAGGATCTGCACGAGCATGGACACGGCTGAGTGGTCACAACCAACTGTACAACTGTGTATGAGTGACAACATCACAACACCCAGCAGGCGTCATGGGAGTGGACGCTGTGGGAATGGACATGAGGAGTGGGGCGAAGCGCTCCCCCAGGCTGCGCACATAGGCAGCCTGATGCACGTGCAAGACACGACGAGCACGATCCCGCTCCAACTCCATTCCAAGAAAGACACGAGCTGGGCCCAGATCCTTCATCTTGTATGCCTCTTGGAGTAGCGACTTGGCGGCGGCCACAGCCGCAGCATCGGGAGAGGCAATGAGAAGGTCGTCCACGTAAACAAGAATGGCGACGAGTGGTTTGGTGGGCGGCCCTAGAAAGAGCGCTGGATCCACGGTGCGTCGCTTGTAGCCACCCTTTTCAAGGGTGGCTATGATCTCTTGGTTCCAGCATCGTGGGGACTGTTTGAGGCCATAGAGGGCCTTGTGCAAGCGCCACACTCGGTTGGTGCCATCAGAGAAGCCGGGTGGCTGGACCATGTAAATCTCTTCGTCCAGCTTGCCATGGAGAAAGGCATTGTTGACATCCATCTGTTCGAGCTCCCAGTCATGCTGAGCAACAAGACTGAGAAGAGCTCTGGCTGTGGTGTAGCGACCGACTGGGGCAAAGGTCTCATCAAAGTCGACCCCAGGGATCTGAGAGAACCCCTTAGCGGTGAGGCGAGCTTTGTACCGTTCAACTGTATTGTCTGGGTTCAGCTTTCGACGGTATACCCACTTGGAAGCAACTGCCTTGCGATTAGGTGGGAGGTCAACGAGCTCATACACACCATGGTCAGACAGTGCATCAAGTTCGGCCTTCATGGCCTACTCCCACAATGGCGAGTCAGAGGCTGTGCGAGCTGCCTGTACAGTCTGTGGCTCAGGAGAAAGAGGAGAAAGGCCGGCGGCAGCAAAGCACGAGGCAACATACCCGGCTGCAGAGGAGGACGTAGCTGAGTGGAACTCTTGTTCGACAAGAGAGTAACCCAGGGCGGTGCTGGGGTGTATGACAGACACTGCTGCAGACAGGCCAGAGGTGGTGAGACCGAGAGCACGGAGACCAGGGTCACCAGAGACGACAGGGTTCGACTGAGAGGGGAGAGCCCGTAGGCGCCCACCACGTGTGTAGGGGGAGACTAGGGGAATGGATGGAGCACGCGCAGATGACGATGGGTCAGTGGGACGCTGCTGCTCAGGTGGAGAGGAGGAGACAAGAGGCGGCTCGGAGGAGACAGGGGAAGGCGGTGAGACTGTGCCCTGAATAGGAGAAGAGGACGAGACAGCAGGAGAACCAGAGGACCGAATGGGAGAATCCAATGGTGTCGTGGAGGGTGAGAGCACCGGAGAGGGGAACGCGGACACAGGAGAGCTCTGTTCGGCAGAGGAGGAGACAGAGGGAACGGAGGGATGCACCGAGGGGAGAACAGCAGGCCCAGAGGACAGAGAGCCACCCCCACCCCGAAGAGGCGGAGAGAGAGACCCACCAAAGCGGGGAGAATCGCGCTCAAAGAGGTGCTCAAAGAAGAGAGCGTCACGAGACTCAACGACACGGCAACGCGAAGGATCCCAGAAACGCCAGGCTTTGGAGAAGGGAGAGACACCAAGAAAGATGCACAGATGACGGCGAGGGGACAGCTTACCGTCACGCTGGTCAGCAGGCACCCAGACAAAGGCGAGACAGCCCCAAACGCGGGCAAGGCGGAGGTCCGCGTGCCTGCCAGTCCAACGCTCAAAAGGAGTGACAGTGTGGGGAAGTGGTCCATGCGGAATGCGGTTCCAGACCCAGGTCATGTAGGACATGGCTTTAAAGGCAAAGAGGGGAGACTGACCGGAGGCATAGAGCAGAGAGCGGACCCCATCAGCAAGAGTGCGGTTCCAACGTTCGGACACACCATTTTGCTGGGGAGAGTAGGGAGCAGAGGGTTCAAGCCGCAAACCACGGGACTCAAGAAAGCGGGACGTGGGGCCAAAGAACTCACCACCACGGTCACTGCGAAACACGCGGAGGGACCGAAGGCAAGCGCGCTCTGCCTG
The DNA here is from genome assembly GCA_023375785.1 of Penium margaritaceum. Lineage (NCBI taxonomy): Eukaryota > Viridiplantae > Streptophyta > Zygnematophyceae > Desmidiales > Peniaceae > Penium > Penium margaritaceum. Next base: position 4,459 of record SZWC01000164.1, on the reverse strand, counting down.
GGGAAGCCAAGACTCCAAGACGTCAGTGACGTCACTTTTGTGGCGCAGAGCGAAGACCCAGTGGTAACGGGAGTAGTCATCAGTGAGACACAGAACATACCGCCCAAGGCCACCAAGGAAATCTTGGGGAAATGGGCCCATGACATCGGCGTGGACGAGGTCAAGAGGGTGCGAGGTGGTGGATTCGGAGGTGGAGAATGGTGAGCGGTGCATCTTGCCACTGGCACAATCCAGACAGGTGGACGTGCAGGGTGGAGAGAAGGTGGCGATGTCAAGACCGTGGGCAAGCTGAAGGCGAAGCAAGCGCTGGATCGCGGAAGTGTGAATGTGGCAGAGGCGGCGATGCAGGAGATCAGCATGATCAGGGGATAGCGAAGGAGCGACGTGAACAAGGACAGAGGCAGCGGAGGACGAAGGCAACGTGAGTGGCACACGGAACAGACGATCACAGCGCACACCATGAAGAACAACGCGGCCAAAGGAGCGAAGGGAAATGGAAGCAAGGCCGCGACTGGACGAGAAGTCCATGCCCTGATCGTCAAGGGTGGTCACAGAGAGAAGACTGACCTCAAGGTCAGGGACATACAGAATGTCGGGCAGGTAGACAGTGCCGCCGGGACCAACAAAGCGAACGACACCAACACCTTGGACGGGAAGCAGCTGGCCGGAGCCAGTGCGCACAGACTGAACAGATTGAACGGGCCCGAGAGACACGAAGGAAGAACGACAGGAGGTCATGTGATGGATGGCCCCTGAATCAATGATCCAGAGACCAGGTGAGGCACGAGTGGAGGGAAGGACCAAACAGACAGCCACAGTACCACGGGCAGAGGAGGATGTGACATGACCAAGACGGGAGGGGAACGTGTGAGACTGCCAGTGTTCAATCCAGGGACAATCATCAGACAACCCTCCTTGCACACCACCCGATGCGGACGCACGAAGAGTAACATCCGACTCACATACAGAGACACGGGACTGGCCACTCACACTCTCACCTCCCTAAGAGCGAAGGTGCAGAAGTTCAGCGAGGCGACGCTCGAGACTGCGTTCCTCGTCGCGACGATCAGAGGAACGCTCGGAGGAGCGGTCAGAGGCGCGGTCAGAGTGGTGGCCATCGTCACGACTCCAGTGAGGAACAGAGTAGTGTGAGGATGGGGGACTGTAGTATGGGAGACCAGATGGCGGGGGGACCCAGCCTCAGGGGCTGGGTGCAGGGGGTGTCTACTAGAGAGGTGCAGATGTAGTAGTCAGGGTTGAGTCAGATGAAGAGGATGTGGAGGATGAAGCTGTCATGGGGGCAGCAGCAGTGGAAGCGGCAACACCAGTGTGCGCCCAGTGAGCACGCATGGAGGAGGCAAGGCGTGCGTCGTCACGGGGAGCAGGATATTTAGGCGCCGAGTGACCGGTGGCGCCGCAGTTCCAGCAGGTGACATCAGCTGCAGGAGCGGCAGAACCCCTGCCGCCACGACCACCCCCACGACCTTTGCCCCCACGACCTCCACCACGGCCAGAGCCCGAGGCACCGCCCCCCCCGCGGCCAGTAGCCTGTGTCGAGTGGACAGAGGCCTGAGACGACGAGGCAGCAGAAGATGTTGTAGTGGAGGTCGATGGCGAGGAGGTGGTGACTGGTACAATGGCAGCGCGATGTATGCGCTTGTTCTGGAGGGCGTTCCACCAGTCAGTGAGACGTGCAGCAGTGAAGTCAAAAAGAGGACCGATCCCCAGTGGGGAGTCGGCTAGGATAGGGGCAGAGGCAAGACGCTCGAGCTCTGTCTGGGAGACATGAAGATACAGGTCAGACAGCTCAGGGATGAGACCAACCACAATGGAAAGACATGCAAAGAGAGGACCTGGTGCAGCCTTGCCAAGATCACGCAGAAGGCGCAGACTGCGGGCCCAATACTCGTCTGCTGTCTCATCTGCCCTCATCTGCAGCGTGTTGAATTGCGCTATGAGTGCACTCTGGGCGGCATGCCCAATCACAGTTTTGCGGCGGCGAATGAGCGCATAGGCTCCCACTGGGTCTGCACTGGTGCCTCAGATGGGATCGGCATTGTACGTACCGATGTCATCCAGCAGGTTTTCGGGGCCGGCGTTGATGAGTGCCCGCACAGCGCGGGCTGCCTCTGCTGGCTGTGGCACGAAAGAGGCCTTCGCGGGCGAGTAATACTCCCACAACAGCTCACCCTGAGCCAACGCACTGAAGCGCGTCTCCCAGGATGTGAAGGTGAGCTTTGAGGTGAACTGAGGCGGCGGTGTCTCAAAATCTTTCTGCCGCGCAGGTGGAACAGTCCGAGTGGTGGCTGAGGGGGAAGGAGAAGAGGTGTTAGCAACGCCACTAGCAGGTGGCACTGAGGAGCCTGTAGATCCTGACTTGTCAGAGGGAATGACTGATGCAAACGCTGGGACAGTGCGAAGACGCTCTAGCACCAATGAGGCTACTGTGGCTGCTAACTCCTGTTGTGCATCACGCTCACGCTCTAGCTCATCCTGTGCCTTGCGGCGCTCGGCCTGGGCCTCACTAAGGGCGGCCTGGAGGGCCTCTAACTTCTCTTCTGATCCAGGCATTCTAAAGGGATGAACGAGACGAGAACACAGGTGAGAAGAGAAAGAAAGAGAAGGATGAGCTCACCGAACTAGTGACGGGGCAGCAGGGCGAAGAGAGGAGACACCACCGCTGCTGCTGAGGAGAAGAGTATTGCTACCCAGCCTGCAGCTGCCACAGTCACGCAAAGGAGGCCGGTGACAGAAGCCCCAGCTACTGCTGCAGATGCAGACGCAATCAGCACCCCTGTAGTGACGTGCGGAGTGAGTTCCCGCGAGCCACCCGTGGGGGTCAAGACAGCTGCTGCTGTAGAGGCTCGGATAGAGCTGACAATTGCTGAAGTGGCGTCTGCAGCTGAGGAGGCAGCGGTGGCGACGGCGACTGCTGCTGTTGTAACCTGGGTAGTGACGTTTGCTGCTGCAGCAGCAAGTAGTATCAGAGAAGCTGCTGCGTGCGCGTAGGCGTCTGCTGCACGACCCACCACCGTCTGTGTAGGGGCCCTGCAAGCACGAGCGGTGGCAGCAAAGGTAGCTACAGCACCTGCTGCTGCGTCAAGGATGGCCCCCGTCAGGCCAATGGAGTCGGTGTGAACTGGGAGAGCGGGGATGACACCAGGGACCTCCGGTGTAGGTGCTGGCTCAGCAGATGCAAGTGCAGTGGAGGATGGACCGACGATAGTGTTGGATGTAGAAGAGGCGGTGGTTGGTGAGCTGCCACCGGGTGGTTGCATTGCGGAGGGGCGAGGCGGCGATGGTGGTAGGTCATCCGCGGTGTAATCCTGCCTGTTGATTTCTTCCTCGCGTGTAGCTGCCTCCCTCTCAGCGATCTCAGCAAGCTCCTCTCGCCAGTAGTCGGTGTCCAGCATGCGAAACCAGAGTGGGGCGTTGTCATCGGGAGGAGTAGGAGGATCGTAGATGCGAGTGCCCTCCCAGTTTTGGTCAGTGTAGAGAGCTTCAGTTCAAGGAGAGTTGAGCTCCTCGTCTGGGTGTCCGTCCAGTGGTGGTGAATCCAGGGTGGAAGCTGTGGAGATGCCCGACGACGAGAGGTGATGCCCGGGGATGCACAGACGTGACTGAGGTGCGTGGAGATGCTCGTGGGTGCGCGGGGACACAAGAGAGTGCGCGGAAGTGACTGGAGAAGCTCGGAGATGAGTAGAGATGCTCGGGGGGCACGGAGATGCCCGTGAGTGCGCGGAGATGCCCGGAGGTGAGCGGAGATTCACGTGGGTGCGCTGAGATACGCGGAGATGCATGGAGTGCGCGGAGATGAGTGGAGATGCACGGGGTGCGCGGAGATGCCCGTGAGTGCGGACAGATGCCCGGAGGTGTGCGGGGATGCACTGAGTGCGTGGAGATGCCCGGAGTGTGCGGAGATGCTCACAGACGTGTTGAGATACACGTGGGTGCGCAGAGATGCGCGGTAATGCACGGAGTGCTCGGAGATGCCCGGAGTACGCGAGAATGTTCAGAGGTGCGTGGAGGTTCACGGAGACGTGCAGAGATGCACGTGGGTGCGCGGAGATGCGCGGAGATGCCCTGCGCGGAGATGCCCCGAGATGCACGGATATCCATGCGCTTAAGTGACTTGAGGTGGCCAAGAGGGCCAACGAGAGCCACGGATGCCGAGGATCGACGAGTTGTGGGCGAGATCCACCCCTTGCTCTGATACCAGTAGTTGCTAGGAAGTTGCTAGCCTAGCTTATCCGGGTGTGAGGAAGCAAGGTTACACAACAAGCACCAATGTGAGAGACACGCCATGGATGCGGCAACTTGTTTGCAAAGTTTGAGCTCACACCAAGACAAGTGTGTGTTAGGGGGAGGGAGCGAGACTAGGACCGGTGAGCGCTCACCCACCACGAGCGACGAGCTCGGGTGTGTGAGTGCCGCCACCCGGGGGTCGAGCCCGACCACT
>SZWC01000163.1:540480-564581 GCA_023375785.1 Penium margaritaceum | reverse complement strand
CATGAGATACACCATAGGCACATGAGATACACCATAGGCATATGAGATACACCATAGGCGCATGACATACACCATAGGCACATGAGATACACCATGGGCGCATGAGATACACCATAGGCACACGAGATACACCATAGGTGCATGAGATACACCATATGCACATGAGACACACCATAAGCACATGAGATACACCATAGGCACATGAGATACACCATAGGCACATAAAACATACCATAGGCGCATGAGATACACCATAGGCACATGAGATACACCATATGTGCATGAGATACACCATAGGCACATGAGATACACCATAGGCACATAAAACATACCATAGGCGCATGAGATACACCATAGGCACATGAGATACACCATATGTGCATGAGATACACCATAGGCGCATGAGATATAGCACATGCGCATGAGATACATCATAGGCGCATGAGATACACCATAGGCACATGAGATATACCATAGGCACATGAGATACACCATAGGCTCATGCGATACGCCATAGGCACATGAGATACACCATAGGCGCATGAGATACACCATAGGCGCATAGGATACACCAAAGGTGCATGAGATACACCATAGGCACATGAGATACACCAAAGACACATGAGATACACCATAGGCGCATGAGATACATCATAGGTACATGAGATACACCATAGGCGCATGAGATACACCATAGGTACATGAGATACACCATAGGCACATGAGATACACCATAGGCACATGACATACACCATAGGCACATGAGATACACCAAAGACACATGAGATACACCATAGGCGCATGAGATACACCATAGATGCATACAATACACCATAGGCACATAAGATACACCAAAGACACATGAGATACACAAGAGGCGCATGAGATACACCATAGGTACATGGGATATACCATAGGCACATGAGATACACCATAAGCGTATGAGATCCACCATAGGCACATGAGATACACCACAGACACATGTTATACACCATAGGCTCATGAGATACACCATAGGTATATGAGATACACCATACGTACATGATCTACACCATAGGCTTATGACATACACCATAGGTGCATGAGATACACCATAGGCACATGGGGTACAACATAGGCGCATGAGATTCACCATATGTGCATGAGATGCACCATAGGCACATGAGATATACCAAAGGCGCATGAGATACACCATAGGTACATGATCTACACCATAGGCACATGAGATACACCATAGGTGCATGAGATACACCATAGGTGCATGAGATACACCATAGGTGCATGAGATACACCATACGCACATGAGATACACCATAGGTGCATGAGATATACCATAGGCACATGAGATACACCATAGGCACATGAGGTACACCATAGGCGCATGAGATACACCAAAGGTACATGAGATACACCATAGGCACATGAGATACACCATAGGCACATGGGATACACCATAGGCACATGAGATACGCCATAGGCGTGTGAGATACACCATAGGTGCATGAAATATACCATATGTGCATGTGATACACCATAGGCACATGAGATACATCATAGGTGCATGAGATACACCATAGGCGCATGCGATACACCATAGGCACATGAGATACACCATAGGCACATGAGATACACCATAGGCACATGAGAGACACCATAGGCAAATGAGATACACCACAGGTACATGAGATACACCATCGGTGCATGAGATACACCATATGCACATGAGATACACCATAGGTGCATGTGATACACCATAGGCACATGCGATACACCACAGGTACATGAGATAGACCATAGGCACATGAGATACACTGTAGGCACATGCGATATACCATAGGACAATGAGATACACCATAGGCGCATGAGATATACCATAGGCACATGAGATACACCATAGGCACATGATATACACCATAGGCACATGAGATACACCATAGGCACATGACATACACAATAGGTGCATGAGATATACCAAAGGCACCTTAGACACACCATAGGTACATGAAATACGCCATAGGCTCATGACATACAGAATAGGCCCATATGATACAGCATGGGTGCATGAGATATACTATAGGCACATTAGATTCACCGTAGGCGCATGAGATACGGCATAGGTGCATGAGATACACCCTTGGCGCATGAGATATACCATGGGCACATGAGATATACCACAGGAACATGACATACACCATAGGCACATGAGCTACACCATAGGTGCATGAGATACACCATAGGCACATGAGATACAGCATAGGTACATGATATACACCATATCATACATGAGATACACCATATGCACATGAGATACACCATAGATACATGAGATATTCCGTAGGTACATGAGATACACCATAGACACATGAGATATACCACAGGCGCATGGGATACACGATAGGCGCATGAAATACACAATAGGCACATGAGATACACCATAGGCACATGAGATAGACCATAGGCACATGAGATACACCATAGGCGCATGAGATACACCATAGGTACATGACATACACCATAGGCACACGAGATACACCATATGCACAGGAGATACACCATCGACACATGAGATACACAATAGGTGCATGAGATTTACCATAGGTACAAGAGATACACCATAGGTACATGAGATACATCATAGCAAACATGAGATACACCAGAGGCACATGAGATATACCATATGCATATGAGATACAACATAGGCGCATGAGATACACCATAGGCACATGAGATACACCATAGGAACATGAGATAGAACATAGCACATATGTGATACACCATAGGCGCATGAGATATACCATAGGTGCATTAGATACACCATAGGCACATGAGATACACCATAGGCACATGAGATACACCATGGGTACATGAGATACACCACAGGTACATGAGATACACCATCGGTGCACACCATATGCACATGAGATACACCACAGGTGCATGTGATACACCATAGGCGCATGCGATACACCATAGGTACATGAGATACAACATAGGCACATGAGATACACCGTAGGCGCATGCCATACACCATAGGACAATGAGATACACCATAGGCGCATGAGATATACCATAGGCACATGAGATACAACATAGGCACATGAGATACACCGTAGGCGCATGCCATACACCATAGGACAATGAGATACACCATAGGCGCATGAGATATACCATAGGCACATGAGATACACCATAGGTACATGAGATACACCATAGGAGCATGAGATACACCATAGGTACATGAGATACACCATAGGGGCATGAGATACACCATAGGCGCATGAGATATACCATAGGCGCATGGGATACACCATAGGCACATGAGATACACCATAGGTACATGAGATACACCATAGGAGCATGAGATACACCATAGGTACATGAGATACACCATAGGGGCATGAGATACACCATAGGCGCATGAGATATACCATAGGCGCATGGGATACACCATAGGCACATGAGATACACAATAGGAACATCAGATACACCATAGGCACATGAGATACACCATAGGCGCATGAGATACACCATAGGCACATGATATACACCATAGGCGCATGAGATACACCATAGGCACATGATATACACCATAGGTGCATCAGATACACCATAGGCACATGAGATACACCATAGGTGCATGAGAAGCACCATAGGCGCATGAGATACACCATAGGTGCCTGATATACACCATAGGCGCATGAAATACACCATAGGCACATGAGATACATCATAGGGGCATGAGATACACCATAGGTACATGAGATACACCATAGGTGCATGCGATACACTATAGGCACATTAGGTACACCATAGGCACATTAGATGCACCACAGGAACATGAGATACACCATAGGCGCATGAGATATACCATAGGCGCATGCGATACACCATAGGCACATGAGATACATCATAGGCACGTGGGATACACCATATGCACATGTGGTACACCATATGCAAATGATATATACCATACGTGCATGAGATACACCATAGGCACATGAGATACACCATAAGCACATGAGATACATCATTGGCACATAAGATACACCATAGGCACATGAAATTCACCATAGGTGCATGCGATACACCATAGGTGCATGAGATACACCATATGCACATGAGATACACCATAGCACACCTCAGATACACCATAGGCACATGTGATACACCATAGGCACATGAGATACACCATAGGTGTATGAGATACACCATAGGCACATGCGATATACCATAGGCGCATGCGATACAACATAAGTGCATGAGATACACCATAGGCATATGAAATACACCATAGGTGCATGAGATACACTGTAGGCGCATGAGATACACCATAGGCACATGATATACACCATAGGTGCATCAGATACACCATAGGCACATGAGATACACCATAGCACACCTCAGATACACCATAGGCACATGTGATACACCATAGGCACATGAGATACACCATAGGTGTATGAGATACACCATAGGCACATGCGATATACCATAGGCGCATGCGATACAACATAAGTGCATGAGATACACCATAGGCATATGAAATACACCATAGGTGCATGAGATACACTGTAGGCGCATGAGATACACCATAGGCACATGAGATACACCATAGGCACATGAGATACACCATAGGTACATGAGATACACCATAGGCACATGAGATACACCATAGTCACATTAGATATAGCACAGGCGCATTAGATACACCATAGGCACATGAGATATACCATATGCACATGCGATACACCATAGGCGCATAAGATAAACCATAGTCACATGAGATACATCATAGGCACATGAGATACACCATTGGCGCATGCGATACACCATGGGCGCATGAGATACACCATAGGCACATGAGATACACCATAGGCCTATTAGATACACCATGGGCGCATGGGATACCCAAAAGGAACATAAGATACACCATAGGCACATAAGATACACAATAGGCGCATGCGATATACCATAGGCACATGCGATACACCATAGGCACATGAGATACACCACAGGTGTATGAGATACACCATAGGCACATGCAATACACCATAGGTACATGAGATACATCATAAGCACATGAGATACACCACAGGCACGTGCGATACACCATAGGCATATAAGACATACCATAGGTGCATGCGATACACCATAGGCACATGAGGTATACCATAGGCACATGAGATACACCATAGGCACATCAGATACACCATAGGTACATGCGATACACCATATGCGCATTAGATACACAATAGGCGCATGCGATACACCATAGGCACATGAGATACACCATAGGCGCATGAGATACACAATAGGTACATGAGATACACCATAGGTGCATGAGATACACCATAGGCGCATGCGATCCACGATAGGTGCATGAGATACACCATAGGAACATGAGATACACCATAGGCACATTACATACACCATATGCACATGAGATACACCAAATGTACATGAGATACACCATAGGCACATGAGGTACACCATAGACACATTGGATAAGCCAAAGGCACATGAAAAACACCATATGCACATGAGATACACCACAGGCACATGAGATACGCCATATGCACATGAGATACACTATAGGTGCATGAGATACATCATAAGTACATGAGATACACCATAGGCACATGCGATACACCATAGGCGCATGAGATATACCATAGGTGCATGCGATACACCATAGGTACATGAGATATACCATAGGAACATGAGATACACCATAGGCGCATCAGATACACTATAGGGACATGAGATACACCATAGGCGCATGAGATAAGCCATAGGCACATGAGATACACCATAGGCGCATGAGATACACCATAGGCACATGAGATACACCATATGCATATACGATACACCAAAGGCGTATGAGATACATCATAGGACCATGAGATACACCATAGGCGCATGAGATACACCTTAGGTACACGCGATATACCATAGGCGTACGCGATACACCATAGGCGCATGAGATACACCATAGGCACATCAGATACACTATACGCACATGAGATACACCATAGGCACATGAGATACACCATAGATGCATGAGATATACCATAGGCACATTACATACACCACGGGAACATGAGATACACCATATGCACATGAGATACACCTGAGGCACATGAGATACACCATAGGCTCATAAGATACAACATAGGCTCATACGATACACCATAGACACATGAGATACACCATAGGTGCATGAGATACACCATGGGCGCATGAGGTACACCAAAGGCACATGAGAGACACCATAGGCACATGAGATACACCATAGACACATGCGATATACCATATGAACATGAGATACAACATAGGCGCATGCGATACACCATAGGTACATGAGAGACACCACAGGTACATGAGATACACCATAGGCGCATGAGATACACCAAAGGCACATGAGAGACACCATAGGCACATGAGATACACCATAGACACATGCGATATACCATATGAACATGAGATACAACATAGGCGCATGCGATACACCATAGGTACATGAGAGATACCACATGTACATGAGATACACCATAGGTGCATGAGATACACCATAGGCGCATGAGATACACCATAGACACATGAGATAAACCATAGGTGCATGAGAAATACCATAGGCACATGAGATATACCATAGGTGCATGAGATACACCATAGGCACATGAGATACACCATAGGCACAAGAGATACACAATTGGCACAAGAGATACAGTATAGGAACATGAGATACACCAAAGGCATGTGCGATACACCATAGGCACATGAGATACACCATAGGTGCATGAGATAGACCATAGGCTCATGAGATACACCATAGGAACATGAGATACACCATAGGTACATGAGATAAACCATAGGCGCATGAGATACACAAAAGGCACATGAGATACACCATAGGCGCATGCGATACACCACAGGCACATGAGATACACCATAGGCACATGAGATACACCATAGGAACATGAGATACACCATAGGTACATGAGATAAACCATAGGCGCATGAGATACACAAAAGGCACATGAGATACACCATAGGCGCATGCGATACACCACAGGCACATGAGATACACCATAGGCACATGCGATACACCATAGGCACGTGACATACACCATTGGCGCATGAGATATACCAAAGGCGCCTGAGACACACCATAGGTACATGAGGTACACCATAGGCGAACAACATACACCATAGGTGCATGCGATACACCATAGGCACGTGACATACACCATTGGCGCATGAGATATACCAAAGGCGCCTGAGACACACCATAGGTACATGAGGTACACCATAGGCGAACAACATACACCATAGGTGCATGCGATACACCAAAGGTGCATGAGAAACATCATTGGCATATTAGATACACCATAGGCGCATGAGATATGGCATAGGCGCATGAGATACACCATAGGCGCATGAGATACATCATAGGCACATGAGATATACCGTAGGCGCATGAGATACACCATAGGCACATGAGCTACACCATAGGCTCATGAGATACAACATAGGCGCATGAGATATATCATAGGTGCATGTGATACATCATAGGCACATGAGATACATTATAGGCACATTAGATACACCATAGGTGCATGTGATACACCATAGGCACATGAGATACACTATAGGCACATGAGATACACCATAGCATACATGAGATACACCGTATGCACATGAGATGCACAATAGATACATGGGATATTCCGTAGGTACATGAGATACACCATAGATGCATGAGATACACCATAGGCACATGCGATACACCATAGGCGCATGAGATACACCTTAGGCACATGACATATACCATAGGCACATGAGATGCACCATATGCACATGAGATACACCATAGGCACATGAGATACACCAAAGGTGCATGCGATACTCCATAGGTACAAGAGATACACCATAGGTACATGAGATACATCATAGCAGACATCAGATACACCACATGCACATGAGCTACACCATAGGCACATGAGATACAACATAAGTGCATGAGATACACCATAGGCATATGAGATACACCATCGGTACATGAGATACACCATAGCACATATGTGATACACCATAGGTACATGAGATACACCATAGGCGCATGAGATACACCATAGGCACATGAGATACACCATAGGCACATGAGATACACCATAGGCACATGAGATACACCACAGGTACATGAGATACACCATAGCCGGATGCGGTACACCATATGCACATGAGATACATCATAGGTGTATGCGATACACCATAAGCGCATTAGATACACGATAGGCACATGAGACACACCATAGGCACATCAGATACACCATAGGCAGATGAGATACACCAGAGGTGCACGAGATACACCATAGGCACATGAGATATACCACAGGTGCATGAGATACACCATAGGCACATGAGATACACCATAGGCACATGGGATACACCATAGGCACATGAGATACACCATAGGCGCATTCGATACACCATAGGCACATCAAATAAACCATAGGCACATGAGATACACCATAGGCACATGGGATACACCATAGGCACATGAGATACACCATAGGTCCATGAGATATACCATAGGTGCATGCGATATACCAAAGGTACATGAGATACACCACAGGCACATGAGATACACCATATGTACATGAGATGCACCATAGGCGCATGAGATGTACCATAGGCGCATGAGATACACCATAGGCACACAAGATACACCATAGGAACATGGGATACTATATAGGCGCATGTGGTACAACATATGCACATGATATATACCACAGGTAAAAGAGATACACCATAGGCACATGAGATACCCCATAGGCACATGAGATACACCATAGGCACCTGAAATTCGCCATAGGCGCATGAGATACACCATAGGCGCATGAGATATACCATAGGTGCATGCGATACACCATAGACGCATGAGATACACCATAGGTGCATGAGATACACCATAGCACACATCAGATACACCATAGGCACATGTGATATACCATAGGAACATGAGATACACCATAAGTGCATGAGATACACCATAGGCACATGCGATACACCATAGGCGCATGCAATACACCATAGGCGCATGAGATATACCATAGGTGCATGAAATACACCATGGGCACATGAGATACACCGTAGGCGCATGAAATACACCATAGGCACATGAGACACACCATAGGGACATGAGATACACCACAGACACATGAGATACACCATAGGCACATGAGATACACCATAGGCAAATGAGGTACACCACCGGCGCATGAGATGCACCATAGGCACATGAGATACACCATAGGCACATGAGACACACCATAGGGACATGAGATACACCACAGACACATGAGATACACCATAGGCACATGAGATACACCATAGGCAAATGAGGTACACCACCGGCGCATGAGATGCACCATAGGCACATGAGATATACCATAGACACATAAGATAAACAAAAGGTGCATGAGATAAACCATAGGCACATGAGATACACCATAGGCGCATGAGATACACCATAGGCACATGCGATACACCATATGCGCATGAGATACACCATATGGACATGAGATACACCATATGCGTGTTAGATACACCATAGGCGCATGAGATACCCAATAGGCACATAAGATACACCATAGGTACATGGGATACACAATAGGCACATGAGATACGCCATAGGCACATGAGATACACCATAGGTGCATGAGATACACCATATGCGCATGAGATACACCATAGGCACATGAGATACACCATAGGTACATGAGATACATCATAAGCACGTGAGATACACCATAGGCACACGAGATACACCATATGCACATGAGATATACCATAGGTTCATGAGATACACCATAGGAACATGAGATACACCATAGGTACATGAGATACACCATAGGCACATCAGATATACCATAGGCACATGAGAAACACCGTAGGCGCATGACATACACCATAGGCGCATTAGATACACCATAGGCACATGAGATACACCATAGGCGCATGCGATACCCCATAGGTACATGAGATACACCATAGGCGCATGAGATATACCATAGGCACATGAGATACACCATAGGCATATGAGATACACCATAGGCACATGAGATACCCCATAGGCACATGAGATACACCATAGGCATATGAGATACACCATAGGCACATGAGATACCCCATAGGCACATGAGATACACCATAGGCATATGAGATACACCATAGGCACATGAGATACCCCATAGGCACATGAGATACACCATAGGCATATGAGATACACCATAGGCACATGAGATACCCCATAGGCACATGAGATACACCATAGGCATATGAGATACACCATAGGCACATGAGATACCCCATAGGCACATGAGATACACCATAGGCATATGAGATACACCATAGGCACATGAGATACCCCATAGGCACATGAGATACACCATAGGCATATGAGATACACCATAGGCACATGAGATACCCCATAGGCACATGAGATACACCATAGGCATATGAGATACACCATAGGCACATGAGATACCCCATAGGCACATGAGATACACCATAGGCATATGAGATACACCATAGGCACATGAGATACCCCATAGGCACATGAGATACACCATAGGCATATGAGATACACCATAGGCACATGAGATACCCCATAGGCACATGAGATACACCATAGGCATATGAGATACACCATAGGCACATGAGATACCCCATAGGCACATGAGATACACCATAGGCATATGAGATACACCATAGGCACATGAGATACCCCATAGGCACATGAGATACACCATAGGCATATGAGATACACCATAGGCACATGAGATACCCCATAGGCACATGAGATACACCATAGGCATATGAGATACACCATAGGCACATGAGATACCCCATAGGCACATGAGATACACCATAGGCATATGAGATACACCATAGGCACATGAGATACCCCATAGGCACATGAGATACACCATAGGCATATGAGATACACCATAGGCACATGAGATACCCCATAGGCACATGAGATACACCATAGGCATATGAGATACACCATAGGCACATGAGATACCCCATAGGCACATGAGATACACCATAGGCATATGAGATACACCATAGGCACATGAGATACCCCATAGGCACATGAGATACACCATAGGCATATGAGATACACCATAGGCACATGAGATACCCCATAGGCACATGAGATACACCATAGGCATATGAGATACACCATAGGCACATGAGATACCCCATAGGCACATGAGATACACCATAGGCATATGAGATACACCATAGGCACATGAGATACCCCATAGGCACATGAGATACACCATAGGCATATGAGATACACCATAGGCACATGAGATACCCCATAGGCACATGAGATACACCATAGGCATATGAGATACACCATAGGCACATGAGATACCCCATAGGCACATGAGATACACCATAGGCATATGAGATACACCATAGGCACATGAGATACCCCATAGGCACATGAGATACACCATAGGCATATGAGATACACCATAGGCACATGAGATACCCCATAGGCACATGAGATACACCATAGGCATATGAGATACACCATAGGCACATGAGATACCCCATAGGCACATGAGATACACCATAGGCATATGAGATACACCATAGGCACATGAGATACCCCATAGGCACATGAGATACACCATAGGCATATGAGATACACCATAGGCACATGAGATACCCCATAGGCACATGAGATACACCATAGGCATATGAGATACACCATAGGCACATGAGATACCCCATAGGCACATGAGATACACCATAGGCATATGAGATACACCATAGGCACATGAGATACTCCATAGGCGCATGAGATACACCATAGGCGCATGAGATACACCATAGGCGCATGAGATACATCATAGGAGCATGAGATACACCATAGGCACATCAGATACACCATATGCACATGAGATACACCATAGGCGTATGAGATACACCATAGGTACACGAGATACACCATAGGCGCATGAGATACACCATAGGCACATGCGATACACCATAGGCGCATGAGATACACCATAGGCGCACGAGATACACTATAGGTGCGCAAGATACACCATAGGCACATGAGATATACCATAGGCACATGAGATACACCATAGGCACATGAGATACAGGATAGGTGCGCAAGATACACCATAAGCACATGAGATATACCATAGGCACATGAGATATACCATAGGTGCATGAGATACACCATGGGCGCATGAAATACACTATAGGTACATGAGATACACCATAGGCACATGAGATACACCATAGGCACATGAGATACACCATAGGCACATGAGATACACCATAGGCGCATCAGATACACCATAGGCACGTGAGATACAACATAGGCGCATGAGATACACCATAGGCGCATGAGATACACCATAGGAACATGAGATACACCATAGGCACATGAGATTCATCATATGCACATGAGATACACCATAGGCATATGAGATACACCATAGGTACATGAGATACACCATAGGTGCATGAGATACACCATAGGCACATGCGATACACCATAGGCGCATGAGATACACCATAGGCGCATGAGATACACTATAGGTGCATGAGATATACCATAGGCACATGAGATACACCATAGGCACATTACATACACCATAGGCACATGAGATACACCACAGGCACATGAGATACACCATAGGCACATGAGATACACCATAGGCACATGAGATACACCACAGGCACATGAGATACACCATAGGCACATGAGATACACCATAGGCACATACGATACACCACAGGCGCATGAGATACACCATAGGTGCATGAGATACACCATGGGCACATGAGATACACCATAGGCACATGAGATACACCATAGGCATATGAGATACACCATAGGCACATGAGATACACCATATGCACATGAGATACACCATAGGTGCATGCAAAACACCAGAGGCACATTTGATACACCATAGGTACATGAGATACACCATAGGTGCATGAGAAACACCATAGGTGCATGAGATACACCATAGACACATGAGATATACCATAGGTGCAATAGATACACCATAGGCGCATGCGATACACCATAGGCGCATGAGATACACCGTAGGCGCATAAGATACATCACAGGGCCTGACATACACCATAAGGATATGAGATACACCATAGGTACGTGAGATACACCATAGGCCCATGAGATACACCATAGGCACATGCGATACACCATAGCATATATGAGATACACCATATGCACATGCGATACACAATAGACACACGAGATATTCCGTTGGCACCTGAGATACACCATAGGCACACGAGGTACACCATAGGCACATGCGATGTACCATAGGCACATGACATACACCATAGGCACATGAGATACACCATATGCATAGGATATACACCATAGGCACATGCGATACACCATAGGTGTACGAGATACACCATAGGCACAAGAGATACACCATAGGCACATGAGATACATCGTAGCACACATGAGATACACCACAGGCACATATGATACACCATAGGCACATGAGATACAACATAGGTTCATGAGATACATCATAGGCACATGAGATACACCATAGGTACATGAGTTATACCATACCACATATGTGATCCACCATAGGCGCATGAGATACACCATAGGTACATGAGATACACCATAGGCACGTGAGATCAACCATAGGCACATGAGATACACCATAGGTACATGAGTTACACCATAGCACATATGTGACACACCATAGGAGCATGAGATACACCATAGGCACATGAGATACACCATAGGCACATGAAAAGCACCATAGGCGCATGAGATATACTATAGATGCATGAGATATACCATAGGTACATGAGATAGACCATAGCACACATCAGATACACCATAGGCACATGAGATACACCATATGCTCATGTGACACACTATAGGCACATGAGATACACCATATGTGCATGAGATACACCATAGGCACATAAGATACACAATAGGTGCATGAGATACACTATAGGCACATGCAATACACCATAGGCACATGAGATACACCATAGGCACATGAGATACACCGTAGGCGCATGAGATACACCATAGGCACATGAGATACACCATAGGCACATAAGATACACCATAGGTACATGAGATACACCATAGGCACATGAGATACACCATAGGCACATAAGATACACCATAGGTACATGAGATACACCTCGGTACATGTGATACAACACAAGCACATGAGATACACCATAGGCACATGAGATATACCTTAGGCACATGAGATACACCATAGGCGCATTAGATAAACCATATGCACGTGAGATACATCATAGGCACATAAGATACACCATAGGTGCATGCGATGCACCATAGGCACGTGGGATACACCATAGGCACATGAGATACACCATAGGCGCATTAGATAAACCATATGCACGTGAGATACATCATAGGCACATAAGATACACCATAGGTGCATGCGATGCACCATAGGCACGTGGGATACACCATAGGCACATGAGATACATCATAAGCGTATTAGATACACCATAGGTGCATGAGATACACCATGTGAAAATGCGATACACCATAGGCACATGAGATCTACAATATGCGCATGACATACGCCATAGGCACATGAGGAACACCATAGGCACATGAGATACACCATAGGCCCATGAGATACACCATAGGTACATGAGATACACCACAGGTGTATGAGATACAT
Source organism: Penium margaritaceum (assembly GCA_023375785.1). Classification (NCBI taxonomy): domain Eukaryota; kingdom Viridiplantae; phylum Streptophyta; class Zygnematophyceae; order Desmidiales; family Peniaceae; genus Penium; species Penium margaritaceum. The sequence continues at coordinate 549,804 of SZWC01000163.1, read as the reverse complement.
CATAAGCACATGAGATACAACATAGGCATATGAGACACACCATAGGCACATGAGACATACCATAGGTGCATGAGATACACCATAGGCACATGACATACACCATATACACAATGAGATACACCATAGGCATATGACGTACACCATAGGCATATGAGGTACACCACAGGCGCATGAGATACACCATAGGAACATGCGATACACCATAAGCGCATGAGATAGACCATCAGCACATGAGACACACCATAGGCGCATGAGATGTACCATAGGCGCGTGAGATATACCATAGGCACATGAGATACACCATAGGCGCATGAGATATACCATAGGCACATTACATACACCGTATGTACATGAGATACACCACATGTACACGAGACACACCATACACACATGAGATACACCATAGGCACATGCGATACACCATAGGCGCATGCGATACACCATAGGCGCATGAGATATACCATAGGTGCATGAAATACACCATAGGCGCATGAGTAACACCGTAGGCGCATGAAATACACCATAGGCACATGAGACACACCATAGGGACATGAGATACACCACAGACACATGAGATACACCATAGGCACATGAGATACACCATAGGCACATGAGGTACACCACCGGCACATGAGATGCACCATAGGCACATGAGATATACCATAGGCACATAAGATACACAAAAGGTGCATGAGATAAACCATAGGCACATGAGATACACCATAGGCGCATGAGATACACCATAGGCACATGCGATACACCATAGGTGCATGAGATACACCATATGGACATGAGATACACCATAGGCGTATTAGATACACCATAGGCGCATGAGATACCCCATAGGCACATGAGATACACCATAGGCACATGCGATACACCATAGGTGCATGAGATACACCATATGGACATGAGATACACCATAGGCGTATTAGATACACCATAGGCGCATGAGATACCCCATAGGCACATAAGATACACCATAGGTACATGGGATACACAATAGGCACATGAGATACGCCATAGGCACATGAGATACACCATAGGCGCATGAGATACACCATATGCGCATGAGATACACCATAGGCACATGAGATACACCATAGGTACATGAGATACACCATAGGCGCATGAGATACACCATAGGCACATGAGATATACCATAGGTGCATGAGATACACCATAGGCACATGAGATACACCATAGGTACATGAGATACATCATAAGTACGTGAGATACACCATAGGTACACGAGATACACCATAGGCACATGAGATATACCATAGGTGCATGAGATACACCATAGGCACATGAGATACACCATAGGTACATGAGATACATCATAAGTACGTGAGATACACCATAGGTACACGAGATACACCATAGGCACATGAGATATACCATAGGTGCATGAGATACACCATAGGCACATGAGATACACCATAGGTACATGAGATACATCATAAGTACGTGAGATACACCATAGGTACACGAGATACACCATAGGCACATGAGATATACCATAGGTGCATGAGATACACCATAGGCACATGAGATACACCATAGGTACATGAGATACATCATAAGTACGTGAGATACACCATAGGTACACGAGATACACCATAGGCACATGAGATATACCATAGGTGCATGAGATACACCATAGGCACATGAGATACACCATAGGTACATGAGATACATCATAAGTACGTGAGATACACCATAGGTACACGAGATACACCATAGGCACATGAGATATACCATAGGTGCATGAGATACACCATAGGCACATGAGATACACCATAGGTACATGAGATACATCATAAGTACGTGAGATACACCATAGGTACACGAGATACACCATAGGCACATGAGATATACCATAGGTGCATGAGATACACCATAGGCACATGAGATACACCATAGGCACATGAAATTCACCATAGGCGCATGAGATACACCATAGCCACATGAGATATACCATAGGTGCATGCGATACACCATAGGCGCATGAGATACACCATAGGCGCATGAGATACACCATAGGTACATGAGATATACCATAGGCACATGGGTTATACCACAGGCGCATGTGGTACACCATATGCACATGATATATACCATAGGTGCATGAGACACACCATAGGCACATGAGATACACCATATGCACATGAGATACACCATAGGCACATGAGATACACCATAGGCACATGAAATTCACCATAGGCGCATGAGATACACCATAGCCACATGAGATATACCATAGGTGCATGCGATACACCATAGGCGCATGAGATACACCATAGGAGCATGAGATACACCATAGCACACATCAGATACATTATAGGCACATGTGATACACCATAGGCACATGAGATACACCATAGATGCATGCGATAAACCATATGGACATGCGATACACCATAGGCGCATGTGATACACCATGGGCGCATGAAATAAACCATAGGCACATCAGATACACCATATGCGCATGAGATACACCGTAGGCGCATGAGATACACCACAGGCACATGAGATACACCATATGCGCAAGTGATACACCATGGGCACATGAGATACACCATAGGCACATGAGATATACCATAGGCACATGAGATACACCATAGGCGCATGAGATAAACCATGGGCACATGAGATATACCATAGGCGCATGAGATACATCATAGGCACATGCGATACACCATAGGAGCATGAGATATACCATAGGCACATGAGATACACCATAGGCATTTTAGATCTACCATAGGCGCATGAGATACCCCATATGTACATGAGATACACCATAGGCACATGAGATACACAATAGGCGCATGAGATATGCCATAGGCACATGAGATACACCGTAGGCGCATGAGATACACCATATGCGCATGAGATACACCATAGGCACATGAGATACACCATAGGTGCATCTGATATACCATAGGCACATGAGATACACCGTAGGCACATGAGATACACCATATGCGCAAGAGATACACCATAGGCACATGAGATACACCATAGGCACATGAGATACACCATAGGTGCATCTGATATACCATAGGCACATGAGATACACCATAGGTGCATGAGATACACCATAGGCGCATGAGATACATCATAGGAACATGAGATACACCATAGGCACATCAGATACACCATATGCACATGAGATACACCATAGGCGTATGAGATACACCATAGGTACATGAGATACACCATAGGCGCATGAGATACACCATAGGCACTTGCGATACACCATAGGCGCATGAGATACACCATAGGCGCATGAGATACACCATAGGTGCGCGAGATACACCATAGGCACTTGCGATACACCATAGGCGCATACGATACACCACGGGCGCATGAGATACACCATAGACACATGAGATATACCATAGGCACATGAGATACACCATAGGCACATGGGATACACCATAGGCGCATCAGATACACCATAGGCACGTGAGATACAACATAGGCGCATGAGATACACCATAGGTGCATGAGATACACCATAGGAACATGAGATACACCATAGGCACATGAGATTCATCATATGCACATGAGATACACGATAGGCATATGAGATACACCATAGGTACATGAGATACACCATAGGCGCATGAGATGCACCATAGGCACATGCGATACACCATAGGCGCATGAGATACACCATAGGCGCATGAGATACACCATAGGTACATGAGATACACCATAGGCGCATGAGATGCACCATAGGCACATGCGATACACCATAGGCGCATGAGATACACCATAGGCGCATGAGATACACTATAGGTGCCTGAGATACACCATAGGCACATGAGATACACCATAGGCACATTACATACACCATAGGCACATGAGATACACCACAGGCACATGAGATACACCATAGGCACATGAGATACACCATAGGCACATACGATATACCACAGGCGCATGAGATACACCATAGGCACATTACATAGACCATAGGCATATGAGATACACCATAGGTACATGAGATACACCATAGGCATTTTAGATATACCATAGGCGCATGAGATACCCCATAGGTACATGAGATACACCATAGGCATTTTAGATATACCATAGGCGCATGAGATACCCCATAGGTACATGAGATACACCATAGGCATTTTAGATATACCATAGGCGCATGAGATACCCCATAGGTACATGAGATACACCATAGGCATTTTAGATATACCATAGGCGCATGAGATACCCCATAGGTACATGAGATACACCATAGGCATTTTAGATATACCATAGGCGCATGAGATACCCCATAGGTACATGAGATACACCATAGGCATTTTAGATATACCATAGGCGCATGAGATACCCCATAGGTACATGAGATACACCATAGGCATTTTAGATATACCATAGGCGCATGAGATACACCGTAGGCGCATAAGATACATCATAGGGTCTGACATACACCATAAGGATATGAGATACACCATAGGTACGTGAGATACACCATAGGCACATGAGATACACCATAGGCACATGAGATACACCATAGCATACATGAGATACACCATATGCACATGCGATACACAATAGACACATGAGATATTCCATAGGCAACTGAGATACACCACATACACATGAGATACACCATAGGCGCATGAGATACACCATAGGCGCATAAGATACACCATAGGCACATGAGATACACCATAGGAACACGAGGTACACCATAGGCACATGCAATGCACCATAGGCACATGACATACACCATAGGCACATGAGATAAACCATATGCATAGGATATACACCATAGGCACATGCGATACACCATAGGTGTACGAGATACACCATAGGCACAAGAGATACACCATAGGCACATGAGATACATTGTAGCACACATGAGATACACCACAGGCACATATGATACACCATAGGCACATGAGATACAACATAGGTTCATGAGATACATCATAGGCATATGAGATACACCATAGGTACATGAGTTATACCATAGCACATATGTGATACACCATAGGTGCATGAGATACACCATAGGCGCATGAGATACACCATAGGCACATGAGATCAACCATAGGCACATGAGATACACCATAGGTACATGAGTTACACCAGAGCACATATGTGATACACCATAGGCGCATGAGATACACCATAGGCACATGAGATACACCATAGGCACATGAAAAGCACCATAGGCGCATGAGATATACTATAGATGCATGAGATATACCATAGGTACATGAGATAGACCATAGAACACATCAGATACACCATAGGCACATGAGATACACCATATGCTCATGTGATACACCATAGGCACATGAGATACACCATATGTGCATGAGATACACCATAGGTACATGAGATAGACCATAGAACACATCAGATACACCATAGGCACATGAGATACACCATATGCTCATGTGATACACCATAGGCACATGAGATACACCATATGTGCATGAGATACACCATAGGCACATAAGATACACAATAGGCGCATGAGATACACCATAGGCACATGCAATACACCATAGGCACATGAGATACACCATAGGCACATGAGATACACCGTAGGCGCATGAGATACACCATAGGCACATGACATACACCATAGGCACATTAGATACACCATAGGCACATGAGATACACCATATGCTCATGTGGTACACCATAGGCACATGAGATACACCGTAGGCGCATGAGATACACCATAGGCGCATGAGATAGACCATATGCACGTGAGATATATCATAGGCACATGAGATACACCATAGGTGCATCTGATATACCATAGGCACATGAGATACACCATATGCTCATGTGGTACACCATAGGCACATGAGATACACCGTAGGCGCATGAGATACACCATAGGCGCATGAGATAGACCATATGCACGTGAGATATATCATAGGCACATGAGATACACCATAGGTGCATCTGATATACCATAGGCACATGAGATACACCATATGCTCATGTGGTACACCATAGGCACATGAGATACACCGTAGGCGCATGAGATACACCATAGGCGCATGAGATAGACCATATGCACGTGAGATATATCATAGGCACATGAGATACACCATAGCCACATGAGATACACCATAGGAGAATTCGATTCACCATAGGCATGTGTGATACGCCATAGGCGCATGAGCTACACCACAGGCACATGAGATACACCATATGTACATGAGATGCACCATAGGCGCATGAGATATACCATAGGCACATTACATACACCGTATGTACATGAGATACACCACATGTACACGAGATATACAATACACACATGAGATACACCATAGGCACATAAGATACACCATAGGCGCATGAGATACACCATAGGCACATGAGATACACCATAGGGACATGGAATACACAATAGGCACATGAGATACACCATATGCACATGCGATACACCATAGCATACATGAGATACACTATATGCACATGCAATACACAATAGACACATGAGATATTCCGTAGGCACCTGAGATACACCATATACACATCAGATACACCATAGGCGCATGAGATACACCCTAGGCGCATGAGATACACCATATGCACATGCAATACACAATAGACACATGAGATATTCCGTAGGCACCTGAGATACACCATATACACATCAGATACACCATAGGCGCATGAGATACACCCTAGGCGCATGAGATACACCATAGGCACATGAGATACACCATAGGCACACGAGGTACACCATAGGCACATGCGATGTACCATAGGCACATGACATACACCATAGGCAGATGAGATACACCATATGCATAGGATATACACCATAGGCACATGCGATACACCATAGGTGTACGAGATACACCATAGGCACAAGAGATACACCATAGGCACATGAGATACATCGTAGCACACATGAGATACACCACAGGCACATATGATACACCATAGGCACATGAGATACAACATAGGTTCATGAGATACATCATAGGCACATGAGATACACCATAGGTACATGAGTTATACCATAGCACATATGTGATACACCATAGGCGCATGAGATACACCATAGGCGCATGAGATACACCATAGGCACATGAGATCAACCATAGGCACATGAGATACACCATAGGTACATGAGTTACACCATAGCACATATGTGATACACCATAGGCGCATGAGATACACCATAGGCACATGAGATACACCTTAGGCACATGGAAAGCACCATAGGCACATGAGATATACTATAGATAAATGAGATATACCATAGGTACATGAGATAGACCATAGAGCACATCAGATACACCATAGGCACATGAGATACACCATATGCTCATGTGATACACCATAGGCACATGAGATACACCATATGTGCATGAGATACACCATAGGCACATAAGAAACACAATAGGTGCATGAGATACACCATAGGCACATGCAATACACCATAGGCACATGAGATACACCATAGGCACATGAGATACACCGTAGGCGCATGAGATACACCATAGGCACATGAGATACACCATAGGCACATGAGATACATCATAAGCGTATTAGATACACCATAGGTGCATGAGATACACCATGTGCAAATGCGATACACCATAGGCACATTAGATCTACAATATGCGCATGACATACGCCATAGGCACATGAGGAACACCATAGGCACATGAGATACACCATAGGCCCATGAGATACACCATAGGTACATGAGATACACCACAGGTGTATGAGATACATCATAAGCACATGAGATACAATATAGGCATATGAGACACACCATAGGCACATGAGATACCATAGGTGCATGAGATACACCATAGGCACATGACATACACCATAGCCACATGAGATACACCATAGGCGAATTAGATAAACCATAGGCATGTGTGATACGACATAGGCGCATGAGATACACCATAGGCACATGACATACACCATAGCCACATGAGATACACCATAGGCGAATTAGATAAACCATAGGCATGTGTGATACGACATAGGCGCATGAGCTACACCACAGGCGCATGAGATACACCATAGGGGCATGAGATACACCATAGGCACATGAGATACACCATATACACATGAGATACACCATAGGCATATGACATACACCATAGGCATATGAGGTACACCACAGGCGCATGAGATACACCATAGGAACATGCGATACACCATAAGAGCATGAGATAGACCATCAGCACATGAGACACACCATAGGCGTATGAGATGTACCATAGGCGCGTGAGATATACCATAGGCACATGAGATACACCATAGGCGCATGAGATATACCATAGGCACATTACATACACCGTATGTACATGAGATACACCATAGGCGCATGAGATATACCATAGGCACATTACATACACCGTATGTACATGAGATACACCACATGTACACGAGATACACCATACACACATGAGATACACCATAGGCACATGCGATACACCATAGGCGCATGCGATACACCATAGGTGCATGAGATATACCATAGGTGCATGAAATACACCATAGGCGCATGAGATACACCGTAGGCGCATGAAATACACCATAGGCACATGAGATACACCATAGGCACATGAGATACACCATAGGAAAATGAGGTACACCACCGGCGCATGAGATGCACCATAGGCACATGAGATATACCATAGACACATAAGATACACAAAAGGTGCATGAGATAAACCATAGGCACATGAGATACACCATAGGCGCATGGGATACACCATAGGCACATGCGATACACCATACGCGCATGAGATACACCATATGGACATGAGATACACCATAGGCGTATTAGATACACCATAGGCGCATGAGATACCCCATAGGCACATAAGATACACCATAGGTACATGGGATACACAATAGGCACATGAGATATGCCATAGGCACATGAGATACACCATAGGTACATGAAATTCACCATAGGCGCATGAGATACACCATAGGCGCATGAGATATACCATGGGTGCATGCGATACACCATAGGCGCATGAGATACACCATAGGCGCATGAGATACACCATAGCACACATCAGATACATTATAGGCACATGTGATACACCATAGGCACATGAGATACACCATAGATGCATGCGATAAACCATCTGGACATGCGATACACCATAGGCGCATGAGATACCCCATAGGCACATAAGATACACCATAGGTACATGGGATACACAATAGGCACATGAGATATGCCATAGGCACATGAGATACACCATAGGTGCCTGAGATATACCATATGCGCATGAGATACACCATAGGCACATGAGATACACCATAGGCACATGA
>SZWC01000163.1:520851-538877 GCA_023375785.1 Penium margaritaceum | reverse complement strand
GCATGAGATACACCATAGCACACATCAGATACATTATAGGCACATGTGATACACCATAGGCACATGAGATACACCATAGATGCATGCGATAAACCATCTGGACATGCGATACACCATAGGCGCATGTGATACACCATGGGCGCATGAAATACACCATAGGCACATCAGATACACCATATGTGCATGAGATACACCGTAGGCGCATGAGATACACCATAGGCACATGAGATAGACCATATGCGCAAGTGATACACCATGGACACATGAGATACACCATAGGCACATGAGATATACCATAGGCACATGAGATACACCATAGGCGCATGAGATAAACCATGGGCACATGAGATAGACCATAGGCGCACGAGATACATCATAGGCACATGCGATACACCATAGGAGCATGAGATATACCATAGGCACATGAGATACACCATAGGCATTTTAGATCTACCATAGGCGCATGAGATACCCCATACGTACATGAGATACACCATAGGCACATGAGATACACAATAGGCGCATGAGATACGCCATAGGCACATGAGATACACCGTAGGCGCATGAGATACACCATATGCGCATTAGATACACCATAGGCACATGAGATACACCATAGTTACATGAGATACATCATAAGCACATGAGATACACCATAGGTACATGCGATACACCATAGGCACATGAGATATACCATAGGCACATGAGATACACCATAGGCGCATGCGATACACCATAGGCGCATGAGATATACCATAGGCGCATGAGATACACCATAGGCGCATGAGATACGCCATAGGCACATGAGATACACCATAGGCGCATGCGATACACCATAGGCGCATGAGATATACCATAGGCGCATGAGATACACCATAGGCGCATGAGATACGCCATAGGCACATGAGATACACCATAGGCGCATGCGATACACCATAGGCGCATGAGATATACCATAGGCGCATGAGATACACCATAGGCGCATGAGATACGCCATAGGCACATGAGATACACCATAGGCGCATGCGATACACCATAGGCGCATGAGATATACCATAGGCGCATGAGATACACCATAGGCGCATGAGATACGCCATAGGCACATGAGATACACCATAGGCGCATGCGATACACCATAGGCGCATGAGATATACCATAGGCGCATGAGATACACCATAGGCGCATGAGATACGCCATAGGCACATGAGATACACCATAGGCGCATGCGATACACCATAGGCGCATGAGATATACCATAGGCGCATGAGATACACCATAGGCGCATGAGATACGCCATAGGCACATGAGATACACCATAGGCGCATGCGATACACCATAGGCGCATGAGATATACCATAGGCGCATGAGATACACCATAGGCGCATGAGATACGCCATAGGCACATGAGATACACCATAGGCACGTGAGATACAACATAGGCGCATGAGATACACCATAGGCGCATGAGATACACCATAGGAATATGAGATACACCATAGGCACATGAGATTCATCATATGCACATGAGATACACCATAAGCATATGAGATACACCATAGGTACATGAGATACACCATAGGCGCATGAGATACACCATAGGCACATGCGATACACCATAGGCGCATGAGATATACCATAGGCGCATGAGATACACTATAGGTGCATGAGATACACCATAGGCACATGAGATACACCATAGGAACATTACATACACCATAGGCACATGAGATACACCACAGGCACATGAGATACACCATAGGCACATGAGATACACCATAGGCACATACGATACACCACGGGCGCATTAGATACACCATAGGTGCATGAGATACACCATGGGTGCATGAGATACACCATAGGCACATGAGATACACCATAGGCATATGAGATACACCATAGGCACATGAGATACACCATATGCACATGAGATACACCACAGGTGCATGCAAAACACCAGAGGCACATTTGATACACCATAGGTACATGAGATACACCATAGGTGCATGAGAAACACCATAGGTGCATGATATACACCATAGACACATGAGATATACCGTAGGTGCAAGAGATACACCATAGGCGCATGCGATACACCATAGGCGCATGAGATACACCGTAGGCGCATAAGATACATCATAGGGTCTGACATACACCATAAGGATATGAGATACACCATAGGTACGTGAGATACACCATAGGCACATGAGATACACCATAGGCACATGAGATACACCGTAGGCGCATAAGATACATCATAGGGTCTGACATACACCATAAGGATATGAGATACACCATAGGTACGTGAGATACACCATAGGCACATGAGATACACCATAGGCACATGAGATACACCATAGCATACATGAGAAACACCATATGCACATGCGATACACAATAGACACATGAGATATTCCATAGGCACCTGAGGTACACCATATACACATGAAATACACCATAGGCGCATGAGATACACCATAGGCGCATAAGATACACCATAGGCACATGAGATACACCATAGGAACACGCGGTACACCATAGGCACATGCAATGCACCATAGGCACATGACATACACCATAGGCACATGAGATACACCATATGCATATGACATACACCATAGGCACATGCGATACACCATAGGTGTACGAGATACACCATAGGTACAAGAGATACACCATAGGCACATGAGATACATCGTAGTACACATGAGATACACCACAGGTACATATGATACACCATAGGCACATGAGATACAACATAGGTTCATGAGATACATCATAGGCACATGAGATACACCATAGGTACATGAGTTATACAAGAGCACATATGTGATACACCACAGGCGCATGAGATACACCATAGGCACATGAGATCAACCATAGGCACATGAGATACACCATAGGTACATGAGTTACACCAGAGCACATATGTGATACATCATAGGCGCATGAGATACACCATAGGCACATGAGATACACCATAGGCACATGAAAAGCACCATAGGCGCATGAGATATACTATAGATGCATGACATATACCATAGGTACATGAGATAGACCATAGAACACATCAGATATACCATAGGCACATGAGATACACCATATGCTCATGTGATACACCATAGGCACATGAGATACACCATATGTGCATGAGATACACCATAGACACATAAGGTACACAGTAGGCGCATGAGATACACCATAGGCACATGCAATACACCATAGGCACATGAGATACACCACAGGCACATGAGATACACCGTAGGCGCATGAGATACACCATAGGCACATGAGATACACCATAGGCACATAAGATACACCATAGGTATATGAGATACACCTCGGTACATGTGATACACCACAGGCGCATGAGATACACCATAGGCACATGAGATACACCATAGGTGCATGAGATACACCATAGGCGCATGAGATAAACCATATGCACGTGAGATACATCATAGGCACATGAGATACACCATAGGTGCATGCGATGCACCATAGGCACATGGGATACACCATAGGCACATGAGATACATCATAAGCGTATTAGATACACCATAGGTGTATGAGATACACCATGTGCAAATGCGATATACCATAGGCACATGAGATATACAATATGTGCATGACATACGCCATAGGCACATGAGGAACACCATAGTAACATGAGATACACCATAGGCCCATGAGATACACCATAGGTACATGAGATACAACATAGGTGTATGCGATACATCATAAGCACATGAGATACAACATAGGCATATGAGACACACCATAGGCACATGAGACATACCATAGGTGCATGAGATACACCATAGGCACATGACATACACCATAGCCACATGAGATACACCATAGGCCCATGAGATACACCATAGGTGCATTAGATACACCATAGACACGTGAGATACACTAGAGGCACATGAGATACACCAAAGATGCATGAGAGACCCCATAGGCGCATGCGATACACCATAGGCCCATGAGATACACCATAGGTGCATTAGATACACCATAGACACGTGAGATACACTAGAGGCACATGAGATACACCAAAGATGCATGAGAGACCCCATAGGCGCATGCGATACACCATAGGCCCATGAGATACACCATAGGTGCATTAGATACACCATAGACACGTGAGATACACTAGAGGCACATGAGATACACCAAAGATGCATGAGAGACCCCATAGGCGCATGCGATACACCATAGGCCCATGAGATACACCATAGGTGCATTAGATACACCATAGACACGTGAGATACACTAGAGGCACATGAGATACACCAAAGATGCATGAGAGACCCCATAGGCGCATGCGATACACCATAGGCCCATGAGATACACCATAGGTGCATTAGATACACCATAGACACGTGAGATACACTAGAGGCACATGAGATACACCAAAGATGCATGAGAGACCCCATAGGCGCATGCGATACACCATAGGCCCATGAGATACACCATAGGTGCATTAGATACACCATAGACACGTGAGATACACTAGAGGCACATGAGATACACCAAAGATGCATGAGAGACCCCATAGGCGCATGCGATACACCATAGGCCCATGAGATACACCATAGGTGCATTAGATACACCATAGACACGTGAGATACACTAGAGGCACATGAGATACACCAAAGATGCATGAGAGACCCCATAGGCGCATGCGATACACCATAGGCCCATGAGATACACCATAGGTGCATTAGATACACCATAGACACGTGAGATACACTAGAGGCACATGAGATACACCAAAGATGCATGAGAGACCCCATAGGCGCATGCGATACACCATAGGCCCATGAGATACACCATAGGTGCATTAGATACACCATAGACACGTGAGATACACTAGAGGCACATGAGATACACCAAAGATGCATGAGAGACCCCATAGGCGCATGCGATACACCATAGGCCCATGAGATACACCATAGGTGCATTAGATACACCATAGACACGTGAGATACACTAGAGGCACATGAGATACACCAAAGATGCATGAGAGACCCCATAGGCGCATGCGATACACCATAGGCCCATGAGATACACCATAGGTGCATTAGATACACCATAGACACGTGAGATACACTAGAGGCACATGAGATACACCAAAGATGCATGAGAGACCCCATAGGCGCATGCGATACACCATAGGCCCATGAGATACACCATAGGTGCATTAGATACACCATAGACACGTGAGATACACTAGAGGCACATGAGATACACCAAAGATGCATGAGAGACCCCATAGGCGCATGCGATACACCATAGGCCCATGAGATACACCATAGGTGCATTAGATACACCATAGACACGTGAGATACACTAGAGGCACATGAGATACACCAAAGATGCATGAGAGACCCCATAGGCGCATGCGATACACCATAGGCCCATGAGATACACCATAGGTGCATTAGATACACCATAGACACGTGAGATACACTAGAGGCACATGAGATACACCAAAGATGCATGAGAGACCCCATAGGCGCATGCGATACACCATAGGCCCATGAGATACACCATAGGTGCATTAGATACACCATAGACACGTGAGATACACTAGAGGCACATGAGATACACCAAAGATGCATGAGAGACCCCATAGGCGCATGCGATACACCATAGGCCCATGAGATACACCATAGGTGCATTAGATACACCATAGACACGTGAGATACACTAGAGGCACATGAGATACACCAAAGATGCATGAGAGACCCCATAGGCGCATGCGATACACCATAGGCCCATGAGATACACCATAGGTGCATTAGATACACCATAGACACGTGAGATACACTAGAGGCACATGAGATACACCAAAGATGCATGAGAGACCCCATAGGCGCATGCGATACACCATAGGCCCATGAGATACACCATAGGTGCATTAGATACACCATAGACACGTGAGATACACTAGAGGCACATGAGATACACCAAAGATGCATGAGAGACCCCATAGGCGCATGCGATACACCATAGGCCCATGAGATACACCATAGGTGCATTAGATACACCATAGACACGTGAGATACACTAGAGGCACATGAGATACACCAAAGATGCATGAGAGACCCCATAGGCGCATGCGATACACCATAGGCCCATGAGATACACCATAGGTGCATTAGATACACCATAGACACGTGAGATACACTAGAGGCACATGAGATACACCAAAGATGCATGAGAGACCCCATAGGCGCATGCGATACACCATAGGCCCATGAGATACACCATAGGTGCATTAGATACACCATAGACACGTGAGATACACTAGAGGCACATGAGATACACCAAAGATGCATGAGAGACCCCATAGGCGCATGCGATACACCATAGGCCCATGAGATACACCATAGGTGCATTAGATACACCATAGACACGTGAGATACACTAGAGGCACATGAGATACACCAAAGATGCATGAGAGACCCCATAGGCGCATGCGATACACCATAGGCCCATGAGATACACCATAGGTGCATTAGATACACCATAGACACGTGAGATACACTAGAGGCACATGAGATACACCAAAGATGCATGAGAGACCCCATAGGCGCATGCGATACACCATAGGCCCATGAGATACACCATAGGTGCATTAGATACACCATAGACACGTGAGATACACTAGAGGCACATGAGATACACCAAAGATGCATGAGAGACCCCATAGGCGCATGCGATACACCATAGGCCCATGAGATACACCATAGGTGCATTAGATACACCATAGACACGTGAGATACACTAGAGGCACATGAGATACACCAAAGATGCATGAGAGACCCCATAGGCGCATGCGATACACCATAGGCCCATGAGATACACCATAGGTGCATTAGATACACCATAGACACGTGAGATACACTAGAGGCACATGAGATACACCAAAGATGCATGAGAGACCCCATAGGCGCATGCGATACACCATAGGCCCATGAGATACACCATAGGTGCATTAGATACACCATAGACACGTGAGATACACTAGAGGCACATGAGATACACCAAAGATGCATGAGAGACCCCATAGGCGCATGCGATACACCATAGGCCCATGAGATACACCATAGGTGCATTAGATACACCATAGACACGTGAGATACACTAGAGGCACATGAGATACACCAAAGATGCATGAGAGACCCCATAGGCGCATGCGATACACCATAGGCCCATGAGATACACCATAGGTGCATTAGATACACCATAGACACGTGAGATACACTAGAGGCACATGAGATACACCAAAGATGCATGAGAGACCCCATAGGCGCATGCGATACACCATAGGCCCATGAGATACACCATAGGTGCATTAGATACACCATAGACACGTGAGATACACTAGAGGCACATGAGATACACCAAAGATGCATGAGAGACCCCATAGGCGCATGCGATACACCATAGGCCCATGAGATACACCATAGGTGCATTAGATACACCATAGACACGTGAGATACACTAGAGGCACATGAGATACACCAAAGATGCATGAGAGACCCCATAGGCGCATGCGATACACCATAGGCACATGCGATACACCATAGACACATGAGATATACCATAGGTGCATGAGATACACCATAGGCGCATGCGATACACAATAGGCACATGACATACACCATAGGTGCATGAGATACACCATAGGCACATGCGATATACCATAGGCACATGAGATATCCCATTGGTACATGAGATACACCATAGACACATGCGATACACCATAGGCACATGGGATACACCATAGGGACATGAGATACACCATAGGTGCATTAGATACACCATAGACACATGAGATACACCATAGGCACATGAGATACACCATAGGCGCATGAGATACACCATAGACACATGAGATATACCATAGGTGCATGAGATACACCATAGGCACATGAGATACACCATAGGCGCATGAGATACACCATAGGCACATGAGATACACCATAGGCACATGAGATACACCATAGGCACATGCGATACACCATAGGTGCATGAGATACTCCATAGGCACATGACATACACCATAGGCACATGCGATACACCATAGGTGCATGACATACACCATAGGCACAAAAGATACACCATAGGCACATGAGATACACCGTAGGCGCATGAGATACACCATAGGCACATGAGATACACCATAGGCACATGAGATACACCATAGGTACATGAGATACACCATAGGTACATGTGATACACCACAGGCGCATGAGATACACCATAGGCACATGAGATACACCATAGGTACATGAGATACACCATAGGTACATGCGATACACCACAGGCGCATGAGATACACCATAGGGGCATGAGATACACCATAGGCACAAGAGATACACCATATACACATGAGATATACCATAGGCATATGACCTACACCATAGGCATATGAGGTACACCACAGGCGCATGAGATACACCATAGGGGCATGAGATACACCATAGGCACAAGAGATACACCATATACACATGAGATATACCATAGGCATATGACCTACACCATAGGCATATGAGGTACACCACAGGCGCATGAGATACACCATAGGGGCATGAGATACACCATAGGCACAAGAGATACACCATATACACATGAGATATACCATAGGCATATGACCTACACCATAGGCATATGAGGTACACCACAGGCGCATGAGATACACCATAGGGGCATGAGATACACCATAGGCACAAGAGATACACCATATACACATGAGATATACCATAGGCATATGACCTACACCATAGGCATATGAGGTACACCACAGGCGCATGAGATACACCATAGGGGCATGAGATACACCATAGGCACAAGAGATACACCATATACACATGAGATATACCATAGGCATATGACCTACACCATAGGCATATGAGGTACACCACAGGCGCATGAGATACACCATAGGGGCATGAGATACACCATAGGCACAAGAGATACACCATATACACATGAGATATACCATAGGCATATGACCTACACCATAGGCATATGAGGTACACCACAGGCGCATGAGATACACCATAGGGGCATGAGATACACCATAGGCACAAGAGATACACCATATACACATGAGATATACCATAGGCATATGACCTACACCATAGGCATATGAGGTACACCACAGGCGCATGAGATACACCATAGGGGCATGAGATACACCATAGGCACAAGAGATACACCATATACACATGAGATATACCATAGGCATATGACCTACACCATAGGCATATGAGGTACACCACAGGCGCATGAGATACACCATAGGGGCATGAGATACACCATAGGCACAAGAGATACACCATATACACATGAGATATACCATAGGCATATGACCTACACCATAGGCATATGAGGTACACCACAGGCGCATGAGATACACCATAGGGGCATGAGATACACCATAGGCACAAGAGATACACCATATACACATGAGATATACCATAGGCATATGACATACACCATAGGCATATGAGGTACACCATAGGCGCATGAGATACACCATAGGCCCATGAGATACACCATGGGTACATGAGATACACCATAGGTGTATGAGATACATCATAAGCACATGAGATACAACATAGGCATATGAGACACACCATAGGCGCATGAGACATACCATTGGTGCATGAGATACACCATAGGCACATGACATACACCATAGGCACATGAGATTGACCATAGGCGAAGTAGATACACCATAGGCATGTGTGATACGCCATAGGTGCATGAGCTACACCACAGGCGCATGAGATACACCATAGGGGCATGAGATACACCATAGGCACAAGGGATACACCATATACACATGAGATATACCATAGGCATATGACATACACCATAGGCATATGAGGTACACCACAGGCGCATGAGATACACCATAGGCGCATGCGATACACCATAAGCGCATGAGATATACCATCGGCGCATGCGACACACCATAAACGCATGAGATATACCATAGGCACGTGAGATACACCATAGGCACATGAGATACACCATATACACATGAGATATACCATAGGCACATGACATACACCATAGGCACATGAGATTGACCATAGGCGAAGTAGATACACCATAGGCATGTGTGATACGCCATAGGTGCATGAGCTACACCACAGGCGCATGAGATACACCATAGGCGCATGCGATACACCATAAGCGCATGAGATATACCATCGGCGCATGCGACACACCATAAACGCATGAGATATACCATAGGCACGTGAGATACACCATAGGCACATGAGATACACCATATACACATGAGATATACCATAGGCACATGACATACACCATAGGCACATGAGATTGACCATAGGCGAAGTAGATACACCATAGGCATGTGTGATACGCCATAGGTGCATGAGCTACACCACAGGCGCATGAGATACACCATAGGCGCATGCGATACACCATAAGCGCATGAGATATACCATCGGCGCATGCGACACACCATAAACGCATGAGATATACCATAGGCACGTGAGATACACCATAGGCACATGAGATACACCATAGGGACATGAGATACACCATAGGTACATGAGTTACACCATAGCACATATGTGATACACCATAGGCGCATGAGGTACACCATAGGCGCATGAGATACACCATAGGCACATGAGATACACCATAGGGACATGAGATACACCATAGGTACATGAGTTACACCATAGCACATATGTGATGCACCATAGGCGCATGAGATACACCATAGGCACATGAGATACACCATAGGCACATGAAATTCACCATAGGCGCATGAGATATACTATAGATGCATGAGATATACCATAGGTGCATGAGATACACCATAGGCACATGAGATACACCATAGGCACATGAAATTCACCATAGGCGCATGAGATATACTATAGATGCATGAGATATACCATAGGTGCATGAGATACACCATAGCACACATCAGATACACCATAGGCAAATGAGATACACCATATGTGCATGAGATACACCATAGGCACATAAGATACACCATAGGCGCATGAGATACACCATAGGCACATGAGATACACCATAGGTCAACACCAAAAAACGACATCCAATCAAATCGATCATTCGTCCAAATGGCTCACCATCGACCTGTCCCATCGGCAATTCTTTGATGGTTGATGGTCCGCAACTGGCCGCTGGTCCATTGTCTGGCAGCCGTTACCCACATACGTGTCACGATCGAACCGACGCACCCAAACGGCGGACCAATAAGAAATACGAAAACAGCGCACTGTGGTGGCCAGCCTGGCCGATGCCCAGGGGCGAATGGCTATCGGCATCGGCCATGCTGTGCAGTCATCGGAAGTCCGACGTCTTGTTAACCAGGCAAACATATTCGCAAACGACTAAGTTCACTTCGTACATGAAAGCTGGTTTGCATCTTTGTCGTGAAAACTGTCGAAAATCGCTTCCCGACTGTCCACAACCGGGCACGCAGCTCTCACAGGGGTGGGAGCTTGAGGCATGGCGAGCACTGACGGTTTTGACTGACGGTGCGCTTTGGGTCGCCACACCGAATGTGAGAGGTCACATGAGCAGAATCATGGCAGAACGCAGGAGGGGAACTTCGGACGGAAATGACGTCGTTTTGAGTCACTTAATGGACAAGTACATTATCTTACGAGTTATAGTTCTTGTCACATGCTTTCCAACGCACCAAACCGCGCGCGATTCGGAGCAGCGTATCGCCCGCTACGCTCTCCCATGTACATCATTGCAACTCAGCCGTCTGCCACACCACCAGCGTGAGTGACGGGCGTCCGAAGCGCCCTGGTCGCTAATGAAGCATCATGCCGCCTTTCCGAGGCGCACATGGCCCCAATGAGCCATGGGATATTGGTCTTACATCCCTCAAGGGGCGCCTTGGCCTTGATCTGCGTGCTGGGAGTCGAACTCCTTACCGTCGGACCCATTTTTCCGACGGACGAGTGGTCAGCCGACCAAACCCGGCTGGCTGCACCACCCAACTTTGACAAGCCATATCTCCCTCATTTCTAGGCCGATTGATGCGATTCAACTTGCGTTGGATCCAGCACACTGCCTACTTTAAGCATATACTCTCAGATCGTATGAACACACACCAAGCTAGGGTCTATATTATTCGACAGCTCAGCCACATGGCTGAGACTCTACCACATGGCATTGTGGCCGGCCTCAAGTGCCGCCTCGTCATCAGCCATGGCCACGGGCTGTTTTGCCCTGTGCCATGCTCTAGACCTCCAGCCTTGACCCTGCATATCTTCTCCTGTGCCAGCCAGCTTATCACGGCTCCTTCGTCCCGAGCACTACTCCGTCGATGATGCCGATATTGCTGGTGCGCTCAGATGTTGCAGGCCATATGTGTGTGGTGCTGCAAGGGTACAACACCCATGCCCACTTGCGTATGTGTGAGCTGGCATCTTGGTGCTGACGAGATGTCAGCCACCTCACCACTCACACAATGGCATGATGAGGGGCAAAAATTCCTGACAAAAACATACTATCGAGGACACCATGTTAGCTTACAGGTGTGTGGTTCAGGAGCTTGAAATCCAGATACATTGTCAGCAGTATGCAAGATAGTGTGACATGCACATGTGAGTCATCGCACGGATACCGCACCGTGCTGCTGCAAGGAGTTGCGACAGACTCCTTCTCAATTTGTTGGGATACCCAGACCCCCTCCCTCTCCTCCCTCATCGTCCAAAAGATTCGCGAATCTTGGTTCGAATCCAAGGAAAAGATTCGGGACCGCGAATCCTAAAAAGTTTCGTGACTATCGAATAAGATTCCCGAATCCTTGGAGTTGGTGTGCACCCTTAGTTGCTGGACTTCTCCTTGTACAAGAGGAACAGTGTCAGTCCGCGTTCGCCTGGAGGAGCTGCGTGTGATGGCTGGAGCTGCCGTGCTCGTTGAGGCCGTGACGTTAGGACGCCGGATGCGGCTGGAAGTCCGCCATGCCGAATGTTGAGGCGTTACGGGCGCCACATCAGCTGGTGGCCTGCGGGCATCGTCAGAGGTGACTGTTGCACGCGCGGAATCAGGGACAGTAGGTTGATTATCCACCGGAACGGGTGCCGCCCTCGGCACCGCGGATGGTTCCGGGGAATGAGAGGAGGCTGGTGCAACTCCTGCCAGGTCGCCTCGGGACAGCGGATGATCCACCGGCAGCGCACCCGCCGGGAGTGCCGATGTCGACGGAGCAGGAGGTGAGGAAGGAGGAGAGGGTGGGCGGAGGAGAGGACCAAAGACTGGAAGCGCGATCAAAGTTTCACTCCGGAGAGGGGAAGAAGGCAGGAGGGCAGAGAGAGAAGCAGGTAGGTTATCCACCGGAGGCAAGGCAGTCGTGGGGCCTGTGGCCGTGGCAACTACGGGGGTCGCGGGCCGAGGGTGCGCAGGATCCGTGATGCTCCTTTCTTCAGGGGCCATTGAGGGAGGAAGGGCGTACGCATGGAGCCACTGTCGATAGTGGTTGGTCGGCCGAGGAAAACTCCTCACGGTTGCAGGGCGAATCTTCGTCATTGGTTCCGGATTCAGACGCCGGAGGAGGCGAACCAAGCCGTTGATGGTGGAGCCAGCGCGTAAGTACCCGAAGGGCCATCCCTTCACGAAGATCAGCAGTTCACACTGGAAAGACGGCTGTGAGGCCCGCATGATCCAGTCTGTCTGCTTCCACATGTCAGTATGTAGCCCGCAGTACAATTCTGCGTTGAACAAAAGGATGCAGGTTGGCAGTGAGATAACCTCGCTGGCGATACTGCACCGCCCAGTCAATAAAGCAGCGGAAGGCCCGTGCACCACGACGAAGAGAGAGATCAAGGGAGTAGAGGAAGCGGAGGAAGTCTTGATGATGCAAGTGGAAACTCCATCCCAAGAATGGAAGGAGATTGGGCCGGGTCCGTTCTGGATGGGTAGGGGTCATGGTCCAATGCAGGAAACAGCGGAAGGCCGCTGGTCGGGCAGCAGTGGAAAAATCCAGCGGATAGAGGTGCCGCAATTCTTCCAGATACTCCTCCCACTCATCCCGCAGCCTGTTCACGGCATTGCTGATGAATGCCCAGGCCACGTCACGGATCAACTGTTGTTGTAGGTACTGCTCGCGCTCATCGATGAGCTGCTTAGCGCGATCAACCAACGTGCAGAGGGTACGGTATTGTTGTGCGACATCCGCACGGAGAGCCAGGACGCTCTCCCGCTGCTGAAACATATCTCACAGCTGAGCACAATCGGCAGTCCACTCCGCCTCACGCTCGGTTCGCAGCTGCTGCAGGTCTGGCAATTGCAAGTCGAGCTGCTGCAATCCCGGGGTTAAGCGGGCTATCTCTGCACGTGCCGCCCGGAGAGTACGGCCCAATTCTGCCTGTTGGTCCATGAGGCGCTTTCCCTCTACTACAGATGGTTTGTTGCCTCTGTCCGCAGCCTCGTTCCATGCATCTTGCAGGCACCGCGCTTCCTGGAGCAACATTTGGAAGGCTGCTAATAGGGCTTCTTGGTGTTGAATACGCTGTTGTCGATCAGTGTGGACGGACTCGCATGTAGCGAGAGCGGTCCGCACGTTAGCCAGGTTGGTGGCAAAGCTGCACACATGTTCCTCGTGCACCATTACCCACATATTGTGCTGCTCCCAAAGTCTTTCCACTCTGCCTGTCCATGCTCGATTCCGGGTTATGTTGGATGCAAACGTCTGCCACAGTACCTCGTTGCTGTGAGGGTCAGGCATGTCTGGTGAGGGTGGTGGTGCCGGGCATGGATTATCCATGCGCAGGGAGTTGAGCATATCTCCTGCCTCCGCCATAGTGAGAAACGCTGCTAGTGCGCTGGCTTCGAACTCGGGCGTTGCAGCAGCGTCTGCCGTGTGCTCAGCGAGTCTGTACTCGTACTGTGCTCAGTTGGTATGAGCCATGTCTGGTGTGAAGCTAGTGGTGCCGTTCTGTCGCCGTTCTCCAGTAGTTGTCGTGTGGTGAGTGTCGTTGTCCAGAGGATTCAGAGCTGTGGTTGTCTTTGTCATTGACTGTCGGGTGTGTAGACGGTGTGAACTGTGGGAGCGAGAACTTGGTGGCTGCCGTCAAGAGCCGCGAGATACCGCTCGAGCAGTCCGAGGCGGCCGGGCGGGTTGAGCGTGCCGCCGTGGGCATCGGAGGGCAAGAGGCATGTCAGGCTCCGGGTCATGTTGACGCGTGGAACACCCACCACTAATCTCCCGCGGTCGCATGTAGATGCGTTCTTGTAAAAGGACGATGTCCTCCAAGGTTTCCGTGGACGCTCGCATGCGTCGTGGGGCACGGGCATGCACATCCGTGGGATACGGTGCATGATCCTCCAGAGAGTCGCTGCTGTCCATGGATGATGATGGTGCGTCAGCGACGATTCTCATGAAGCGTGCTCCGGTGGATTGATCGCCCGCATGTGCTGTGCTGTTCGTGAGAGGCGCCTGCTCCGTCAGCAATTGATCCTTTTGCTGATGTGGCACTTCCTTTGCTTCAAATTGAAGCGGGACATATGATGGCACCCCATCATCATTGTGCAGCGTCATGCACTGCCCCCCAACTAAAATTATCATGTCGCATGGCATCAACCAATCATTTGCGAGGAGGACGTCGTAAAGGGATGTTTCACACAATTGCACCGGTAGGCTCCGGTGAATATTTCCGACCTGAAGGGGAAATAAGTCAATATGTCCTTCCGATTGGATGATCTCTCCTCCCACGGTTCTGAAGCAAAGGTTAACAGGCTGATTGAGGTTCAACCAATTGAGCCGCCGGATGATGCGCATGGCGATAGTGGTATGTGTCGCTCTGGTATCCACGGTAGCGATGCATTTTTTGCTGGCAACCCATACAGAGCACGAGGCCACCGTGCAAATGAACTCCGGCAGCGGCTGGCAACATAGTGTCATTGGTCGCCAGGCGAGGGCTCTTGCATCGAGGCTATCATGAACGACCCGTCGAGTGGTGTCGACGTGATCCCTCATCATGCGGTGACCTGGCGACTCAAGCCAACATCTCACCCTCCACCCGGATGGTGCCAGTGCAGTGTCAATCTCCGCGAAGAAAGTCTCCAAATGTGTAATTTGCCCTGGTAGATTAGTAGGGACCGCNCGGCTGGCAACATAGTGTCATTGGTCGCCAGGCGAGGGCTCTTGCATCGAGGCTATCATGAACGACCCGTCGAGTGGTGTCGACGTGATCCCTCATCATGCGGTGACCTGGCGACTCAAGCCAACATCTCACCCTCCACCCGGATGGTGCCAGTGCAGTGTCAATCTCCGCGAAGAAAGTCTCCAAATGTGTAATTTGCCCTGGTAGATTAGTAGGGACCGCCAGCCAAGGGAGCGCGAGGTAGGTCTGGTCGAAGAATCACAGGATGGCATCCGCCACCGAATGGCAAGCCTTGCTGCGTGGCGTCGGCGTCGCAACTGGCTGGGAACGTGCCGCGGGTACTGGGACAGGGTTGCGCCGCATGCTGCGGAGCCAATCTCCGTATTCCGTGTGCGTCCATCCTGGCGCATCTTTGAAGAGATCCGTTCGATGCTGCACATTGATGTGGCCAATGTCCGGGTCGTGCGCAAGAAAACCGTCAAGAGGGTATGCCCAGCGGTACTCCTCGTCGGTGAGATCACACGCCTGACCCTGAACAAAGATGTTTCCACCAGGAGGGGGTTCATCCGGAGGTGGTCCCTCTCCGGATGATGGTGTGTCATGTGCGGCGCAGTCCTTCCATCCTTCACGTGGTAACCGGCTAAGGGCATTTGCATTACGATTCGCAAATGCCGGTTGATATTTTATGGTGAGATTGTATCCTTGTAGAAGTAGGGCCCATTTGCCAATAACACCTTCATGGTTCTGCGTCGTGAGCAGCCATTGGAGGGCCTGATGGTCTGTGAGGATGGCAAAGGGTTTCCCATTTCTCACTTAGTCTCTCTAGAACTGGATCGCCCACAAGACTGGCAGGTATTCTCCTTTTACGGGAGGATACTTAGCTTTGGCGTCCTTGAGTGCGCGGCTCCCGCAGCACACCACCCTCATCATGCCATCGTCTCCTCGTTGGGACAAAATGGCTCCAATACCTTCCTGTGAAAAGTCCGTGGTAATGACAAAGGGTAAGTTGAAGTCCGGGAATTCTAACATTGGTGCCGTGATGAGGTGGTGTTTGATCTCGACCCATGTAAGCTGACAGGCCTCCGTCCACTCAAAAGATTCATCTTGCTGAGTGAAGCGTTGCAAGGGACGAACAATCTTTGCATGGTCACGGACGAACTTGCGGTAAAAACGGACAAATCCCAGGGAAATCTTCACCGGGGATGACGTAATGGGACGCTTCCATTCACTGACTGCCGCGAATTTGGTGGGGTCTGTGGATATGCCCTCTTCGCTGATGATAAATTCCAGGAACACCATGCTATCTACCCCGATGACACACTTGGCGGCTTTCAACCGAAGATTTGCATATCGGAGGGTGGAGAACACGGCATCCAGTGAAGCCATGAGTCCTTAAAAACTGAATGCCACAACCATGACATCATCTACATAACAGCACGCGTTGGGAACATCACGCAACACTTGATCCATGACGTGTTGAAATGTGACTCTGGCATTGCGCAACCCGAAGGGCATGCGGGTGAAAGCATAGAGTCCGTCCGGGGTGATGAAGGCAGTCTTCAACATAGAGTTTTGATCCATAGGGATAGTATGGAAGGCAGATTTGACGTCAAGCTTGGCAAACCAAATCTTTCCGCGCTGTCGTTCCTAGATGTCCATGATGAGGGGCATGGGGTAAACGTCTTCCACGGTGACCTTGTTGAGATCACAAAAGTCGACACAGACCCGCTTAGTACCGTCCAGTTTTTCCACAATCACCAGATTGGAATGCCATGGACTTTCCATCTCGATAATGATACCCTACTCCTTGAGTTCACGTAGGCCTTCATTAATGATGTCTTTCTGGTCTTGGAGCAGGCAACGAGCCTTCTG
>SZWC01000163.1:504944-520480 GCA_023375785.1 Penium margaritaceum | reverse complement strand
TTGTGTGGAAGCGCCCATGTTGACTTGTCCTAGTCGAAGTCGACGCCAAGCTGCCAAGTCGGAAGTCGGAAGTCGGCACATTGGTAGCCAAGTGGACTTGGGTGCCCCCAAGTCGGTCATTAAAACAGCTACAGCGAGTGTGAAATGCAATTTTCAAGTCATATCTTTCCAATGTCCCTTCCAAACTGTTGTTCTAGAATCTCATTGTCTACAAACAACTTCACTCATTTGTTGCTTTAAGCTTTCTTATGATGTGAGTACTTTTTTCGTCATGATGTACTACAAGATTATACCAAGAGGACTGTTTAAGACTACTTTCAGGCATCACATTGCAATCATGAACAGTGGGCAAGACAAGCGTGGAGCATAGCAATTGGAATACAAAGTGGAAAAAAGAGAAATGCTTAAGAACTTCTCAGCACTGAAACATGCACTCTGAAAGTAAACTTGCAGGAATGACAAACGACCCTTCCGAGTACGCTTAGAGCGCTCATTTCCTCTGGCACTTGAAGCTAGAGCACTAGCAGCCTCTGAAGCTCTGGGGACTACGTCAGCTGCAGAAGTAGCTACAGCCGATACTCTTCCTCCAGCTGATGAACTTGCAACTGCTTGTGTGGATCCTGCTGCTGGTGATGAGCTTGCTGCTGGTGTTGATCCAGCTGCTGGAGTGGAGCCAGAAGCTGGTGTTGAACTTGTGCCAACTACAACACTTGCCACCTCCACATCCTTCCGCTTGCGGACCCCCTTCCTTAGGACCCTGGTCACCTCCCCTACAGAATCCCCATTTCCCTCTTCCCCAGCCTCCTCACTGCTCCCGTCCCCTCCATTCTTTTCCATCAGTTCAATGTCCTCATCCTCGTCCCCGTCGTCCTCGTCCTCCGTGCTGTTTCCTTCCACCTGGCCATCTGCCACCTCTACCACCTCCCGAACATCATCATCTCCATCTTCTGCGTCAGCAATCAGTGGATCCCATACGAAGTTTTACTCCCCGTCATTCACCTCAATGTCTCCATCTGTTTCATTTTCACTGTCTGCTGTGTCCTCCTCCATGGCCTGCTTGATGTCAGCTGTCAACCTCTTTGCTTTCTTCTTCACATACATCCTAGTCAGTCGCACATTCACGCAAACAAGCAGCTCCAGCGTCTACACCTTGAGCCTGTTCCGCCTTGCCGTCTGGATCAACTCATGCTTGCTAAACACCTGCTCATTGTCACTGCTGCTGCATGGCTGGGCCAAGAGCCTCATGGCAAAGGCCCGCAGAGTGGGCAGACCTGTCATGTGGCGGGCATGCCACTTGTACACTGCTAGTTCACCTACCAACACCTGCTGCACTGCCTCCTTTGCACGCTGTACGTCTCGGGCCTTTGCAGGATCCCCCTCAACCGTCACCCGACCATTCTCAAAGTCCTCCAGTTCTGCACGCAGACGGTCCTGGTCACGGATGTCGGGCAGGAGAGCGTTGACGACTGCGTTCCAGGCCTCGACCACCTTCTCATCTCCGTCAAACTTGTGGCCAAAATGCTGCTGGTGGCAACAGCATGCTGCGGCAAAAATAGGGCAAGACATTCGATTAGTCCACCTTGTGCTCAACCATTCACGCATGAACTTGACCCACTCTAGATTGCACACAGCACAACGCCGACCCTTAGAGAATGCCAGGACGTTCAAAGCCTCTTTGGTATCCAGCAATGTCTCAAAGACAATCCCAGCAGTGCCCCCTGCGGATTCTGCCTTTCACAATGCGAGAACAATGGGAAGTATGAGCTTCACCATTGCTTTCACTTGCACCCAGAAAACACCCATTCTCACTAGTCGCCACACCTCCTTCTTCTTGGCTTTCCAACCAGCATCCTTGCCCACTGACCCAAAATCTGACCACCTTGTGCTGTTCACAATGTTCAGAAGCACGTCATGCAAGCTCAGCAGGCGTTGAAGCATCTTGTGCACGGATGCAAAGCGGGTTGCAACAGCTGGTAGTAGCACCCTGCCACTCTCTGCCTTCAACCACGACCTCAACAGGTCCTTGTTTCTGAAGAAAGATACAATCCTCTATGCATTGCTGATCAGAGCCTGACCCCACTCTGTCTTGGCAACATCTTTGAGCACCAGATCAAGAGAGTGTGCAACACAGTGCGTAAAGGACACGGCAGGATACTTTGCCTTCAACTCCTGGTACGCCTTTTTGTTGGTGGAGGCGTTGTCAGTGATCACCATTATCACCTTGTCTGCGCCAACCTGCATAATCGCCTGGCCTATCATAGCTGCCACGTGGTTCACATATCTGAAAAGACCACTGGCGTCTCGGGAGAATAGATGGGCAACTCCCTCTGCGTTTGATGCCATGGCAGAGTAGATAGGCCTGATTTGGATGTCAGACCATTCTTCAACTCCAAGGCTCACCCCGAAGATGTCCCAGCCAGCCCGTAGCGGCTCCTCGACCTCCGCGAGCTCAGCATCCAGCGCCGGCAGAATCTCAGAAGTCACCCGGCCCCTGGTTGGCAGCCGGAAGCTCGCGTTCGTGCGCCTTGCTTCTCCCACTAGCTCAAGGACGACGGCGTCACGGCAGAACGAGATTGGGAGTGCGTTCTTGGCCATGGCCTTCACAATCACCTTCCGCACGGCGGGGTTGGTGGCGTTTGCCAGATGCTCTGGAATGAGTGAATGGCATGCCATGCTGAGAGACGCCTGTGAAACAGGCGTGTTTCTGTGGAGAGAGGACGGATTGGTTGCTGCTGAAAACTCCTGGCGCTGCTGCTCTTCAACAGTGCCATCTCGGTTGGTGCTCTCCCCGAAGCCATCACCAACGGCTGCTCTCGCCTCTTGACGCTTACGCTTAAGTTTCTGCCAGTCCACAGGGCTGTCTTCCTCCCCCCCATGCTTCACCCTGGCCGCGGTAGAGCTTCTCATCGTATGGCTGAAAGGAGTCTGGCGGGTAAGGCAGAGGCTTGAGTCCAAGCAATGCGCGGGCTGTAGCAGGTGCATACTTGCACTTGATGATGTTGTGAACGGGAGCACCGACATGGCCCCGGATGCGGTCAGTGCCACCTGCTTTGACGACGCCACAAGCACCACACTGGAAGCCGGGGTAGCCTGCTTGTGTGGGGACAGGCCTGAAGAACTTGCTTAAGGCACGGACGAGGAAATCGCCCATGAGAACGGGGGGCTTGGCAGAGGCAACCGCCAAGGCACAGGTGGGGTACTTGCCCCGCTCAGCCATGGTGGCTGAGTAGAGCAATGCAGAGCTTCAACAATGGACTGAGCTCAGCCTATACCCTCCCCCCCCCCCTCCGTCATACAAAATCGCAAAAACAATGTTAGACAGGCTAGCATGAGAAAAGCCCTTGACACGTCATGCGTTTCATGCCGTGCTTAAACCCTCTGTATTGGTCAACTAACGGCCGCAAAAGTCACACATGAGGTTCACACACAATAACCACGCAGTAACCACGTCCCAAACATGCACCATGCACTGTGGCCTGCCATGTCATATCCACGTGTGGATGGTACAACACCATCCATTGAATGGAGACAAAGAAAATTCAACAGGCCAATCGAAGCATCTCCCATGACAGCAAGGCAAGGAGGGTATTCCTCGATGCCTGTTATTCCTCGGACGGGGTCGTCCGTCACCTTTTTTTTCCCGAACTAGGCTTGTGTTTTTTCCTCCCCACCAAAACCATGGCCCCCAGTGCCCCCAGCTGATTTGAGGGGGTCAAGTCAAGTCGACGTCCACGTCGACATGGACCGACTTGTCCACTCCGACCTGACCCCCTCAAGTCGGAAGTCGAAGTCAACATGGGGAAGCGCGTCTCCTGTGTTGATGACATGGACCGTTTTGACCGCTCCGATCTCCGTTGATTTGCCTACAAATACCTCTCCATGGTAAGTGAGAAGCTCCTTGACTTCTTGCCTTTGGTCCTCTGTCAGGCGTTCATGGAGCATATGGTCCCATTGTTGGGATTGTGGGACTGTGGATGGTGGCGGCTCCTCACTCCCCACCAGACCGGCTCCAAGATCAGGGTCAGGGTCCCAATAATCATAGACCTGAAAGTTAAAGTTTCGGGAACCACCCGGTGTGATCAGAGAGGCTTGGACTGGCACAGAGGTGGCTCGTCATTGAGGTGTAGCCATCCGACATCACTCATGGATTCTTCGTTGGACTCTTCTGAATCAACATCTTCACAGAGAGCAGTGTCATTGTCACACACCAGAATCTTCCCTTTGCGTTTCGCTTCATCAAGATCGTCTGGGATCATTGGTTGCTTGATTGTCGGCACAAGTGGGCGGTCCAAGGCCAAAGGAAGCTCTGAAGGAGTTGAGGTGATTGGTGCCCAACTGAACTCACTGAGGCAGAAATGTATCGTAGGGATGAACAACCATCTGGGAGATTATGCACAAGACTTGGGTAGCTGGCCCACGGGGAGCTGTGGTCGATCATCCGCCGGAGCAGCATGTCCTCGCTCAGGGCATGGCTGCTTGGATGTGGGCATGGGATCCATCGTCTCTTCTTCCTCTGCTTGTGGTGAGATGATGGGAGGGGTATCGTGCTCTGGGAATGCCAGAATAAAATTCCTGGCTCCGTGGTCCTCAGCACGGGCTTCCTCAAATGAGAAGGGATGACCAAACTTTATAGGCATCAACGTCCTCGGGCCTATAACAAGTTCTACACAGGTAGTATAGCCTGATGATGTCAGGTGCATAACTCCGTCAGCGTAGAACAGGCCCGCCTTTCGGGAATGAGATAGTCTGTCCCTAGCAGGACGTCATAGGTGAGGGCTACCGTGACCTGCACCCGCGCGACGTCGTGGACGAGGCCTACCTACAGGGGAAGGTTTTCTACGATACCATGTCCTGCATCCATGCCACCGGATGCATTTGTGAACACTTTGGTTGTTGGTTAGATATTGTGTTGACAGCCGACCACTTATAGGACCTGAATTGTCACCGCGGTGTGGGTAGCTCCAGGGTCGATAATTGCTAGGAACCTTTTGCCACATATCCACACAATTCAGCTGGCCACTTCATGGTGGTGCAAGGGGCATTGGCCGCCATCCCCATGTGTCGGGTTCTGCTCGGATTGCTACCCTACTTAGTCGATCATGTGGGGCCTGGGTGCAGCTGAGGCGAATGCCGGCTGGCTGAAGCTTCTCGGCGTACTCCTGCAGGACCGCTGCAAAGTCCGAGAGATAGGTGGGATTCTGCTGTAAATACTCCCCCAGGGATACCTCCTAGAAGGGGTGGTAGAAGGAGGTCAAGGCATCGCCCGTGGGCTCGTTGTTTGCCGAAGGTGCAAAGGTCTTCCTCTGGCAACGCGGGGGCGTGGGGCCCCTCGAGGAGCACGTGCATGGTTTCGTTGGAGGCTTCGGAGGTACCGCTGGAATCTGACTTGGTAGGGGAATCGAGCGCGCTTCAACACATGCTTGTAGGTCTGCTGCGTCCCGTTCCTGTTGCTCTTTGTATTTGCGCATGCGCTCATACATCTCTGCGATCGACCAGCCTTCCACGCCTTGTGCTTGAGCCACTGTGACCAGTTCTTGTTCTGCAGCCGTCGGAGGAGTCTCTGTGGTCTGTTCTTTGGAACGGGGAAGACCTAGCTTCAAATTCCGTGCACGCGTGTCGGAAGTAGATGGTTGAGTAGCAGCTGGTATCTCTCCAGTCTCCCTTTGCTCACCATGCGCTTTCCACTGCACCGGCCCATTGCTTACCTGACGAGGGGGGTGGGCAGTAATGTTAGGGCCGACGGTCTGCCGTGCGACAGCAGGTCCTGGTCTAGCTGGTTCGCGTCTCTGATATTGTCCCCCTCTGAGTGGTAGGCTGGGTATCGAGGTGGGATTGGGACATCCCCGGCGTCGATGGATGAATTCTCCGTATCCATAGCAACTCCCAGGTGGGTAGTTATGGGGGTTCATTGGATTGGGGGAAGAAGCTCCTGCAGGCATGCGAATGGTGGGTGCCAGATGTTCCTTTGGAGCGGATTGTTCTCGAGCCGCTCGGCGTTTGATTTCCCTTTACTGGTGCTCCGCCTCCTCCTTCAGGGCGTCTAGTGTACTGAGCTGTCGTAGGTACAATGTGTTGGGAATCGCTCGGACAAGGGAATCACAATAGTAATCTTTAATCTTGTGCAAGGGTATGTCGATGCATCGTGTTGATATCTCGGTAAACTTGTCGCTGTGTAACTTGATATTTTCTCCAGTCTTCATGCGGATGATCCGAGTCTGGAGCTTTGCTTCTTCCAGGCTCATGAGGTCAAATCGCTTGGTCATTCTGTTCGCCAGGTCATCAAAGCCACCAAGTGGGCGTTCCTTGTGCTCTGCAATGAACCACTCAAAAGCTTTCCCTTGCAGCGCTAGGTGTACAATCGGGATAATATAGTCAGGAGAAAAACAGCCCATAGTTGAGACAGGTGCCCAACTTGGATAGCCACTTAGTCGGGTCCTCTGTTTCACCCTTGAAGACGTCGAGCTTTGAGAGAGTGTAGGAAGCCTTCGCCAATGGATTCGAAGTCAGTTCTTGTGGAGGCACCACCTGCACCTGTGCCCGTGGCGGGGCCCCCAGGTGGGGTCGATGCGCGTGCGCCAGGCCAACTGCCTGAGTACCAGTCGATGAAGCGATTCCCCCTCCCCTTGGTTGAACACATCCTGCATCGGCTCCTCCCAGTCCAGAACTCACCACATGCTATCTTGCTAAGCTTGCTTGTATTTGCACAGTGCACTGCTTTCCTCCATGAGTCACTGATCCTGGTCCAGGTCTAATTAAACCACCAGTCGCTCGGGGTCTCTGCTGGAGTCTTCCTGCTGTGGGTGCGGCCGTCACTTTGCTAGCTTGATGATGAGGTAATTGTACCTTTGACTGGACAGGAGTGGTGTATTCGGTCGATGGGACCCCCATTGGGATGTGCGCCTTTCCCAAGGTCCGTACTTGTCTGGCAGATTCTGCCGTGGATGAAGTATTGATGCCCTCTGGGCTGGGACCTCTCGGTGTTGTAGTACTCCCAACGTAGAGGATGTCTTGCTCGTTTGCTGTTTGTGTTGGGGTTGTTGTCTCTGCAACACTATAGTGGGCCCAGTATCTGGGCAACGTTTGGTCATGATGGATGGTCCTTCCCGTCGGGTTTCCCTTGTTCGTTACTCCACGACCTCCGGGTTCCTCCCCGTACGTGGTGGAGACACACCACTGTCCGAGGCCGACCGGCGAGGGTTAACGATAGGACGAGACGGGGATCCCGAGGACGGAAGATGACAGGCTGATGCAGGGCGTGCAAGGCCTGCACCGAATGGTGATCCAGTGATACTTCATCTTCCTCTGCCTGGTCGTCCCGAGCATCATCCAAATCCGCAAGCTCCCTGTCATGGGTAACAGAGGGTGCGGGTGAGGATGCTCCTGGGGTAGAGAATTCAAGGCGTCACTGTACATCTTGCACGGGCGTCATATCCACTGCCTCATACACAGTCCTCCCATCCGGCGTCATGACTTCATGGAGCAGGACGTGCCCATCATCCTCAGCAAGCTCCTGCTCTTCATCGGACACGTAATCTTTCACTTGCATGGAGTCACGCTACCCATCTTGTTGGTACACCTCGTCATCTCCTGGATCCTCGTGCGTCGCATTTGCCAACCGTACTTGCCGGATGGCCTTCTATTCGCAGAATTCCTCAAGGCGTCAAAGGTGGAACTCTTCTTCTTCGTCGGGGTCCATCGCCTTGCCTTCGTTGTACAATTGCGGGGACCGATCATCCACGGGATCCCACTCGAACTTCGGATCTAACACTATAGGATCTTCTAGGCTTTTCTCATAGTGACGCACTGCCGGCTCGTTTCATCTCGACCTTCTTGGAGACGTAGGGTTCTTCGAGATGCGTCCGCATGCTAGGAGGATGGCGGTGCCGCCGAATGATTCACCGACACTGTTGTTTTGTCTTCGTGCCTTGTAGGTCTATAGGAGGTCGCCACTACAGCTAGGGGAATCCTTGGGGTTGAAGGACGGATCACCACAGCGCCTTCTGTCCGTCCGGTTGAAGGCCCAACGGTTCTGTCCTTAAAAGGCCGCACTCGGTGTTGACATGGTGTGCCCCTTGCCATGAGTGCCGTTGAGTGTACTTACTGGTTTGACCACTGAGGAGTGGTCGAACACCTGATCTGACTTTATATTTGGATTCCTTGGATTTTTCCATGCAGGATGGAGCTTTGAATCGCTCGATTGGAGTGAGTATTCAGAAAGCTAGCCTAGCCCAAAATTCGGGTGTTGGGGGTGTGGAATCTGGTACCCGCCATGGGTGGCGGGATAATCCACCACCAGTGATCCGAGTTCGTCTCCAACGACCCCCAAATGCACCTGGGTCATAAAGGAAGCAACCAGAAGACTCTCATTGACCAGGGTGAACTTCTCCTTGACTTCTGGACAAGGAAAGGCGCTTCGACAGGTCATCGCCGAAGCACCTCCCGTTGCCTAGCGTGCAAGGCAAGGTGGACGGCTCCACCAAGGGTTACTTCAACGGTCGTATCAGGGGCTCTACTGCTCTGTTTTGGGCGTTTTTGGATGCGTTAGAAATCTTATATCACAGGCGATAAGGATCTGATGCAATCTCACTATGCAAAGTAACAAAATCGTATTTTGATTCAGGTCTACTGAATGTGACGTGTTCTGCCCACTCACATCCGTAATCCTTGTGCTCCACACTCTTCACCATTGGTGTTCATTGGTCGTCCCAAACACTGGTAGTGTGCATCAGCAAGAGCTAGGCATCCTTGAGGGTGCCTCAACACCCACTAGTGCCAACAAAGGGTCATGGGCCCACGTGCCTAGAAGGACCCTAGCTATACAACGTTCACGCTACCGCCGCGCGCCATGCCACCGACCGAGCAAGAGAGCATCGGCGTCTCCAAGTTTGACGGGCTTGGCTTCCACCTTTGGAGGTGGGAGTTTGAGGTCTTCCTCAATGACAAGGGCCTGATTGAGCTGGTCAAGGGTGAAGAAACTGCCCCTCCAGATACCGCGACGCCAGAGGAAGTGGAAACACACAAGTAGCGCAACGAGAAGGTGCTTGCTTTGTTGGTGAATGCGCTTGCTCCGACGCAGCGCTCCCTCATTCAAGGATGCACGGAGGTCGCGGAGGCCTGGAAGAAACTATGCATCATCTACCAGTCCACCAACCTTGCTAACCAGCTCTTTGTCTTCAAGAGGCTCATCACCCTCCGAGCCAACGAAGGCGACGACATCATGGAGATTCTGCAGCAGATCGAGTCCCTTACTGCCGAGTGCGTAGCCACCGGGTGGAAGGTCGATCCTCAGTTGTAAGTCATGATCCTCCTTCTGGCCGTGCCGGACAGTTGGAGTCCCGTGATCACCGTCATAGGCGGCTGGTCCGCCGATGAGCTGAAGTATCCAAAGGTGGCCAAGTACGTCCACAATGAATGGATGCGGCGTGGTGGGAGAGAGAGTGGGGCAACATCGAGTTCCGCCCATGCCGTCCGTCCTCAAGGTTGAGGGGGAGACAAGAAGGGGAAGGGTGCAAACCAGGGCACCAAGAAAGGTGACAAGAAGGGGGAGTGCTACAATTGTGGCAAACAGGGCCACTACGCACGCGACTGCCCCAACAAGAAGTCGGACCAGCCGGGGAAGGGCGGGAAGAAGGCCACCGAAGCCATGATGGCCAGGGTGTCTATCGACTTGACGGATCCGGACGTCACGGTGATTGATTCCGGATCAGGCTACCACACGCAATGCAACCGGACGGCATTCGTCACCTACGGTGCCACTGAATGACGCATGACAGTCGCCAACGGCAAAACAGAGTTGGCCGCGGGTGAAGGCAATGTTCGCATCGAGTCAGTGGTAAACGGGAAAATCATTCTGTGTACCACATGTCCAACTTTGTGGCAAACCTGCTGTCAGTGAGCCGCCTTACCGACAAGGGGCTCGAGGTACTCTTTAACAAGAGGGAGGCTATCATCCAGAAGGAGGGGGAAGGTGAGGTGATTGCACGTGGCAAGAGGGAGGAGGATCTGTACCTTATCCGTACCAAGGTTCTTGCCGATGCGGTGAGGACCAACGCCGCCAACCTCGTGACGAAGGATGAAGGGGACCTGGACCTATGGCATCGTCGCCTACGCCACATTGCTCCCTCAACTGTGAGGGCCATGGCAAAGAAGGAAATGGTGCGGGGTCTTGAGGTCAAGAGCCTCGACGCAGCCAAGAATGCCGTGTGCAAGCTGTGCGTTGTTGGCAAGGCAACACGACAGCCGCTCGATGGCAAAGGGTCGTGTGCATTGTGTGTGGACCATTCGAGAGATCCATTGGAGGCGCTCGCTACTTTGTGACCTTCATTGATGACCACAGCCGCAAGCTCTACCTATACATCATCAAGAGGAAGAGCGATGTCTTGTCGTGCATGCAAGAGTTCGTGGCAGCTGTGAAGCGCCAAACAGAGTTGAAGGTGAAGGCGTTCCGGAGCGACAACGGCGACGAGTACGAGGGCTGCTCGGCATGAATGAAGAGCATGGGGATTGCATGGCAGAAAACTACACCACATTATCGGCAGCAGAACGGCATCGCAAAAAGGGCGAACCGTACCATCCTCAACATGGTCCGGTCCATGTTGAGTGATGCCGGCCTCGCGCAGCGGTATTGGGGCGAGGCGGCACGGACAGTGGCGTACATCATGAACCTGACGCCGACAAAGCCACTAAAAGACGCAGAGTCCAAGGTGTGGAAGATGCCACAAGAAGTGTGGAGCGGGAGGAAACCAACTGTGGAACACCCCCGTACGTTTTGTTGTGTTGCACATGCTGTTGTGCAGGCACGGGAGGGGCGGGGCAAGCTGGACCCGCGGACTCGCCGGTGCATCTTTGTCGGGTAGGAGAGCGGGAGCAAGGCGTACCGGCTCTTCCACCCACGGAGGCAGCAGATCGTGAAGAGTCACGACGTCACGTTCAACGAGGCCAGCCGTTGGACGGACAAGGATATGGGTCTCTCCAAGCGTGGGGAGTGGCTGCCACTCCTTGAGGGGGAGACGCCGGAGGATGCAAAAGAGGGTGACGTCCCATCGGCTCCAGCCGGCGAGAACCATCCGGGCGATCTGGGAGCGGCTGATTTGCATTCAGCCGAGTCCAACAATGAGTCCGAAGCACCGGCAGCAGTGGAACAGAACGAAGAGGTGGGGAGTGAGTCCGCATCTCCACGGTCCCCAAGAGAGGGGGAGCAGGCCAGCGGTGCGAGTGGCACCGCGAGGGGGCAGTAGTAGCAGCAGCAACAACGGCAGCAGCAGCAGTAGCCTCAACAGTAGCAGCCCCGGAGAAGCGGACGCGCAAGGAGGACGGCAAAGAGGTACGATGCCGCAGAGGACATCTGGACTGGGCTTGCTTGAGCATTCTTTGTGCAAGAGGATCCCGAGACCGTTAAGGACGCGTTGCAGCAGAAGGATGGGGCTGAGTGGGAGGGAGGTATAAAATATGAGCTTGCCTCCCATGAAGAGAATGGCTCTTGGCAGCTGATTGACAGGCCTGAGGGCGCGAAAATCATTAGCTCCAAGTGGATCTTCAAGAAGAAGCTCACCAAGGAGGGGAAGGTGGAGCGGTACAATGCACGGCTGGTTGCGAAGGGGTACGTCCAGCGGAAGGGTGAACACTACGATGAAACCTTCGTACCGGTGGCAAAATTCGCCTCCATTCGCTCCATCCTCTCGGTGGCGGCAGTGCACGACTACGAAGTCCACCAAATGGACGTAAAAACTGCGTTCTTCAATGGCGACCTGGACAAGGAGGTCTACATGGAGGTGCCAGAGGGGGTGGACGCGCCGCCGGGGAAGGTGTGCCGGCTTCACAAGGCGCTATACAGGTTGAAGCAAGTGCCACTCATGTGGTACCTGAAAATGGACGGCTTCATGGCCGAGCTTGGCTTCAAGCGCTGCGAGGCGGATCACAGCGTGTACGTGTGGAAGCAGCCGGGGTTGCACCAGATCATGGCACTCTACGTAGATGATCTCATCCTTGTGTCGTCGGACATGGAGGAGTTGGTGAACCTGAAGCGGCAGCTGGGCGGTCGGTTTAAAATGACCGACATGGGCGAGCTCGAGTACTACCTCGGCGTTGCCATCAAGAGGGACCGCAAGGCACGTACGCTTGAGATGGGGCAGGCAAAGTACGTGCAAGAGGTGCTCCGCCGCTACAACATGGAGGAGTGCAACCCCATCAGCACACCCATGACCACCACGTGTGAGCTTAGCTCGAGCATGGGCCCAAACACGGAGGAGGAGAAGGAGGAGATGGTGGGTGTGCCATACCATTCCGAAGTGGGGAGCATCATGCATACCATGGTGGCGACGCGGCCCGACCTGGCCTTCGCGGAGGGCCAAGTGAGCCGCTACGTTGCTGACCCCGGACCGCTGCATTGGCCAGCGGTGAAGCGGATACTCCGCTATCTCAAGGCGACAAAACAGTCGCGGCTCGTGTTTCGAGGGGGAGCGCGTCACGACGCCCTTGAGTTGGTCGGCTACTCGGATGCCGACTGGGCTGGTGATGTGGATGACAGAAAATCAACGTCCGGGTACGTGTTTGTGCTTGGTGGTGCAGCGGTTTCGTGGGCAAGCAGGAAGCAAGACTGCGTGGCGTTGTCCAGCACCGAAGCAGAGTACATCACGTTCGCGGAAGCCGTAAGGGAGGGGGTGTGGCTGAGGCCGCTGCTAAAGGAGATCGGCGTGCCGCAAAGGAAGCCAACAGTACTCAACGTTGACAACACGAGTGCCATCAGCCTCACCCAGAACTCAGTTCTACACAGGAGGACCAAGCATATCGAGATCCGTCGTCACTATGCGCGAGACTTGGTGGCAAAGGGAGATGCGGCTATCG
Source organism: Penium margaritaceum (assembly GCA_023375785.1). Classification (NCBI taxonomy): domain Eukaryota; kingdom Viridiplantae; phylum Streptophyta; class Zygnematophyceae; order Desmidiales; family Peniaceae; genus Penium; species Penium margaritaceum. The sequence continues at coordinate 507,637 of SZWC01000163.1, read as the reverse complement.
TGCATTGTGGCACTAAGCGCATGCTTGGTGACGCCATGACCAAGGCACAGCCCAAGGACAGGCACGACGTGAGCTGCATGGAGCTTGGTCTGTGCTGTGAAGTTTCAAATGCTACAGGTTCCAAGGACAGGGCATCAAGGCTGCGGTGCAAGGGGGAGATTGTTGACATGGTGTGCCCCTTGCCATGAGTGCCGTTGAGTGTGCTTCCTGGTTCGACCACTGAGGAGTGGTCAAACACATTATCTGACTTTAGAGTTGGATTCCGTGGATTTTTCCATGCAGGATCGAGCTTTGAATCGCTCGACTTGAGTGAGTATTCAGAACGTTTGCCTTGCCCGAAATTCGGGTGTTGGGGGGGTGGAATCTGGTACCCGCCATGGGTGGCGAGATAATCCACCACCAATGATCTGAGTTCGTCTCCAACAACCCCCAAATACACCAAGGCCATAAAGGAAGCAACCAGAAGACTCTCCTTGACCAGGGTGAACTTCTCCTTGACTTCTGGGCAAGGAAAGGTGCTTCGACGGGTCATTGTCGAAGAGCAACCCGTTGCCTAGCGTGCAAGGCAAGGTAGGCGGGTCCACCAAGGGTTACTTCGACGGCCGTAGCAGGGGTTCTACTGCTTTTTTTTGGGCGTGCTTGGATGAGTTAGAAATCTTAGATCATAGGCTATAAGGATCTGATGTAATCTCACTATGCAAAGTAACAAAATGGTGTTTCAATTCAGTTCTACTGAATGCAACGTGTTCTGCCCACTCACATCTGTGATCCTTGTGCTCCACACTCTTCACCATTGGTGTTCATTGGCTGTCCCAAGCACTAGTAGTGTGCTTCAGCAAGAGCTAGGCATCCTTGAGGGTGCCTCCACACCCACTAGTGACAACACTCCGGATCGCAGACTGATCTGAAGGTACCTGCCATACTCGTCACAGAAAACAAGTGAGTCCACGTTCACCGCACCATTAACACTGTTATACCCTTTTTCGCCATCAGCCAGAATCGGGTCTGACAACATGCAGGGGTCAGCTCTTGGTTGCGGTTTGCGCTGTGCTATCCCCACAGCTCTGCCCACTTTCTAGTTCTACCCCATCCTATATCACTCTTTTGCTCCGCTTGTTCTAATCACATTCGCATCAACCCGAAGACATAACTTTTCTCCTTTCTCCTAGGCAGTCGGCTGATAATTCACCGAATCAATGCTGTGAACACATCACGCACACTCCTCTTTCTGATTGACTCACACTTCTCCTTCCACAATCCCGACAAGTTTGAGATCTCCAGCGTTGTTATTCTAGCTATTTTGTTCATTCGTACTTAGTCACTGACGGTCAACAATGCACCAGATGACACGAAATTTGGTAAGACAATCGCTCCTAGCAACACGAATTGAGCGATTTGAACAGTCAAAGTACTTGCATTCAATGAAAAGAGATACACACGATCAACATATTTCCTCTACACACGCAATCGCTATCCTACATGTCAACAAGCAGGATACGCAAACCATAGATGTCCTAGATCGACGGATTATCCGCCGGCCTTGGGTCCTGCACGGTCACATTGCGGCTGGCAATGAGGCGATTGTCGACCCGAGGAGTCTCACGACGTAGCGCCAAGGGGCCGTTGGCGTGTCCGTTTGCTCGGGAGGTGGCACGCGCGTCCTCTTCCCTGTGGAGATGGAAGAGCTCCTGCCGGTATTGTTGATACGCGGGAAATACCTCAGCCCATTCCTCAGCTGCCTCAACGGTCCTCTGTCCGACGTCGCGTGCGACCTCCTGCCAACTATCCACGGGCTGGGGTTCGTCTTCACGGGGAAGCCTCTGTAGCCATGGCTGCCAGAATTGTTCCACGGCTCTGCCGGCAGGGTGATGTGCCCATTGCATCACTCCCAGGATCGTGCGCACTCTGAGCCCGTGAGGGGTGTAACTGCAAATGGCGCAGCCCTCCTTGGGTTGGGGGACTGGAGCTCCCGTAGGAACTCAGGCCCTGGCCATGATGGATCCGTGATGTGCTCCTCAGGAAGCGGCCTTCCCATCCGGGGATGGCTGCACACCCACGTACACACACACACACACACACACACACTCCCACACACGCCTAGCCCCGTCTAACTTTCCTATTCTAACTTGTTGCGAGGCGGGACACGGGTCCCGCTCAACGGTCTGGTTCGACTGAGGGGCAGCAAGCTCTCAGTCTCGCAGCTGGTCTGATGGCTTGTCTTCCCACACCCGGGTCGAGCGGGGAGCCAGCAATTAAGTGCGCCTGGTGGTGAGCGTCTTGAAGCAGAGGCGGGATCGGTGTCTCGAAGTCCGGGATCCTTCAGTCCGCCCTCGATCGTCGACTGCCAGTAGTCAGTGATCAGCCTTAGCACGTTAGCGTTGGGTTTCAGCGGCTCAACAGCTTCGTGTCAGTAGCCGGTCAGCAGTGTTTATCCTCTCACCCTCACTTAGCTGGCCCCTTTCGCGACTCGCACATCAAAACACCTCTGGATAAGGGGCCTCGAGTAACGCTCCTCCCTCCGTGGTTCGGACGTGATTCGGCTGCAATCAAACCAGCTTCGGGCTGCCTTCCTTCCTCCCCGGCAGGTCTGGTCGGGTCACAGCATCCGCCGCAATATTTTCTCCGCGCTCCGTCGCTTCCCGGAACCGAACTCCTCTTCTCGTAATTTCATTCCTCATTCCATGGTCGTCGGA
>SZWC01000163.1:488334-504580 GCA_023375785.1 Penium margaritaceum | reverse complement strand
ACTGCAATCAAACCAGCTTCGGGCTGCCTTCCTTCCTCCCCGGCAGGTCTGGTCGGGTCACAGCATCCGCCGCAATATTTTCTCCGCGCTCCGTCGCTTCCCGGAACCGAACTCCTCTTCTCGTAATTTCATTCCTCATTCCATGGTCGTCGGACCATCCGTCGACTCCTTCCCCAAATCCTGATCCCGGAGCCACTTCCCTCCCATCCTTCGGTGGATGAACGAAACATCACTAACACGCGCCACTAGGGCGCAAGCAGGGTGCAAGTGGGGCGCAAGTAGGGTGCAATTAGGGCGCAACTAGGGCGCAAGTAGGGCATAGCTAGTGTCTAACTTAGACGAAACTAGGGCATAACTAGGACACAACTAGGGCTCAAATAGGGTACAAGTAGGGCGCAACGAGGGCACAAGTAGGGCGCAAGTATGGTACAAGTAGGACGCAAGTAGGACGTAACTAGGGTGTAACTAGGGTGCAACTAGGGTGCAAGTAGGGTGTAAGTAGGGTGCAAGTAGGGCGTAACTAGGGTGCAACTAGGATGCAACTAGGGCGCAAGTAGGGTGCAAGAAGGGTGCAGCTAGGACGCAAGTAGGGCCCAAGTATGACACAAGTAGGGCAAAAGTAGGAAGCAAGTAGGGCACAACTAGGGTGCAACTAGGGCACAACTAGGACGTAGCTAGTGTCCAACAGAGCTTTACTATGACGCAACTATTGCACAACTGTGGCGCAACTAGGGCGCAAGTAGGGAACAACTAGGGCACAAGTAGGGTACAATTAGGACACAAGTAGGGCGCAAGTAAGATGCAACTAGGGTGCAAGAACGGCGCAACAGGGGTGGAAGTAGGGCAAAAGTAGGGTGCAAGAAGGCGCAACTAGGAAGCAACTAGGGTGCAACTAGGGTGCAACTAGGACACAACAGGGCGTAGCAAGTGCCCATCTGAGGTGCAACTAGGGCGTAACAAGGGCACAAATGGGGTGCAACTAGGGTACAAGTAGGACGCAAGTAGGGTGTAACAAGGACGCAACTAGGACGTAGCTAGTGCCAAACTGAGGCGCAACTAGGGCGTAACTAGGACGCAACTAGGCCGCAACTAGGACACAACTAGAACGCTACTAGGGAGCAAATAGGCCGCAAGTAGGTTGCAAGTAATGTGCAACTAGGGTGCAACTAGGGCTTAACTAGGGCATAGCTAGTGCCCAACTGAGACGTAACTAGGGCGCAACTAGGGTGCAGCTAGGGCACAAATAGGGCGCAACAAGGGCGTAACTAGGGCACAAGTAGGGCGTAGCTAGTGCCCAACTGCGGCGCACCTAGGGTACAACTAGGGTGCAAGTCGGGCGCAATTAGGGCGCAAGTAGGGCGCAACTAGGATACAAGTAGGGCGCAAGTAGGGTGCAACTAGGGCACAAATAGGACGCATTTAGGACGCAACCAAGGTGTTGCTAGTGTCCAACTGAGGCGCGACAGGGGCGCAACTAGGGCGAAGAAGGGCACAACTCGAACGCAACTAGGGCGCAACTAGGGCGCAACTAGGGCGCAACTAGGGTGCAACTAGGCCACAACTAGGGCGTAAGTAGGGGGCAACTAGGGCACAACCAGGGTGCAACTATGGTACAACTAGGGCGCAAGAAGGGAGCAAGTAGGACACAAGAAGGGCACAACTAGTGCGCAATTAGTGCGCAAGTATGACGCAAGTAGGGCGAAAGTAGGACGGAACTGGGGTGCAACTAGGGCGCATCTAGGGCCTAAGTAAGGCGCAAGTAGGATGCAACTACGGTGCAATGAGGGTGCAACTAGGACGCAACTAGGACACAACTAGGCCGCAACTAAAGCATAACTAGTGTCCAACAGAGGCGCAACTAGGGCACAACTAGGACGCAACTATGGCACAAGTAGGACGGAAGTATGGCACAAGTACGGCGCGAGTAGGGCGCAACTAGGACGCAACTAGGGCGTAGCTAGTGCCCAACTAAGGTGCAATAGGGTGCAACTAGGGCGCAACTAGGGCACAACTAGGGTGCAAGTAGGACGCAACTAGGGCGTAAGTAGGGCGCAAGTAGGACAAAAGTAGGATGCAACTAGGGCACAACTAGGACGCAACTAGGACGCAAGCACGGTGTAATTGGGGCACAAGTAGGGCACATGTAGGGCGTAAGTATGGTGCAACTAGGGTGCAAGTAGGGTGCAAGTAGGGCGCAACTAGGGCGCAAGTAGGACGCACGTAGGGTGCAACTAGGGCGCAACTAGGGTGAAACTAGGGCGCAAGTAGGGCACAAATAGGGTGCAACTAGGGTACAACTAGGGAGAAAGTAGGATGCAAGTAGGGTGCAAGTAGGGCGCAAGTAGGGCGCAACTAGGACGCAACTAGGGCACAATGAGGACGCAAGTAGGACGCATGTAGGTCGCAAGTAGGGCACATCGTGGGCGCAACTGGGGCGCAACTATGGTGCAAGTAGGGCGCAAGTACGGTGCAACCAGGGCGCTACTAGGGCGCAACTAGGGCACAACTAGGGCACAACTAGGGCGCAAATAGGGTGCAACTAGGACGTAGCTAGTGCCCAAATGAGGCACAACTAGGGCGTAACTAGGGTACAACTAGGGTGCAACTAGGGTGCAACTAGGGCGCACGTAGGGTGCAAGTAGGGCGCAACTAGAACACAACTAGGGCGCAACTAGGGCATAGCTAGTAGCCAACTGAGGCACAACTAGGGCACAACTAGGGCGCAACTAGGGCGTAACTAGGGTGCAAGTAGGACACAACTAGGACGCAAGTAGGGTACAAGTAGGGCGCAAGTGGGGCACAACTAGGGTGCAACTAGGGCACAACTAGGGTGCAGCTAGTGCCCAACTGAGGCGCAACTAGGGCACAACAAGGGCGTAACTAGTGCGCAACTAGGACGCAACTAGGGTGTAACTATGGTTCAACTAGGGCGCAAGTAGGACGCATGTAGGGTTCAAGTAGGGTGCATCTTGGGTGCAACTAGGACGCAACTAGGGTGCAAGTAGGGCACAGCTAGGGTGCAAGTAGGGCGTAACTTGGGCACAACTAGGGTGCAACTAGGGTGAAAATAGGGCGTGTGTAGGGCGCATCTAGGGTGCAATTAGGGTACAACTAGGGTGCAACTAGGACGGAACTAGGACGCAACAAGGGTGCAAGAAGGGCGCAAGTGGGGTGCAACTAGGACTCAACTAGGACGCAACTAGGGCGCAAGTAGGACGCAAGTATGGTGCAAGAAGGGCGCAACTAGAAACATCTAGGGTACAACTAGGGTGCAACTAGGGCGCAACTAGGGCGGAACCAGGGCGCAAGTAGGGCGCAAGTAAGGCACAACTAGGGCGCAACTGTATCGCAATTAGGGCGCAACTAGGGTGCAACTAGGGCGCAACTAGGGCGTAGCTAGTGTCCAACTGAGACACAACTAGGGTACAACTAGGTGCAACTAGGGTGCAAATAGGGCGCAACTAGGGCTTGCACCCTAGTTGCAAGCAGGGCGCAAGTAGGGTGCAACTAGGGCGTAACTATGGTGCAACTAGGGTGCAACTATGGCATAGCTAGTGTGCAACTGAGGTGCATCTCGGGTGCAACTAGGGCGCAACTAGGGCGTAGCTAGTGTCCAACTGAGACACAACTAGGGTACAACTAGGTGCAACTAGGGTGCAAATAGGGCGCAACTAGGGCTTGCACCCTAGTTGCAAGCAGGGCGCAAGTAGGGTGCAACTAGGGCGTAACTATGGTGCAACTAGGGTGCAACTATGGCATAGCTAGTGTGCAACTGAGGTGCATCTCGGGTGCAACTAGGGCGCTACTATGGCGCAACTAAGGCGCAAGCAGGGCGCAACTAGGATGCAAATAGGACGGAACCAGGGTGCAACTAGGGTGCAACTAGGGCGTAGCTAGTGCCCAACTGAGGCGCAACCAGGGCGCAACTAGGCCGTAAATAGGGTGCAACTAGGGTGCAAGTAGGGTGCAACTATGGCGCAACGAGGAGGAACCTACGGCAAAACTAGGGTCCAAGTAGGGGCGCAAGTAGGGTGCAAATAGAGCGCAACTAGGGCATAAGTAGGTTGCAAGCAGGGCACAAGGAGGGCGCAAGTAGGGCGCAACCAGGGCGTAACTATAGCGCAACTAAGGAACACGTTGGATGCGAGTAAGGCGTAAGTAAGACGCAACTATGGCGCAACAAGGGCGTAACTAGAGCACAAGTAGGACGCAAAGAGGGCGAAACTAGGGTGTAACTAGGGCACAACTATGGCGCAAGTAGGACGCAACTAGGACGCAACGAGGGGGCACAACTAGGGTGCAGCTAGTGTCCAACTCAGGTGCAACTAGGACGCAACTAGGGTGCAAGTAGGGTGTAACTAGGGCACAAGTAGGGTGCACGAAGGGTACAACTAAGACGCAACTACGGTGCAACTAGGTCACACCTAGGGCGTAGCTTGTGCCAAAAATGAGGCGCAACTAGGCCGTAACTAGGGCGCAGGTAGGGTGCAACTAGGGCGCAAGTAGGACACAACTAGGGTGCAACTAAGGCACAACTAGGGTGGAAATAGGCCGCATGAAGGGCGCAAGTAGGGCACAACTAGGGCGCATCTTGGGTGCAACTAGGGTGCAAGTTGGGCGAAACAGGGCATAAATAGGGCTTAACTAGGACGCAACTATGGCACAACTAGGGTGCAAATAGGGCATCAGTAGGGCGCAAGGATGGCCTAACTAAGGAACAACTAGGGCGCAAATAGGGTGCAAGTATGATGCAAGTAGGGTGCCACTAGGGAGCAACTAGGGCGCAACTAGGAAGCAAGTAGAGCGCAAGAATGGCACAACTAGGGTGAAACTGGGGTGCAAATTGGGTGCAACTAGGGCTCAACTAGGATGTAGCTAGTGCCCAACCTAGGCGCAACGAGGGCGCAACTAAGACGCAAGTCTGGCGTAACTAGGGTGCAAGTAAGGCGCAACTAGGGCATAAGTAGGATGCATGAAAGGTGCAACTAGAGCGCAACTAGGGTGCAACTAGGGTGCAACTAGGGCATAGCTAGTGCCCAACTGAGGTGCAACTAGGGCACAACTAGGGCGCAAGTAGGGCTCAACTATGGTGCAAATAGGGCACAACTAGGGTATAAGTAGGGCGTAACTGTCAGAAGAATGGAGGGACGAGAATGGCAGCAGCAGGAGCAAGTAGAAGCACAAGAACATGCACAGGTGCGTCAGCAGGTGTGACAAAAGCGAGAGCGGTCCCAAGGAGTTAGGCGCAGAGCTTGACAGAGGCCAAGGTGCAAAGGAGGCCAGGTAGACAAGTTGTTGACAGAAAGAGAGCGAGGACGAGATGGGTGATGGCTAGCTAGGATCTCAGCGAAGGAACAAAGGGTGATGGAGCAAAGATCTGAGAGCTGTGGACGGCTGGCGAAGACAGGATATGCAAGAGGGGAGGAGAGCAAAGACACGGCGGCAAAGCTCCGGGACCAAAGGGGAACAGCATGGAAAGAACTGTTCTGGTTAATCGAGGAGGGAATGAACATCCTCCATATGTACGACAGAACAGGAGAGAGGAAGAAACATGAGCAACGGCTTCTTCTACGCTAGCCGGATGCACTTGTGGTGATTTCGCATATTAGGGGATGTCTCAGTAGGAAGGCCGTTGGCCGGTCAAGGACCATTAACGGCTAGTGAGTGATGACCGAGGTGGTTCTGGCCGGAGCAAAACCATTATTGAGAATTAATCTCGGGATGCATTGCACTCTGTCAGATTCATATTCGGACACCCCCCTTGAATCTGACAGATCACCTGTGAGAGTAGGTTCGTTCCTTGGAAATGGAGCAACCTAGATCCCGAGAGGAAAGGAAGTGTGACCACATATCTCCGAGGTCTTCTGGATATGCGTCGACAAGAGCATGGTAGGTCCTCTGCATGATAGTTTTCAGCTCCTTGCGCATTTTCTGATTGACCTCAGCATACGATTAAGTCTGTTGTTCTGGTGGTCCGATGTAGAGTCGGTCACCAAACAGACAGTCTGTTACTCCGTGATGCAGCAGAAGGACTGGGTGGAGGAACCTGTACACCTGCTCTGCCCACTCTTGTGTTTGTCTCCATCCTTCATGACAGCCAAAAACGGGCAAAGGGTCAACTTCTCCTGCCAACGTAGGCAGGGTTGGCACGTTGGTGCAGACGCCCTTGAGCCAGTGGCACCACCGCCCTTGATGAATAATTCTGAGCCAAGGCATTGGACTAGTGTGGGTTGTTCTGAAGTGATGATGGTAGGAGGGATGCACAAGGGGTCGAAGTCGATCTCAAACCGCCTCAAAGGTGCTCTGCTGGATGTTCATAGAGTAGTCGTCCGAAGATAGGTTGTGTCTATTGATGTTGTACTCGATAGATCCTCGAAGTAGGTTGTCAGATGCATGCCCATGAACTGACCATTCGACAGCGTGGTGTAAGACAGAGGCTGACCATGTGTGCACATTGGACCCATCTTCAGCCAGTATTTCACTAGAAGGAGCTTAGGGAGGAGGTGGAGCAGCCATGACAATGGTTGGGAAGAAGGTACGTAGGATGTGCGGGGTTGAGGTAGTTGGTGGCAGGGTGTCGCAGTTGGGTAAGAGAAAAGGTTGCCCGGGGGAGACCACGAGCGCTTCGGTGAGTTTGGCGCCGGTACAGGTTGCTACAGACAGGGCGATGCGGCAGAGCAAATCCTTGTGCTGAGCAGAAGGTGATGCGGAAAGCAGAGGAACGATTGATGATTGAGTGGGCGCAGGGGAGGAACCTCGTGCGCTGAGAAGGGTTTGGCGTGGACGCAGGTCATCGCGGGACGGGCGATGCGACCGGGTGGATCCTTGTGTCGAGCGAAAGATGAAAGCAGACGAAGATGAAGAAGCGAGTGATGACGACGTGGGCGCAGGGGAAAAACCACGTGTACTGTTGAAATAGAGGGATAGGATGTGGCAAGGGGAAGGCAGGCACCAACGCGTCGTGATAAATCTGTTGCCGGCGTGGATGCAGGCTGGTGCAAAACAGACAGCTAGCTAGTGCAGGTCGTTGTGCTGGCCACAGATGCTGATGATGCAGAGGAGGAAGCTGATGATGGCAGAGTGGGCGCAGGGGCAAGCCGCGTGCGCTGCAGGAAGTTTCCGTGTGGGTGCAGGTCGTCGCACAACGGGCGATGCGACCGGGCAGATCCTTGTGCCGAGCGGGAAATGATGCGGAGGAATGAGGAGGAATGCAGAGGCAACTGATAACTCAGTGGGCACATGGGCAGAACCACGTGCGTTGATGACGGAGGCTGCTGAGGAAGGCTGATGCTGAGGCGGTACAGACGATGTAGATGATGACGGGCGACGTAAGTAGGGCAGATGAGGTTGAGTTGGAGTAGGAGTTTGGAGTAATGATGATGAGGAGGCAGGCAGCAGATGAAGGTGAAGACGACAATGACACGAGGGGAAGGCTGATGACGGGAATGGCAGAGGCGGAGGATGGAGGTAGTGGTAGGCAGAGGATGGCGGCGCGGTGGGAAACATGGGCGAGGCAACCGAGTACTCTGCTCTCAGGAGAGTGATAGTTGGCCCGCGACCGACGGGCAGGGAGACTGGTGGTGTCCGATGTCCTAGCAGCTAGAGGAAGTTGGTTGCAGCAGAGCGAGTCATGCGCCGAGCAGAACCACGATTCTGCTGATTTCAGGAGAGTGAAGGCTTGTTCCCCAGTTGGCTCGCAGTGGGAGCAGGAAGACTGGTGGTGTCCGATGTCCTGATGGCGGGAGTTGCGCTCCTGTAGCTGACGATGTGCGAAGGCGGCGCGAGAACGCGGCTCGAGAGGAAGGATGCAGAGGAGCGGAGGAGGTTGAGGCTGATGCCAGTGTTGACTCGAGGTCCCGGTGTGACCCCAGCCCAGCGGCCGCGGAACCCCGGTCCACAACGATGCCGCATCACTGTGCGAGTATTCCGCGTTCGATCCCGAAGTGTGCAAGCACCGGCCACCGACCGTGAGTGACACCCACCTTGGCCAGGTTGGCCGAGGTGGGTGTCACATTGGGTAGACGTGGGCCGTCGATCTCGTCGGCCCATCGTCGACGTCAAAACCCCCCATACCTTGTACGTAGACCTCATGGGGGGGGGTACAACACACCTTGACAGGTGCATGAACTGCCCAATGAAATTGCACAATGATATAGCGGACGAATCACAGGTGTGCACATACGTCATATGGCAGCTGCTTTTTGAAACGTCAAATTTGAACCACGAGATTTTTCCTTCTAAGTTAAATTTTATTACAACATTGTAAAATATTTCCACTTTCTTAGTTTGCCATTTGTGACGTCTCACATAACCGACAGATAAACTTCCAAGTGTACTTTCGTCTACTTCGACGCAAAAATTATGTTTCTGGTTAAATTAAGGGTTTGCTGACTAAGTCTTAACAATAAGGCGGTGGATATTATCCACCGACGCTCCGTCGATGGAGGATGGATGGACTAAGGTCGCAGCGTTGATGGATTTTGAATGACCGTTTATGGTCATCCAGCGCATGGCTATCCGTTGGATGGCCATGCGTATCGGTCCGCGCCAGTTCAATCGGCCGACACGCCAAGCTCGAGGCCGGGAGGCCGTGGAGGATCACGCGAGGTCCTGCTGTAGGCAGAATCGAGAGGCTACGCCAACTGACCGGTTCGCAACTGCGAGGGCTTCGCCCCCAGTAACAAACTGATGATGTCTTAGTCGTTGGTTCGTCTGCAGCTAGAGTTGGATGCACCATGCCTCCCAAAAGGGGGCCAAGTTCAACGTCGTCTGGCATGGGGTCGTCTTCCATGCCAGCCTCTGTCTCACCCGCCTCTGCTTTTTGGCCTACCCATCCCGACTTCACGCCCCCTCCTGCCGGCCGGCTCCATGGCGACGCACTGACCCTTGCCTTGTACAGGCACTGCCGACCCGTGCCTACACCCACCAAGAAGCCAGGTTTTTTTTTTCTGCTCTTGCGGCTGGATTGTCAAAAACCGGCCCCCGGGCGGAGGCAGTTCCAACGTGGCCTGACGGGTCTTCTGCGTTCACGGCTATGTTTTGTGCAGCTTCTGAGTCTGAGCGTGAGCTTTCCGGTCGCCTCACGTTATGTTTCTGGGAGTTGAAGGCATTTGTGAGACAGTCACTTTTGCGAAGGGAATAACGCGATTTTGCATTAGTTTTGGACATGGACATGATCTGAACATTTGTAGGGCTAGTCATGAGCTCTCCAACGCACCAAACCGTGCGCGATTCGGATAACCGTAGCTCCCGCTACGTCAGTCGAAGCGCAGCACCCCAAACCAGCCGCTCACTCGGCGGCGCGCACCACGTCGCCCGCCGAGGCGCCTTCACACATCAAGGACCCATCAAAACGCCATTCCGGAGGCGCAGATGTCCCTACACGTAGTGGCGGCGCCCCTCGCGCCTTTGGGGTCTGTTTCGATGAGTTAATCATCGAGTTTGGTGATGGGGATTGATGTGGGTCGAAACCTGTTCGCGGACCTCCAGTCGGAATTTTGACCAAGTCCCCGAGTAACAAACTGTACTACTGAGTTTCCGACTCCGAGCCAGGATTTTGGCTAAGTTCCTCAGTAACAAACTGCACTCCTGAAATCCGGCGGATCATCCACCGGACGCCTCGGCAGACCTTCCGGGGCAAAATCCCCAGATGGCATTTTGTTACTCGTTCCGGTCGATAATTCACCGGAAGTCGAACCGCGGCCGGCTCCCAGAACCGCCGCGCACACCCCAACGTTGGAAGCCCATATCTCCCTCGTTACTAGTCCGATTCCAGTGAAACAACTTCCACCGGATTCAGCAACTCGTCAACTTTCAGGGGCAATCCTCCATTTTAGGATCCGAGCAATCCTTGAGTTGCCAGATCCGTCGACGAGGAATTTCCTCTATCTGGCGGCTCGTCGGCGCCTCCCGGCGCCGCACTTGGGCATGCAGAGGGACAAATCTTCAACATTCTCCCCCTTGCACCTGCCATGCCCGCTGCTCCTGCCTGCTCTCGCTCATCTTCCGCTGCGCCCTCCAGCCCATCATAGCTGGTCATCCCAAGTCCGACCACGCTCAATGCGTGCCGGTCCACGGGTTGCGCTTTGGTCAAGCAATCCGCAAGCATGTTGTGCGTGCTGCAGTGTTGGAGCAAAACCTGCCCCTTTTCAGCCATGTCCCGTGCGTAATGATAACGCACGTCAATGTGCTTCGTCCTCATGTGCTGCGTCAGGTTGTTGGTCAGCGAGATTGAGCCGGTGTTGTCCTCTTGCACCACCGTAGGCTCCTGCTGCGGCACGCCCAGCTTCCCCAGCAACCTGCGGAGCCACACCACCTCCTTGTCCGCCTCAGCCAGCGCGATGTACTCTGCTTCCACTGTGGAGGTGGCGACGCAGTCTTGCTTTCTGCTGCACCACGAGACCGCTGCACCGGCGAGGAAGAACACGTAGCCGGATGTGGACTTCCGCTTGTCCACATCACCAGCGTAGTCTGCATCCGTGTAGCAGACCAGACGCAAAGGGTCCGCCCGCCCCTTGCCGTCGAACCTCAAGCACGCATGCCGCGTCGCTTGCAGGTAGCGGAGGATGCGCTTGACCGCCTGCCAGTGTAGTGGCCCTGGATCGGCCACGTACCTGCTCACTTGGCCCACCCCGTAGGCCAAGTCTGGTCGAGTCGCCACCATGGCGTACATGAGGCTGCCCACCGCCGATTGGTAGGGCACCCCTGCCATATCCTCCCGTTCTTCCTTTGTCTGCGGCGCCATTGCCGCACTCATTTCACAGGTCGTGGAGACCGGACTGCCAACTGGTTTGCAGTCCTCCATGCCGTACCGCTTCAGCACCTCGGCCACGTATTTGGCCTGTCCCAGCTCAAGCGTGCGCGCCCTCCGGTTCCGCGTAATGCTCACCCCGAGGTAGTACTCCAGCTCCCCCATGTCCGACATCTGGAATCTACTGCTCAGCTGCTCTTTCAGCTGCTGTAGGCTCGGCAGATCCGTCGAGCACAAAATCAGGTCGTCCACGTAGAGTGCGACAATGTGATGGAGCTGTTTGTCGCGCCGCACGTACACGCTGTGATCCGCCTCACAGCGCTTGAAGCCGAGTTGTGCCATGAAGCTGTCCATCTGTTGGTACCAGCATATGGGCGACTGTTTTAGCCCGTACAAGGACTTCTGCAGCTTACACACCTTGCCCCGGTCCACAACGATGCCGTATCGCTGTGCGAGTATTCCGCGTTCGATCCCGAAGTGTGCAAGCACCGGCCACCGACCGTGAGTGACACCCACCTCGGCCAGGTTGGCCGAGGTGGGTGTCACATTGGGTAGACGTGGGCCGTCGATCTCGTCGGCCCATCGTCGACGTCAAAACCCCCCATACCTTGTACGTAGACCTCATGGGGGGGGGTACAACACACCTTGACAGGTGCATGAACTGCCCAATGAAATTGCACAATGATATAGCGGACGAATCACAGGTGTGCACATACGTCATATGGCAGCTGCTTTTTGAAACGTCAAATTTGAACCATGAGATTTTTCCTTCTAAGTTAAATTTTCTTACAACATTGTAAAATATTTCCACTTCCTTAGTTTGCCATTTGTGACATCTCACATAACCGACAGATAAACTTCCAAGTGTACTTTCGTCTACTTCGATGCTAAAATTATGTTTCTGGTTAAATTAAGGGTTTGTCGACTAAGTCTTAACAATAAGGTGGTGGATGTTATCCACCAACGCTCCATCGATGGAGGATGGATGGACTAAGGTCGCATCGTTGATGGATTTTGAATGACTGTTGATGGTCATCCAGCGCATGGCTATCCGTTGGATGGCCACGCGTATCGGTCCGCGCCAGTTCAATCGGCCGACACGCCAAGCTCGAGGCCGGGAGGCTGTGGAGGATCACGCGAGGTCTTGCCGTAGGCAGAATCGAGAGGCTACGCCAACAGACCGGTTCGCAACTGCGAGGGCTTTGCCCCCAGTAACAAACTGATGATGTCTTAGTCGTTGGTTCGTCTGCAGATAGAGTTGGATGCACAATGCCTCCCAAAAGGGGGCCAAGTTCAACGTCGTCTGGCATGGGGTCGTCTTCCATGCCAGCCTCTGTCTCACCCGCCTCTGCTTTTTGGCCTACCCATCCCGACTTCACGCCCCCTCCTGCCGGCCGGCTCCATGGCAACGCCCTGACCCTTGCCTTGTCCAGGCACTGCCGACCCGTGCCTACACCCACCAAGAAGCCAGGTTTTTTTTTTCTGCTCTTGCGGCTGGATAGGGAGCGGGACATGTGTTCGCATCCGCGGTCATTTTGGTATTCCAAATGGCAACATCCACACTTTTCCCTGCCCCCCACCACTTGCAAGGGACGCCATGGGCCTTGAGCGCATTCCCCATCCTCAGGCAGACTGGAACCCGGCCTCTGCCTGCCTGCCTGTCTTGGCCTTGCTCCAGTTGTCGTGGCCTTACTCCTGTTGTCTTGGGCTTGCTCCAGTTGTCTTGGGCTTGCTCCATTTGTCTTTAGCCTGGCCCAGTTGTCTTGGACTTGCTCCAGTTGTCTTAGGCTTCATCCAGTTGTCGTTTCCTTGCCCCAGTTGTCTTGGGCTTGCTCCAGTTTTCTTGGGACTGCTCCAGTTGTCTTGGCCTTGCTCCAGTTGTCTTAGGCTTCATCCAGTTGTCGTTTCCTTGCCCCAGTTGTCTTGGGCTTGCTCCAGTTTTCTTGGGACTGCTCCAGTTGTCTTGGCCTTGCTCCAGTTATCTTGGGCTTGCTCCAGTTGTCTTGGCCTTGCTCCAGTTGTCTTGGGCTTGCTTCGGTTGTCTTGGCCTTGCTCCTGTTGTCTTTGGCTTGCTCCGATTGTCTTGGGATTGCTCCAGTTGTCTTGGCCTTGCTCCAGTTGTCTTGGGCTTGCTTCGGTTGTCTTGGCCTTGCTCCTGTTGTCTTTGGCTTGCTCCGATTGTCTTGGGATTGCTCCAGTTGTCTTGGCCTTGCACCAAAGGTATTGTGCTTGCTCCAGATGTCTTGGCCTTGCTCCAGTTGTATTTGGCTTGATCCAATTGTTTTGGCCCTGCTCCAATTCTCTTGGCATTGCTTCAGTTGTCTTGGCCTTGCACCAAAGGTATTGTGCTTGCTCCAGATGTCTTGGCCTTGCTCCAGTTGTATTTGGCTTGATCCAATTGTTTTGGCCCTGCTCCAATTCTCTTGGCATTGCTTCAGTTGTCTTGGCCGCTCCACTTGTCTTGGGATTGCTCCAGTTGCCGTGGGCTTCCTCCAGTTGTCTTGGCCATGCTCCAGTTGTATTGGGTTTGCTCCAGCTGTCTTGGGCTTGCTCCAGCTGTCTTGGGCTTGCTCCAGTTGCCGTGGGCTTCCTCCAGTTGTCTTGGCCATGCTCCAGTTGTATTGGGTTTGCTCCAGCTGTCTTGGGCTTGCTCCAGCTGTCTTGGGCCTGCCCCAGTGGTCTTGGGCTTGCTCCAGTTGTATTTGGCTTGCTCCAGTTGTCTTCGGCTTGCTCCAGTTGTCTTGGCTTTGCTCCAGTTGTCTTGGCCTTGCTCCAGCTGTCGTGGCCTTGCTCCAGTTGTCCTGGCCTTCCTCCCGTTGTCTTGGCCTTGCTCCAGTGGTATTTGGCTTGCTCCAGTTCTCTTGGGCTTGCTCCAATTCTCTTGGGCTTGCTCCAGTTGTCTTGGGCTTGCTCCAGTTGTTTTGGGCTTGATCCAATTGTCTTGGCCATGCTCAAGTTGTCTTGTGCTTGCTCCAGCTGTCGTGGCCTAGCTCCAGGTGTCTTGGGCTTGCTAAAAATCCAACAAACTGTGTTCAACTTCATACAATGCCGTACAACTCCGTACAACCCCCTACAACTCCTTTCAACTCCCTACGACTCCGCACGACTCCCTAAGACCCCACACGACTCCGCACTTTGGCTTTCTCCAGTTGTCTTGGCCTTGCTCAAGTTGTCTTTGGCTTGCTCCAGTTGTCTTGGGCTTGCTCTAGGTGTCCTGGCCTTGCACCAGTTTTCCTAGGCTTGCTCCAGATGTCTTGGCCTTGCTCCAGTTGTCTTGGGCTTGAGCCAGTTGTCTTGGCCTCGCTCCAGTTTTCTTGGCCTTGCTCCAGTTGTCTTGGGCTTGAGCCAGTTGTCTTGGCCTCGCTCCAGTTTTCTTGGCCTTGCTCCAGGTATTTTGGCCTTGCTCCAGTAGACTTGTGATTGCTCCAGTTGTCTTGGCCTTGCTCCAGTTGTCTTGGCCTTGCTCCTGGCGTATTGGCCTTGCTCCAGTTCTCTTGGCCTTGATCTAGTTGTCTTGGGCTTGCTCCAGTTGTCTTGGACTTGCTCCAGTTTTCCTGGCCCTGCTCCAGTTGTCTTGGCCTTGCTCCTGGCGTATTGGCCTTGCTCCAGTTCTCTTGGCCTTGATCTAGTTGTCTTGGGCTTGCTCCAGTTGTCTTGGACTTGCTCCAGTTTTCCTGGCCCTGCTCCAGTTGTCTTGGGCTTGCTCCAGTTGTCTTGGGCTTGCTCCAGTTGTCTTGGGCTTGCTCCGGTTATCCTGGCCTTGCTCCAGTGTGGCTACCATGCTCAATGACCATCCAAAATAGGCATATGTCACTGACCATGACCAAAGAATTTCACTATGGATGGTCAACGTTGACAGCTCATACTACGAGTCACAAATGGTCAGCGGGGGAAACAATGGTTTTGGGAATACTTATCATCGACTGGAAAGTGAAAAGACCTTCAAAAAGTACTGGCACGGTGAGGCTACCATGCACAATGACCAACCAAAGTTGGCATATGTCACTGCCCATGACCAAAGAATCTCACTATGTTTGGTCAACTTTGATTATTCTTTATACGAGTCACAAATGGTCAGATGGGGGAAACAATCGTTTGTGGACACTAGGTATCAACTAGCAAGTACGACGATATTCAAAAAGTAGTGGCAAGGTGTGGCTACCATGCACAATGACCAACCAAAGTAGACAGTTGTCACTGACCATGAGCAAAGAATGTCACTGTGGGTGGTCAACGTTGACAACTCATAGTACAAGTCACAAAAGGTCGGAGGGGGAAACAATGATTTGGGAATACTAGTTCTCAAATAGCATAGACAAATACCATCAAGAGGTAGTGGTATGTTGTGGCTACCGTGCACAATGACCAACCAAAGTAGACATGTGTCACTGACCATAACCTAAGTAGTTCACTATGTGTGGTCAACGTTTACAAGTCATAATACGAGTCACAAATGGTCAGAGGGGAAAGCAATGGTTTGGGAATACTACTTATCGACAACCAAGTACAAAGAAATTCAATGAGTATTGGCACAGTGTGGCTACCGTGCACAATAGCCAACCAAAGCAGGCATATGTACCTGACCATGACCAAAGAATTTCACTGTATGTGGCCAAAGTTGACAACTCATATTACGGGCCACAAATGGTCTGAGGGGAAAATAATGGTTTGGGAATACAAGTTACAAATAGCAAATTTAAAGACCTTCAATAACTAGTGACTATGTGTGGCAACCATGCACAATGACCAACCAAAGTAGGAAAATGTCACTGACCATGCACAAAGAATTTTACTATGTGTGGTAAACGTCGACAACTCTTTAAGTGAGTCACAATTGGTAAAAGGAAAAAAAAATGGTTGGGGAATACTAGTTATTGACTAGCAAGTACAAAGACCTTTAATAAGTAGTGGTACAGTGTAGCTACCATGTACAATGACCAACCAAAGTAGGCATATGTCACTGATCACGACCAAATAATTTTACTATGTGTAGTCAACGTTGACAAATCATAACATAAGTCCCAAATGGTCAGAGGGGGGAACAATGGTTTGAGAATACTAGTTATAGACTAGCAAGTACAAATACCATTAATAAGAATTGGCACAGTGTAGCTACCATGCACAACGACCAACCAAAGTAGGCATATGTCGTTGACCATGACCAAAGTATTTCACTATGTGTGTTTAACGCTGACAACTCGAAATAGAGGTCCCAAACGGTCAGAGGGGGAAACAATGGTTAGAAAAGACTGTTGTTCTACTAGCAAGGATAAAGACCATCAATAAGCAGTGGCCCGATGTGGCTACTATGGACAATGACCAACCAAAGTAGGCATATGTCACTGACCATGGCCAAAGGATTTCACTATGCGCGGTCAACATTGACAACTCGTAATGTGAGACAAATGGTCAGAAGGGGAAACAATGGTATGGGAATACTAATTATCGACTAGCAAGTAAAAGGACCTCCAATAGATAGTGGAATGGTGTGGACAC
>SZWC01000163.1:436487-483261 GCA_023375785.1 Penium margaritaceum | reverse complement strand
GTGGCAGTTTAGCGTCCACGAGCATCGTCCGCGCCATGGTGAGTAGCGTCTGGTTCACACGCTCCGCCACACCATTTGACTGAGGTGTGTACGGAGTGGTCGGCTGCCACTCAATCCCCTGCTCCTTCAACCACCCTCCGCAGCCCACGTACTCGCCGCCATTGTCGCTGCGAAGCGCTCTGACCTTGCGGCCAGTCTGCCTCTCCACCGCTGCGACGTACTTCTTCAGCTGGTCCAGCACATCGCTCTTCCGCTTCATGAAGTAGACGTAGAGTTTTCTGCTGCAATCGTCGATGAAGGTGACGAAGTACCGCGCACCCCCAATGGACGGCGTCTTGATAGGTCCGCACACATCACTGTGCACGACCTCGAGCAGGTTCTCGGCCCGCCGCTGTCCGTCTTCAAACGGCTTGCGTTTTGCCTTGCCCACGATGCAAGGCTCGCACTTGTGCTCTGCGGAATCTGCTGCTGCGTCAGCTGCACCGGTGATGTTGAGGCCGCGAACCATGTCGCGCTTCGCCATCTCTTGCACGACTGCGGGCGAGGAGTGCCCCAGCCGCCGATGCCACAGCTGCAGGTCTGCTCCCCCGCCTTTAGCAAGGTTGACGACGCGTGCTGGCGGGTCTGCTGCGTCAGTTGCCGAGGGGATGACATTGGTCTCAACAATGTAGAGACCTCCCTCGCGCTTGGCCTCGAGCACAACCTCGCCACTGCCGTCCATCCGCACGACTGCACCTTTCCTGCGGAAGAGCACTTCATACCCCTTATCTGTCAAGCGGCTCACACTCAAAATGTCAGCCAGGCCGGGGACATGTTGCACATTTTGGATAACACATTGCGCCTTTTTACCACCAACCACCACCTCTATGTCCACGTCACCTTGGCCGGCCGCAGGTTCGACCTTGTCATTGGCGGTCACCATGGACTTTGCAGACTTGGTGTAGTTGATGAACCCCACCTTCTCGACTTGGGTATGCTCCTCCGCACCTGAGTCAAGGCACCGCCGGTTGGCCCCCTTCAGGTTGTGGTTCCTTGTGCCGTTGTGGAGCTTCTTCTTGCCTTTGGCGCACTTGTCGCCGGACTGCGCCTCCTCCGGGCACTCCTTGGCCCAATGGCCTTCCTTGCCACAGTTATGGCATGCACCCCTCTTGGCGCCCTTCTTGCCGCCGCCCCTACCGCCACCTCGCTT
The DNA here is from genome assembly GCA_023375785.1 of Penium margaritaceum. NCBI lineage: Eukaryota > Viridiplantae > Streptophyta > Zygnematophyceae > Desmidiales > Peniaceae > Penium > Penium margaritaceum. Next base: position 482,072 of record SZWC01000163.1, on the reverse strand, counting down.
GCCGCTGCTGCTGCCACCCTGCGTTTTGGTGACCAGGGCAGTTGAGGATGATGAGGTCTCGCCACCGCTCCGACGGTGCACCTCGTTGTGGATGTACTCGGCGACTGCGCCGTAGGTGAGTTTATCCTCCTCCCAACCTCCTAGCACGGTGATGAGAGGGCTCCAACTGTCGGGTAGAGCCATGAGGAGCACCATCGCCTGCATCTTCGTGTCAATCTTCCACCCCACATCATTGTATTGTGAGGCAAGAGACTCAATCTGCTGCATGGCAGAAATGACATCCTCACCCTCCTCGATCCTCACCGTCAAGAGTCGCTTCATTGCGAAGATCTTGTTCGCTAGGGATGTTGATTGGTGAATGGAGCAGAGCTTCTTCCACGCGTCAGCTGCCAGGTCGCAGCCGTGGATGTAGCCCCACTGAGATTCATGCAGCGCCGACAAGAGGAGCATCAGCGCCTCCGTGTTCTTCTTCGCGAAGGCCTTCTCCTCCTCGTCCGTTGCGCTCGCATCTTGAACCTCCGTGCCCTTCATAAGCTCCAGCAGTCCCTTGTGCGCGAGGTAGATCTCGAAATGCCAACGCCACAGCCCAAATCCAGGGCCGCCCATGTACTTTTGGATGGGCGAGGACTCCGGCTTCTGCGCCATGTTGAACTTCTGCGAAGGACAGTCTCAGAGTGCAACGGCGACGTCGCCTGGAGCGACACTCCCGTGCATTGCGGAAGCCGTGAACGTCTTGGTAGGCAGGTCAGGGCTGTGGGCCCATAACCCTTTGTCACGAATGCTGTCCTGGCGTGCCCTGAACTGCCTGAGTGTGCACGGCTTCTTAGTGCAAAGAGACTTTCATGGGAGATGTGTGCTTTGGGTCGCCACAATACCAAGTGCAGAATTCTGGCAGAATACAGATTGCGGAAACTGAGAAGGGCTGCGAATCATTAATGGTTAGTACTTTTGGTGAGATTACATCAGATTCTTATAGCCTGTGATCTGAGCTTTCCAACGCATCCAAGCACGCCCAAAACGGAGCAGTATAGCCCCTGCTACGCCCATCCAAGCAACCCTTGGTGGAGCCGCCTTTGGCTGCCGCCGACGTGAGTCGTCTCCGACACGAGCCGACGACGGCTCGAAGCGTCTTTCTTTCATCAACAAGTCAAAGGGCGGCTCGACCTGGTCCAGGAGACCTCCCTGGTTGCTTCCTCTAGGGCCTTGGGGTCTATGGAGCCAGTTGGAGCTGAACACGGACCACCGGCGGTGGAGTATCCCGTCACCCCGGACGGGTACCAGATTCCACCCGCCTCACCACCCAAACTTTTGGGTAGGGCTAACTTTCTGAATTCTCAACCAAATCGAGCAACTGAAAGCTCGAAATCGCATGGCAAAATCCAAGGAGTCCAAATATACAATCAGATTGGACATCCAACCACTCTCTAGTGGTCGGACCAGGAAAACGGCAAACGGCAACCATGGCAGGGGCACTTTTTAACAGTTCGCACCCCTCCTCAACCAGTTCGCACCAGTCTGCAACCAGTTCGCACCACTCTGCAACGAGTACACACCACTCCGCAACCAGTTCGCACCACTCTGCAACCAGTTCGCACTACTCCGCAACCAGTTTGTACCACTCCGCAACCAGTTTGCACCACTCAGCAACTAGTTCGCACCACTCCGCAACCAGTTCGCACCACTCCGCAACCAGTTCGCAGCACTCCGCAACCAGTTTGCACCATTCCGCAACCAGTTCGCACCACTCCGCAACCACTTCGCACCACTCTGCAACCAGTTTGCACCACTCCGCAACCAGTTCGCACCACTCCGCAACCAGTTCGCACTACTCCGCAACCAGTTCGCACCACTCCGCAACCTGTTTGCACCACTCTGCAACCAGTTTGCACCACTCCGCAACCAGTTCGCACCACTCCGCAACCAGTTCGCACCACTCCGCAAGCAGTTCGCACCACTCCGCAACCTGTTTGCACCACTCCGCAACCAGTTCGCACCACTCCGCAACCAGTTTGCACCACTCCGCAACCAGTTCGCACCACTCCGCAAGCAGTTCGCACCACTCCGCAACCTGTTTGCACCACTCCGCAACCAGTTCGCACCACTCCGCAACCAGTTTGCACCACTCCGCAACCAGTTCGCACCACTCCGATGTTCAGGAGGTATGCGCTGGGGAGATAGAGGCGGGGCAGAGGCGACAAAGGGAGGAGCAAGGAGACCGGCAGCAGCAGGATCGTCCGGATCGACCGGAGCAGTCGGGTCACATCGAACGGGCAGTGGAGAGGAGACCCCTAGGACACCCACTGCCACTCCGCGGAGAAGCGCACCCATGAGCCCCCGCGACCTGACCAACTACACAGCCCCTTGCATGGTGTGCGGGGAAAATTTGCCGGAGGCATCACTTTTGAAGGTCGTCTGCCACGTCTGTGGCCAGCCAGCACACTAGGGGCTGGCCAAGAGTTGCATTGGGCTAAACCGCACGTGACTGAACTGCCTCAAGGAGGGCCAGGAGAAGGAAGCGGAGCAGACGAAGAAAGGAGGTGATGGGGCCGGCCCAGGCTCAGGAGGAGGAGAGGCACACGGAAGATGGGATCTGGAGGAAGAGGAAGAGGATGAGGAGAAAGAGGAGGAGCAGGCAGGGACACGGCAAGGACCCCGCACGGTCTCAGGCACCACCATGCGGCGATGGCAGGAGGAAGGACGGGTGGCGGCAGCGGAGCAGGCTCGAAAGGAGAAGGAAAGCAAGACATGTGCCCAATGTGGGCACCAATGGGTCAGGACGGTGCAGGACTGCGAAGGATGTCACCGAAAAATATACTACAAGTGCATGGAACGGCTGCGGAATGCAAAAGGAGTGGGCAGCGGACCGGAGAGGTGTAGGAGATATCGCCGAGAAGCCGAACGTCAGCATGGAACACGGAAGCCATCGCGGGTAACCGCGGAGGGGGAAGAACTGGACTCGGAAGACGAGGAAGAGCATGACTCGCCCAGAGTAACCGCGGAAAGTTGCCCCACCTGTGTCAAGGCGGTCAGTAAGGGTGAGCACTGCCGCCAATGCAACAGGTTGGCCCACCAAGGTTGTCCTGTTACAGGCAGGTCGGCCTGGGCGGGACAGTGCCACAAGTGCGTGGGGATGGCCGCAGTGGAGGAAGGGCCGCACTGTCTTATGATCAGGATACCTTGGCCCCAGTCTGCGGGGCATGCGCGGAGGACGTGAAGGAGTTCGGCAAGCCATGCGGAATTTGCAAGACAATATGCCACCTGCAGTGTGGGGTGCGTGGGAAGGAGGGAATTTGGACCTGCAGCGACTGTCGCGGCAAGACACGGAAGATAAAGTGGAAGTTCTCCAACAAACGTACCTGCAACGGAGACAACTGCGGAGGACGGCTCGAGGGGACAGTCTATCGATGCGAACACTCTGGAGGCATCGCACATGAGCACTGCACCGCACAGGTGGGGCGGAGCAACGAGGGAAAGAAAGTCTACCGATGCTCGAGCTGCAGGAGATACGAGCGGGCACCACATTGCCCATCATGCAAGCAGCTGGTCACCGCGCCCACGATGGAAGCACGGTGTGAAGGGTGCAGACTCTTTGTCCACGACAAGTGTGCGGAGAAGCTTCAGAGGAATGGAGGGACCATGGATAAATACCGCAGACCGTGCCAGGAACAGAACCGTCCCAAGTCCCGCAAAAAATTCAAGCGGATAACTCACTTAAAGACTCTGGGGCAGAGTCTTGCAAAAAAGGGGGGTTGGGAACATCGATGTCAAGCACACTTCCACCGCAATTTCGCGGGGAATACCCATCCGCGGAGAAAGCATGGAAAGGCTGAGATCCGCGCACAGAACGCTAGCTCCCGCGGACGCGGCTGAGCCATGGGTAGCGCGGCATCCAGGGCCGATGAGGACCACGATGTATACAGGAGAGCCGCCGCAGGTTAGCACAATCACCTGCGGCGGTTCCCCCCAACTCAAGCGCTGGTGGCGAAGGAAGAAAAAGGCGGGAAGCGGTGGCGGGAAATCCGCTGTACAAAGAGAACAGGAACAAGCCACAGCAAGATCCGCAATCACCGACAGGGCACAGATAGATCAGTGGAAAGGCCGAGCAATCAAGGGAGAGAACATCCAATCAGCATGAGTAATCGTGCATCAATCACGGAGGAGCCCCTGGAGACGCACCGCGGAAGACAAATATTCAAGGAAGAGCACGAAGAACCGCGTGTACGAACCGCGGATGAAGAGAATGACCAGCAGAGGATGTACTATGTGTGTGTGTGGGTGGGTTGCTGAGGACGAGACCCGCGGTGTGTAGCCGTACCGTGAGGAGTCCAGGTAGGAGGAAAGAGGATAGTGTGAGAGGGATGAGACCGACTGCATGTAGACATGCCGTGCGGAGTCGCAAGTAGAAAAGGGCCTCAGTAGCAGGAACACAAGGGCACCTCAGTCTTGTATGCCTTTCTGAGCAATACTCCGCCTCCATGTACTCTGCCGAATTCATCTAAGACATTCAACCGCTCCCGTTGCTTGCTATCCTACTGCCTCCGTGCCTTCTGTAACTCTGGGCCTCCTGTCCGCGGACTGCGGAAGTTGCGTGCGTGAAGAACCGAAAGTCCGAGTGAAGTGAATTGCCGGCGGTGCCTTCGCTTGCACATGTCCGCAGGACAAGGGTTCCACGGAGAGGAGCTGGAAGCCACGCAATGGTGGCTCCCGTGTGGCAAGGAGTGGACAGCGGAGTGTCATTCATCGGTGAGGTTCGTGCACGGAGATTCAGGCCTTCAGTCCGCATAACTGCCAATAGCTAGGGGTGGGGTCCCGTGATTCCGCTACATGTCTAAGTAGAGCTGTGATAGCAGTGAGAAGTGCAGGATCCGCGGGCTACGCGAAATTGTGTCTGCACGGAGATAATTGGAGGTGCGGTAAAATTGGGGGCATCAGGGTGCTCTCTGGAGATTTAGCCTTTGTGTGTGGACAGCACAGTCGCAGCGGAAAGATAGACATGGAGATTTCTGGAAGCCAGAGCTAGAAAATACAGGTTAATTAGATTGAACTGAGTACAGGGTATTTATACTGTCCGACTGGCTAGCCCAGGCCTCAGCCTACTGCTTTCCTAGCTTGCTACGACAAGCTACTTACACCTTAACTCGGTGCTCCTCTTTTACCTAAACCTGGTGCTCTACTTGCACCTTATGCCTAGTGCAAGAAGTCCCCGGCCGTTGATCATCGAGATCGACGGTCGATCTTGTGTCTCGGCGAGCCGCCACGTTGCTCCCGTATGCCTCCCAGCGGTGGGTGTGGTCACCGTGTTGCGCACGCCACCGGGAGTGCTGCGACCGTCGCACGGTCGCAGCCACCGTTTTGCTGTCGCCGTTGACCGCGCGCGCTGTCGAGAGCCCGCCATCGAGACAAACCCCTCGGCGGGTAGCGTATGCGATACGCTGCCCATCGAGAGGGGGAAGCCACCCCCGCGTGGCGTGTTCGGAACGCTGCGTGGGGGTTCGCGCGAAACAGCCCCCTAGCGCCAGCGTGACCTCCACGCCGACGCTCGCTCACGCGCTCGCTCGCTCGCTCCTCCTCCTACTCGCTGCTGCGAGCCGTCGGGGTTGAGCCAGACCGCCCGGTATATTTCCGAAAAACGGAAAATGCCCCGAGTGTCCCCAAATCCTGGATGAGGCCCCAAATATGCCAGAAAAAGTAGGGCACATCATTACAGCCAAACTGTGATGCTCTAGTGCCAAAGTGTGGAGCCCTGGTGCCAAAGTGTGAAGCTCTGGTGCCAATGTGTGACACTCTAGTGCCAAGGTGTGACGCTCTATTGCCAAAGTGTGAAGCTCTAGTGCCAACGTGTGACGCTCTAGTGCCAAAGTGTGACACTCTAGTGCCAAAGTGTGAAGCTTTAGTGCCAAACTGTGATGCTCTAGTGCCAGAGTGTGACCGCAAGTGCCAAAGTGTGATGCTTTAGTGCCAAACTGTGAAGCTCTAGTGCCATAGTGGGATGCTCTAGTGCCAAAGTGTGACGCTCTAGTGCCAAATTGTGATGCTCTAGTGCCAGAGTGTGACCGCAAGTGCCAAAGTGTGATGCTTTAGTGCCAAACTGTGAAGCTCTAGTGCCATAGTGGGATGCTCTAGTGCCAAAGTGTGACGCTCTAGTGCCAAATTGTGATGCTCTAGTGCTTAAGTGTGACGCTCTAGTGCCAACGTGTGACGCTCTAGTGCCAAAGTGTGGCGCTCTAGTGCCAAAGTGTGACACTATAGTGGCAAAGTGTGATGCTCTAGTACCAAAGTGTGACGTTCTTGTGCCAAAGTGTGACGCTCTAGTGCCAACGTGTGACGCTCTAGTGCCAAAGTGTGGCGCTCTAGTGCCAAAGTGTGACACTATAGTGGCAAAGTGTGATGCTCTAGTACCAAAGTGTGACGTCCTTGTGCCAAAGTACGACGCTCTAGTGCCAAAGTGTGACGCTCTAGTGCCAATTTGTGAAGCTCTAGTGCCAAAGTGTGACACTCTACTGCCAAAGTGTGAAGCTATAGTGCCAACGTGTGAAGCTATAGTGCCGAAGTATGCCGCTCTAGTGCCAAAGTGTGACACTCTAGTGCCAAAGTGTGACGCTCTAGTGCCCCAGTGTGACGCTCTAGTGCCAAAGTGTGATGCTATAGTGCCAAAGTGTCACGCTCTAGTGCCAAAGTGTGACACTCTAGTGCCAAAGTGTGATGCTCTACTGCCAATTTGTGAAGGTCTAGTGCGAAAGTGTGACGCTCTAGTGCCAAAGTATGGAGCTCTAGTGCCAAAGTGTGACACTCTAGTGCCAAAGTGTGATGCTCTACTGCCAATTTGTGAAGGTCTAGTGCGAAAGTGTGACGCTCTAGTGCCAAAGTATGGAGCTCTAGTGCCAAAGTTTGAAGCTCTAGTGCCAAAGTGTGACGCTCTAGTGCCAAAGTGTGACGCTCTAGTGCCAAAGTGTGACGCTCTAGTGCCAAAGTGTGACGCTATAGTGCCAAAGTGTGAAGCTCTAGTTCCAAAGTGAGACGATCTAGTGCCAACGTGTGACACTATAGTGCCAAAGTGTAATACTCTACTGCCAAAATGTGACGCTCTCGTGCCAAAGTGTGACGCTCTAGTGCCAAAGTGTGAAGCTCTAGTGCCACAGTGTGACGATCTAGTGCCAAAGTGTGACGGTCTGTTGCCAAAGTGTGAAGCTCTAGTGCCAAAGTATGAAGCTCTAGTACCAAAGTGTGACGCTCTAGTGCCAAAGTGTGACGCTCTAGAGCCAAAGTGTGACGTTCTAGTACCAAAGTGTGACGCTCTAGTGCCAAAGTATGATGCTCCAGTGCCAAAGTGTTAAGCTCTAGGCACACTTGATTGGTGGCAGGGAGCCATCAATGAAGTGCGCCTGGTGGCGAGCGTATCGAAGCAGGGGCGGGATCGGTGTCTCGAAGTCCAGGATCCTTCAGTCCGCCCTCGATCTTCGACTGCCAGTAGTCAGATATCAGCCTTAGCACGTAAGCGTTGGGTTTCAGCGGCTCAACGCTTCGTGTCAGCAGCCGGTCCGCAGCGTTTCTCCTCTCACCCTTCTCCCTTTATCTCCTCCTCGCATCGCCTTCCCAACATTCTCACCTCACTTAGCTGGCCCCTTTCGCGGCTCGCACATCAAAACTTCTCTGGATAAGGCGCCCCGAGTACTGCTCCTCCCTCCGTAGTTCGGATGTGATCTCGCTGCCATCAAACCAGCTTCGGGTCGCCTTCCTTCCTCCCCGGCAGGTCTGGTCGGTTCACAGCATCCGCCGCAATATTTTCTCTGCGCTTCGTCGATTCCCGGAACCGAACTCCTCTTCTCGTAATTCATTCCTCGTTCGATGGTCATCGGACCACCCGTCGACTCCCTCCCAAAATCCTGACCCCAGGCCCACTTCCCTCCCTTCCTCCGGTGGATGAACGAAACATCATTAACAGGCGCAACTAGGGCACAAGAAGGGTGCAAGTAGGGCGCAAGTAGGGTGCAATTAGGGCGCAACTACGGCGCAAGTAGGGCATAGCTAGTGCCTAACTTAGGCGAAACTAGGGCATAAGTAGGACACAACTAGGGTACAAGTAGAGCGCAAGGATGGCACAAGTAGGGCGCAAGTATGGTACAAGTAGGACACAAGTATGGCGTAGCTAGGGTGTAACTAGGGTACAACTAGGGTGTAAGTAGGGTACAAGTAGGGTGCAAGTAGGGCACAACTAGGGTGCAACTAGGATGCAACTAGGGCGCAAGTAGGGCGCAACAAGGGCACAGCTAGGACGAAAGTAGGGCCCAAGTAGGACACAAGTAGGGCGAATGTATGAAGCAAGTAGGGCACAACTAGGGTGCAACTAGGGCACAACTAGGGCGTAGCTAGTGCCCAACAGAGGCGTAACTAGGATGCAACTATTGCACAACTGGGGCGTAACTAGGGCACAAGTAGGGCACAACTAGGGTACTAGGAGGGTGCAATTAGGACACAAGTAGGGCGCAAGTAAGATGCAACGAGAGTACAATAACGGCGCAACTAGGGTGCAAGTAGGGCACAAGTAGGACGCAAGAAGGCGCAACTAGGAAGTAACTAGGGTGCAACTAGGGCGCAACTATGACACAACAGGGCATAGCAATTGCCCAATTGAGGCGCAACGAGGATGTAACAAGGGCGCAAATGGGGCGCAACTAGGGTGTAAGTAGGACGCAAGTAGGGTATATCAAGGACGCAACTAGGACGTAGCTAGTGCCAAACTGAGGCGCAACTAGGACACAACTAGGATGCAACTATGACGCAACTAGGACACAACTAGGACGCAACTAGGGCGCAAATAGGGCGTAAGTATGTTGCAAGTACTGCGCAACTAGGGTGCAACTAGGGCTTAACTAGGGCATAGCTAGTGTCCAACTGAGGCGCAACTAGGACGCAACTAGGACACAACTAGGGTACTAATAGGGCGCAACAAGGGCGTAACTAGGGCACAAGTAGGGCGTAGCTAGTGCCATACTGAGGCGCTACTAGGGTACAACTAGGGTGCAAGTCGGGCGCAACTAGGGCGCAAGTAGGGCGTAACTATGATACAAGTAGGATGCAAGAGGACACAAATAGGACGCATTTAGGGCGCAACTAAGGTGTTGCTAGTGCCCGACTGAGGCACAACAGGGGCGCAACTAGGGCGAAGTAGGGCGCAACTAGAACGCAAGTACGGCGCAACTAGGGCGCAACTAGGCCACAACTAGGGCGTAAGTAGGGGACAACTAGGGCACAACCAGGGTGCAACTAGGGCGTAAGTAGGGTGCAAGAAGGGCGCAAGTAGGGCACAAGAATGGCACAACTAGGGCGCAAGTAGGGCGCAAGTATGACGCAAGTGGGGCAAATGTAGGACGGAACTGGGGCGCAACTAGTGCCCATATAGGGTGCAAGTAAGGCACAAGTAGGGTGCAACTACGGAGCAACGACGGTGCAACTAGGACATAACTAGGCCACAACCAGGCCGCAACTAAAGCGTAACTAGTGTCCAACCAAGGCGCAACTAGGGTGCAACTAGGGTGCAACTAGGGCGCAAGTAGGACACAAGTAGGGCACAAGTACGGCCCAAGTAGGGCGCAACTAGGACGCAACTAGGACGTAGCTAGTGCCCAACTAAGGCGCAATAGGGTGCAACTAGGGCGCAAGTAGGGCGCAAGTAGGGCGCAACTAGGGCGCAAGTAGGGCACAAGTAGGGCACAAGTACGGCGCAAGTAGGGCGCAAGTATGACGCAAGTGGGGCAAAAGTCGGACGGAACTGGGGCGCAACTAGTGCCCATATAGGGTGCAAGTAAGGCACAAGTAGGGTGCAACTACGGAGCAACGACGGTGCAACTAGTACATAACTAGGCCGCAACCAGGCCGCAACTAAAGCGTAACTAGTGTCCAACCGAGGCGCAACTAGGGTGCAACTAGGGTGCAACTAGGGCGCAAGTAGGACACAAGTAGGGCACAAGTACGGCCCAAGTAGGGCGCAACTAGGACGCAACTAGGACGTAGCTAGTGCCCAACTAAGGCGCAATAGGGTGCAACTAGGGCGCAACTAGGGCACAACTAGGGCGCAACTAGGACGCAACAAGGGCATAAATAGGGCGCAAGTAGGGCAAAAGTACGGCACAACTAGGACACAACTAGGATGCAACTAGGACGCAAGCACAGTGTAACTGGGGCACAAGTAGGACGCACGTAGGGCGCAAGTAGGGCGTAACTAGGGCACAACTAGGGTGCAAGTAGGGCACAAGTAGGGCACAAGTAGGACGCACCTAGGGCGCAAATAGGGTGCAACTAGGGTGTAACTAGGGCGCAAGTAGGACACAACTAGGGTACAACTAGGGTGCAACTAGGGAGAAACTAGGATGCAAGTAGGGTGCAAGTAGGGCGCAAGTAGGGCGCAACTAGGGCGCAGCTAGGGCACAACGAGGACGCAAGTAGGATGCACGCAGGGCGCAAGTAGGGCGCAGCTTGGGCACAACTGGGGCGCAACTATGGTGCAAGTAGGGCGCAAGTACGGTGTAACCAGGGCGCTACTAGGGCGCAACTAGGGTACAACTAGGGCGTAAATAGGGTGCAACTAGGATGTAGCTAGTGCCCAAATGAAGCACAAGTAGGGCGTAACTAGGGTGCAACTAGGGCGCACGTAGGGTGCAAGTAGGGCACGACTAGGACGCAACTAGGGTGCAACTAGGGCGTAGTTAGTAGCCAACTAAGGCACAACTAGGGTGCAACTAGGGCGCAACTAGGGCGCAACTAGGGTGCAAGTAGGACACAAGTAGGACGCAAGTAGGGTACAAGTAGGGCACAAGTGGGGCACAACTAGGGTGCAACTATGGCACAACTAGGGTGCAGCTAGTGCCCAACTGAGGCGCAAATAGGGCACAACTAGGGTGCAACTAGGGCGCAACTAGGGCGGAACTAGGACGTAACTATGGTACAACTAGGGCGCGAGTATGACGCATGTAGGATCCAAGTAGGGTGCATCTAGGGCGCAACTAGGACACAACTAGGACGCAAGTAGGGCACAACTAGGGTGCAAGTAGGGCGCAACTTGGGCGCAACTAGGGCGCACCTAGGGTGCAAATAGGGTGCATGTAGGGCGCATCTAGGGTGCAAGTAGGGTACAACTAGGGTGCAAGTAGGGTGCAACTAGGGTGTAAGTAGGGCGCAACTATGGCGCAACGAGGATGCACCTACGGCAAAACTAGGGTCCAAGTAGGGGTACAAGTAGGGCACAAATAGGGTGCAACTAGGGCGTAAGTAGGCTGCAAGTAGGGCACAAGTAGGGCGCAAGCAGGGCGTAACTAGTGCGTAACTATAGCGCAACTAAGGAACACGTTGGATGCGAGTAGGGCGCAAGTAGGACGCAACTAGGGCGCAACAAGGTCGTAACCAGAGCGCAAGTAGGACGCAAGTAGGGCGAAACCAGGTCGCAACTAGGGCGCAACTAGGGCGCAAGTAGGACGCAACTAGGACGCAACTAGGGGACACAACTAGGGCGTAGCTAGTGTCCAACCTAGGCGCAACTAGGGCGTAGCTAGTGCCCAACCTAGGCGCAACTAGGGCGCAACTAAGACGCAAGTCTGGCGCAACTAGGGTGCATGTAAGGCGCAACTAGGGTGCAAGTAGGACGCATGAAGGGTGCAACTAGGGCGCAACTAGGGTGCAATCAGGGTGCAACTAGGGCATAGCTAGTGCCCAACTGAGGCGCAACTAGGGCGCAACTAGGGCGCAAGTAGAGCGCAACTATGGCGCAAGTAGAGCGCAACTAGGGTATAAATAGGGCGTAACTATGGTGCAAGTAGGGCGCAAGTATGGTACAACTAGGGTGCAACTAGGGTATAACCAGGGCACAACTAGGGCATAAGTAGGGGGCAAACAGGGTGCTAGCGGGGTGAGACTAGTGCGCAACTAGCTGCAACGAGGACGCAAGTAGGGCGCGAGTAGGGTGCAACTAGGAAGCAACTAGGGCGCAACTAGGGCATAACTAGGGCGCAACTTGGGCGTAGCTAGTGCCAAATGAGACGTAACTAGGGCGCAACTTGGGTGCAAATAGGGCGCAAGTAGGCCACAACTAGGGCGCAAGTAGGGTACAAGTAGGGCGCAAGTGGGGTGCAACTAGGGCACAACTAGGACGCAACTAGGGCATAGCTAGTGCCCAACTGAGGCGCCACTAGGGTACAACTAGGGTGCAACGAGAACGCAACTAGGGCACAAGTAGGGTGCAAATAGGGCGCATATAAGGCACAAGTAGGAAACAACTAGGGCGCAACTAGGACGCAACTAGGGCGCAACTACGGCATAGCCAGTGCCCAGCCGAGGTGCAACTACACTGCGACTAGGGCACAGCTAGGGCGCAACTAGGGTGCAACTAGAGCACAAGAAGGACGCAACTAGGGCACAACTAGGGCCCAAGTAGGACGCAAGTAGGGCGCAACTAAGGTGCAACTAGGGTGCATGTAGGGTGCAATTAGGACGCAAGTAGGACGCAATTAGGACACAACTAGGGTGCAACCAGGGTGCAACTATGGCGCAACTAGGGCGCAAGCAGGGCGCAATTAGGGCGTAAGTATGGCGTAAATATGATGCAACTAGGGTGTAACTAGGACGTAAGTATGGCAAGTAGGGCAAAAGTAGGGCGCAACTAGGACGCAACTACGGCACAACTAGGGCGCAAGTAGGGTCCTACTAGAGTGCAACTAGGGCACAACTAGGGCGTAAGTATGGCGTAAATATGATGCAACTAGGGTGTAACTAGGACGTAAGTATGGCAAGTAGGGCAAAAGTAGGGCGCAACTAGGACGCAACTACGGCACAACTAGGGCGCAAGTAGGGTCCTACTAGAGTGCAACTAGGGCACAACTAGGGCCCAACAAGGGCGCAGTGAGGGCGCAAGTAGGGTGCAACTAGGGTGTAGCCAGGTCGCAACTAGTGCGCAACCAGGACGTAGCTAGTGCCCAACAGAGGCGCAACTAGGGTGTAACTAGGGCGCAAGTCGGACGCAACTAGGGCGCAAGTAGGGGGCAACTAGGACACAACCAAGGCGCAAGTAGGGCGCAAGTAGGGCACAAGTATGGTGCAACTAGGGCGCAAGTCGGACGCAACTAGGGCGCAAGTAGGGGGCAACTAGGACACAACCAAGGCGCAAGTAGGGCGCAAGTAGGGCACAAGTATGGTGCAACTAGGGCGCAACAAGGGCGCAACTAGGACGTTGCTAATGCCCAACTGAGGCGTAACTAGGGCGCATCTAGGGCACAACTACGGCGTAATTAGGCCGCAACTATGGCGCCACTAGGGCGTAACTATGGCACAAGTAGGGCGCAACTAGGGCACAACTACGGCGCAACTAGGGCACAACTAGGGTGCAAGTAAGGCGCACGTAGGGTACAGCTACGGCGCAACGACGGTGCAACTAGGACATAACTAGGCCACAACTAGGCCGCAGCTAAAGCGTAACTAGTGCCCAACTAAGGCGCAACTAGGGTGCAACTAGGGCGCAACTAGGGCGCAAGTAGGACACAAGTAGGGCACAAGTACGGCGCAAGTAGGGCGCAACTAGGACGCAACTAGGGCGTAGCTAGTGCCCAACTAAGGCGCAATAGGGTGCCACTAGGGCGCAACTAGGGCACAACTAGGGTGCAACTAGGACGCAACTAGGGCATAAATAGGGCGCAAGTAGGGTAAAAGTACGGCACAACTAGGGCACAACTAGGACACAACTAGGACGCAAGCACAGTGTAACTGGGGCACAAGTAGGGCGCACGTAGGGCGCAAGTAGGGCGTAACTGGGGCACAACTAGGGTGCAAGTAGGGCACAAGTAGGGCGCAAGTAGGACGTACCTAGGGCATAACTAGGGTGCAACTAGGGTGCAACTAGGGCGGAAGTAGGACACAACTAGGGTACAACTATGGTGCAACTAGGGAGAAACTAGGATGCAAGTAGGGTGCAAGTAGGGCGCAAGTAGGGCGCAACTAGGGCGCAGCTAGGGCACAACGAGGACGCAAGTAGGATGCACATAGGGCGCAAGTAGGGCGCAACTTGGGTGCAACTGGGGCGCAACTATGGTGCAAGTAGGGCGCAAGTACGGTGTAACCAGGGCGCTACTAGGGCGCAACGAGGACACAACTAGGGCACAACTAGGGCGTAAGTAGGGTGCAACTAGGATGTAGCTAGTGCCCAAATGAGGCACAAGTAGGGCGTAACTAGGGTGCAACTAGGGTGCAACTAGGGAGCACGTAGGGTGCAAGTAGGGCACAACTAGGACGCAACTAGGGCGCAACTAGGGCGTAGTTAGTAGCCAACTGAGGCACAACTAGGGCGCAACTAGGGCGCAACTAGGGCGCAACTAGGGTGCAAGTAGGACAAAAGTAGGACGCTAGTAGGGTACAAGTAGGGCGCAAGTGGGACACAAATAAGGCGCAACTAGGGCACAAGTAGGGTGCAGCTAGCGCCCAACTGAGGCGCAACTAGGGCATAACTAGGTTGCAACTAGGGCGCAACTAGGGCGCAACTATGGCGTAACTATGGTGCAACTAGGGCGCAATTATGAAACATGTAGGGTGCAGGTAGGGTGCATCTAGGGCGCAACTGGGACACAAGTAGGGTGCAAGTAGGGCACAACTAGGGTGCAAGTAGTATGGAACTTGGGCGCAACGAGGGCGCAACTAGGGTACAAATAGGGTGCATGTAGGGCGCATCTAGGGTCCAAGTAGTGTACAAATAGGGTGCAACTAGGGTGCAACTAGGACGGAACAAGGGTGCAAGAAGGGTGCAAGTGGGGTGCAACTAGGACTCAACTAGGACGCAACTAGGACGCAGGTATGGTGCAAGTAGGGCGCAACTAGGGTGCAACTAGGACGGAACAAGGGTGCAAGAAGGGTGCAAGTGGGGTGCAACTAGGACTCAACTAGGACGCAACTAGGACGCAGGTATGGTGCAAGTAGGGCGCAACGGGAAACAACTAGGGTGCAACTAGGGCGTAACGAGGGCACAACTAGGGTGCAACTAGGGCTCAAGTAGGGCGTAAGAAGGGTGCAAGTAGGGCGCAAGTAAGGCACAACTAGGGTGCAACTATATTACAACTAGGGCGCAACTAGGGTACAACTAGGGCGCAAGTAGGGTGTAGCTAGTGTCCAACTGAGACACAACTAGGGTACAACTAGGGTGCAACTGGGGCGCAAATAGGGCGCAACTAGGGCGCAACTAGGGTACAACTAGGGCGCAACTAGGGTACAACTAGGGCGCAAGTAGGGTGTAGCTAGTGTCCAACTGAGACACAACTAGGGTACAACTAGGGTGCAACTGGGGCGCAAATAGGGCGCAACTAGGGTGCAAGTAAGGCCCAAGTAAGGTGCAACTAGGGCGCAACTATGGCGCAACTAGGGTGCAACTAGGGCATAGCTAGTGCCCAACTGAGAAGCAACTAGGATGCAACTAGGGCGCTACTATGGCGCAACTAGGGCGCAAGTAGGGTGCAACTAGGATGCAAATAGGACGGAACCAGGACGCAACTAGGACGCAACTAGGGTGCAACTAGGGCGTAGCTAGTGCCCAACTGAGGTACAACCAGGGCGCAACTAGGGCGCAAGTGGGGTGAAACTAGGGTGCAAGTAGGGGGGCGACTATGGCGCAACGAGGATGCACCTACAGCAAAACTAGGGTCCAAGTAGAGGCGCAAGTAGGGCACAAAAAGGGTGTAACTAGGGCATAAGTAGGTTGCAAGTAGGACACAAGTAGGGTGCAAGTAGGGCGCAACTAGTGCCTAACTACAGCGCAACTAAGGAACACGTTGGATGCGAGTAGGGCGCAAGTAGGACGCAACTAGGGCGCATGAAGGTCGCAACCAGAGCGCAACTAGGACGCAAGTAGGGCGAAACCAGGTCGCAACTAGGGCGTAACTAGGACGCAAGTAGGACGCAAGTAGGACGCAACTAGGGGGCACAACTAGGGCGTAGCTAGTGTCCAACTCAGGCGCAACTAGGGCACAACTAGGGTGCAAGCAGGGTGCAACTAGGACACAAGTAGGGCGCAAGAAGGGTACAAGTAGGACAGAACTAGGGTGCAACCAGGTCGCACCTAGGGCGTAGCTTGTGCAACTAGGCCGTAACTAGAACGCAAGTAGGGTGCAACTAGGGCACAAGTAGGACACAACTAGGGTGCAACTAAGGCACAACTAGGGCGGAACTAAGCCGCAAGAAGGGCGCAAGTATGGCGCAACTAGGGTGCATCTTGAACGCAACTAGGACGTAAGTTGGGCGAAAGAGGGTATAAATAGGGCTTAACTAGGACGCAACTATGGCGCAACTAGGGTGCAAGTAGGGCGTAATTAGGGCGCAAGGATGGCACAACTAAGGAAAAACTGGGGCGCAAATAGGGTGCAAGTATGGTGCAAGCAGGGTGTAACTAGGACGCAACTAGGACACAACTAGGAAACAAGTAGAGCGCAAGTAGGGCACAACTAGGGCGCAACTGAGGCGTAACTTGGGCGCAACTAGGGCTCGACTAGGACGTAGCTAGTGTTCAACCTAGGCGCAACTAGGGCGCAACTAAGACGCAAGTCTGGCGCAACTAGGGTGCAAGTAAGGCGCAACTAGGGCGCAAGTAGGACGCATGAAGGGTGCAACTAGGACGTAACTAGGGTGCAACCAGGGTGCAACTAGGGCATAGCTAGTGCCCAACTGAGGCGCAACTAGGGCGCAACTAGGGCGCAAGTAGAGCACACCTATGGCGCAAGTAGGGCGCAACTAGGGTATAAGTAGGACGTCACTATGGTGCAAGTAGGGCGCAAGTATGGTACAAATAGGGTGCAACTAGGGTATAACCAGGGCACAAACAGGGCATATGTAGGGGGAAAATAGGGTGCTAGTGGGGTGAGACTAGTGCGCAACTAGCTGCAACGAGGGCGCAAGTAGGGTGCAAGTAGGGCGCAAGTATGGTACAAATAGGGTGCAACTAGGGTATAACCAGGGCACAAACAGGGCATATGTAGGGGGAAAATAGGGTGCTAGTGGGGTGAGACTAGTGCGCAACTAGCTGCAACGAGGGCGCAAGTAAGGCGCGAGTAGGGTACAACTAGGACGCAACTAGGGCGCAACAAGGGCGTAACTAGGGCGCAACTAGGGCGTAGCTAGTGCCAAATGAGACGTAACTAGGGCGCAATAAGGGCATAACTAGGACGCAAGTATGCCACAACTAGGGCACAAGTAGGGTACAAGTAAGGCGCAAGTGGGGTGCAACTAGGGCACAACTAGGTCGCAACTAGGGCGTAACTAGTGCCCAACTAGGGTACAACTAGGGTGCAACGAAAACGCAACTAGGGTACAAGTAGGGTACAAACAGGGCGCATGTAAGGCACAAGTAGGGAACAACTAGGGCGCAACTAGGACGCAACTAGGGCGCAACTACGGCATAGCCAGTGCCCAGCCGAGGTGCAACTACACAGCAACTAGGGAACAGCTAGGGCGCAACCAGGGTACAACTAGAACGCAACAAGGGCGTAACTAGGGCACAACTAGGGTCCAAGTAGGACGCAAGCAGGGCGCAACTAAGGCACAACTAGGGTGCAAGTAGGGTGCAATTAGGACACAAGTAGGATGCAACTAGGGCACAACTAGGGTGCAACCAGGGTGCAACTAGGGCGCAACTAGGGCGCAAGCAGGGCGCAAGTATGGCGTAAGTATGGCGCAAATATGACGCAACTAGGGTGCAACTAGGACGTAAGTATGGCAAGTAGGGCAAAAGTAGGGCGCAACTAGGACGCAACTAGGGCGTAACTAGGGCGCAAGTAGGGTCCTACTAGAGTACAACTAGGGTACAAGTAGGGTCCAACAAGGGCGCATGGAGGGCGCAAGTAGGGTGCAACTAGGGCGTAACCAGGTCGCAACTAGTGCGCAACCAGGACGTATCTAGTGCCCAACTGAGGCGCAACTAGGGTGTAACTAGGGCGCAAGTTGAGCGCAACTAGGGCGCAAGTAGGGGGCAACTAGGACACAACTAGGGCGCAAGTAGGGCGCAAGTAGGGCGCAAGTAGGGTGCAACTAGGGCACAACGAGGGTGCAACTAGGACGTTGCTAATCCCCAACTGAGGCGTAACTAGGGCGCATCTAGGGCACAGCTACGGCGTAATTAGGCCGCAACTATGGCGCCACTACGGCATAACTAGGGCACAAGTAGGGTGCAACTAGGGCATAACCAGGGCACAACTAGAGCGCAACTAGGGTACAACTAGGACGTAGCTAGTGCCCAACTGAGGCGCAAGTAGGGTGCAATGGGGACGCAACTAAGGCGCAACTGGAGTGCAAGTAGGGCGCATGTATGGCGCAACTAAGACGTAAGTAGGGCACAAGTAGGGCATAGCTAAAGCCCAACTGAGGCGCAATTATGGTACAACTCGGACGCAAGTCGGGCGCAACTAGGGCGCAAGTATGACACACCTAGGATACAAGCAGGGTGCAAGTAGGACGCAAGTAGGGCGCAAATAGGATGCAAGTATGGTGGAGTAGGACGGAAGTAGGGCACAAGTAGGGCGCAACTAGGGCGTAACTAGGGCGCAACTAGGGCGTAGCAAGTGCCCACCTGGGGCGTAACTAGGGCGCAACTATGGCCCAACTACGACGCAACTAGGGCACAACTAGGGGGCAACTAGGGCGTAACTAGGGTGCAAGTAAGGCACAACTAGGACGCAGCTAGGGCGCAACTAGGGTGTAGCTAGTGCCCAACTGAGGCACAAGTAGGACACAACTAGGGCGCAATAAGGGTGTTACTAGGATGCAAGTAGGACGCAACTAGGGTGCAAGTAGGGTGCAAGTAGGGCACAAGTAGGTTGTAAATATGGGACAACTAGGGCACAACAAGGGCCCAAGTAGGGTACAACTAGGGCACAACTAGGGCACAACTAGGGCGTAACTAGGGTGCAACAAGGACGTACGTTGGATGAAAGTAGGACGCAAGTAGGAGGCAATTGGGACGTAACTATAGTGGAAGTACGACAAAACTAGGGTCGCAACTAGGGCACAAGAAGGACGCAACTAGGGTGTAGCTAGTGTCCAACTGAGGCACAACTAGGGAGCAATCAGGGCGCAACTAGGGCGCAACTAGAACGCAAGCAGGGTGCAACTAGGGCACAAGTAGGACGCAAGTAGGGCGCAAGTAGGGTGCAAGCAGGGAGTAAGCAGGGCGCAGCTAGGGCGTAAGTATGGTGCAAATAGAGCGCAAGTAGGACGCACCTAGGGCGCAACTAGGGCGCGATTAGGACGCAACTAGGGTACAACTAGGGCGCAACTAGAGTGTAACTAGGGTGCGATTAGGGAGAAACTAGGGTGCAAATAGGGTGCAAGTCAGACGCAAGTAGGGCGTAACTAGTGCGCAACTAGGGCACAAGTAGGGTGCAAGAAGGGCGCAAGTAGGGCGCAAGTAGGGCGCAAGTAAGGCTCAACTAGGGCGCAGCTAGTGCCCAACTGAGGCGCAACTAGGGCACAACTAGGGCCCAACTAGGGTGCAACTAGGGCGTAACTAGGGGGCAACTAGGACGCAAGTAGGGCACAACTAGGGTGCAAGTAGGGCGCATATAGGACATAAGTAGGGCGCAACTATGGCGCAGGTAGGATGTAACTAGGGCGTAAGTAGGGCGTAACTTGGATGCAACTAGGGCGCAACTAGGGCGCAAGTAGGACGCTTGTAGGGCGCAACAAGGGTGCAAGTAGGACACAACTAGGGTGCAACTAGGGCGCAACTAGGACGCAAGTAGGGTGCAAGAAAGGTGCAAGTAGGATACAACTAGGGCTCAACTAGGGCGCAACTAGGCTACAACTAAGGCACTACTAGGGTGCAACTAGGACGCAACCAGGGCGCAAGTAGGGCGCAAGTCAGGCACAACTAGTGCGCAACTAGGTCGCTTTTTAGGCGAAACTAGGACGTAACTAGGGCGCAACTAGGGCGTAGCTAGTGCCCAACTGGGATACAACTAGGGTACAACTAGGGTGCAATTCGGACGCAAGCAGGGCACAACTACGGCGCTTGTAGGTCGCAAGTAGGCCGCAACTAGGGCGCAAGAAGGGCGCAACTAGGCTGCAAGTAGGGCGTAACTGGGACGTAACTAGGGTGGAACTAAGGCACAACTAGGGCCCAAGTAGGACGCAAGTAGTGCACAACTAAGGCGTAACTAGGGTGCAACTAGGGTGCAATTCGGGCGCAATTAGGGCACAACTAGGGTGCAACTAGACCGCAAGAAGGGCTCAAGTATGGCGCAAGTAGGGTGCAAATAGGTACAACTAGGGTGCAACTAGGACGCAAGTAGGGCACAAGTAGGGCAAAGGTAGAGCGTAACTAGGACGTAAGTAGGACGCAACTAGGGTGCAAGTAGGGTCCAACTAGGGTGCAACTGGGGCGTAACTAGGGCGCAACTAGGGCGCAAGTAGGGCGCAAGTAGGGTGCATCTAGGACGTAACTAAGGCGCAACTAGGGCGTAACCAGGATGTAGCTAGTGCCCAACTTAGGCGCAACTAGGGTGCAACTAGAGCGCAAGTCGGGCGCAACTAGGGCGCAAGTAGGGCGCAACTAGGGCGCAAGTAGTGCACAAGTAGGGTGAAAGTGTGGCGCAACTAGGGCGCAACTAGTGCGCAACTATGGCGTTGCTAATGCCTAACTGAGGCGCAACTAGGGCACAACTATGGCACAATTGCGGCGTATTTAGGGCACAACCAGGGCGCCACTAGGGCGTAACTAGGGCGCAACTAGGGCGCAACTAGTGCGCAACTATGGCGTTGCTAATGCCTAACTGAGGCGCAACTAGGGCACAACTATGGCACAATTGCGGCGTATTTAGGGCACAACCAGGGCGCCACTAGGGCGTAACTAGGGCACAAGTGGGTCGCAACTAGGGCACAATTAGGGCACAACTAGGGCGCAACTAGGGCACAACTAGGGTGCAACTAGGGCACAACTAGGGCGTAGCTAGTGCCCAACTCAGGCGCAAGTAGGGCGCAACTAGGGCACAATTAGGGCACAACTAGGGCGCAACTAGGGCACAACTAGGGTGCAACTAGGGCACAACTAGGGCGTAGCTAGTGCCCAACTCAGGCGCAAGTAGGGCGCAATTGGGGCGCAACTAAGGCGCAACTAGGGTACAAGTAGGGCATAAGTAGGGCGCAACTAGGACATAACTAGGGCACAAGTAGGGTGTAGCTAAAGCCCAACTGAGGCGCGACTAGGGTACAACGAGGGTTCAAGTAGGGAGCAACTAGGATACAAGTAGGGTGTAAGTAGGGCGCAACTAGGGCGTAACCAGGGTGCAAGTAGGACGGAGTAGGATGCAAGTAAGGCACAACTAGGACGCAAATAGGACGCGACTAGGGCGCAACTAGGGCGTAGCTAGTGCCCACCCGCGGGGTAACAAGGGCGCAACTAGGGCGCAACTACGGCACAACTATGGCGTAACAATGGCGCAACTAGGGCGTAAGTTTGGTGCAAGTAAGGCGCAACTAGGGAGCAACTAGGGTGCAACTAGGGCGCAACTAGGGCGTAGCCAGTACTCAACTGAGGCACAAGTAGGGCGCAACTAGGGCGTAAGTTTGGTGCAAGTAAGGCGCAACTAGGGAGCAACTAGGGTGCAACTAGGGCGCAACTAGGGCGTAGCCAGTACTCAACTGAGGCACAAGTAGGGCGCAACTATGACACAACTAGGGTGTTACTAGGATGCAAGTAGGGCACAAATAGGGCGCAAGTAGGGTGCAAGTAGGGCAGAAGAAGGCTGCAAATAGGGACAACAAGGACGCAACAAGGGTGCAAATAGGGCACAACTAGGGCGCAACTAGGGCGCAACTATGGCGCAACTAGGGCGCAACTAGGGCGCAACTAGGGCGCAACTAGGGCGCAACTAGGGCGTAACAAGGGCGCATGTCGGGCGCAAGTAGGACGCAGTTAGGACACAACTAGGACGTAACTAGGGCGCAACTAGGGCGCAACTAGGGCGCAACTAGGGCGCAACTAGGGCGTAACAAGGGCGCATGTCGGGCGCAAGTAGGACGCAGTTAGGACACAACTAGGACGTAACTAGGGTGCAAGTAGGACGCATGCAGGGTGCAAGAAGAGCGCAACTGAGGCGCATCCAAGACTCAACTAGACGCAAGTAGGGCGCAACTAGGGTGCAACTAGGGCGCAACTAGGGCGCAACTAGGGCACAAATAGGAGGTAAGTGGGGCGCAACTAGGGCACAACTAGGGGACAAGTAGGTCGCAAGTAGGGCACAAGTAGGGCGCAAGTAAAGTGCAACTAGGGCGTAACTAGGACACAACTTGGGCATAGCAAGTACCCAATTGAGGCATAACTAGGAGGCAACTTGGGCGCAACTAGGGCGCAACTGGGGCATAACTAGGGCGCAATAAGGGCGCAAGTAGGGTGCAAGCATGATGCAACTATGGCGCAACTAGGGCGCAACTTGGGCGCAACTAGGGCGCAACTGGGGCATAACTAGGGCGCAATAAGGGCGCAAGTAGGGTGCAAGCATGATGCAACTATGGCGCAACTAGGGCGCAACTAGGGCGTAGCTAGTACCCAACTGATGCGCAACTAGGGTACAACTAGGGCGCAACTAGGACGCAAGTAGGGTGCAAGTAGGGCGCAACCAGGGCGCAAGTAGGGCGCAAGAAGAGCACAAGTAGGACGCAAGTAGGATGCCACTAGGGCACAAATAGGGTGCAACCAGGGCGTAAGTAGGACGCAAGAAGGGTGCAAGTAGGGCACAACTAGGGTACAAGTAGGGTGCAAGAAGGGCGCAACTAGGGCGCAAGTAGGTCACAAATAGGGTACAAGTAGGGTGCAACTAGGGAATAACTCTGGTGCAACTAGGGTGCAACTAGGGCATAGCTAGTGCCCAACTCAGGCGCAACTAGTGCGCAACTATGGCGCAAATATGGCGCAACTCGGGGGGAACTAGGACGCAGCTAGGGCGCAAGTAGGGCATAGCTAGGGCGCAAGTAGGACGCAACTAGGGTGCACCTAGGGTGCAATTACGACGCAACTAGGTCACAAGTAGGGCGCAACTAGGGCACAACTAGGGCGCAACTAGAACGCAAGTAGGACACAAGAAGGATGCAACTAGGTCGCAACTAGGGTACAACTAGAGCGCAAGTAGGTCGCAAGTAGGACGCAAGTAGGGCACAACTAGGGCGCAACTAGGGTGCAACTAGGGTGTAACTACGGCATAGCTAGTGCCCAACTGTGGTGCAACTAAAGTGCAACTAGGGCGCAACTAGGGCGCAACTAGGGCGTAACTAGGGTGCCATTAGGGCGTAACTAGGGTGCCATTAGGGCGTAACTAGGGTACAACTATGGCACAACTAGGGCGTAGCTAGTGTCCAACTGAGACGCAATTAGGGCAAAACTAGGGCGCAACTAGGGTGCAACTAGGACACAAGTAGGGCACAACTAGGGCACAAGAAGGACGCAAGTAGGGCACAAGTAGGATGCAAGTAGGGACAACTAGGGCGTAACAAGGGTGCAAGTAGGGCGCAGCTAGGACGGAAGTAGGGCACAACTAGGGCGCAACCAGGGCACAACTAGGGTACAACTAGGGCGCAAGTAGGGCATAGGCAGGACGCAACTAGGGTGCAAATAGGGCATAACCATGGTGCAAGAAGGGACAAGTATGGTGCAAGTAGAGCGCAACTAGGGTGCCACTAGGGTGAACTAGGATGCAAGTAGGGTGCAAGTAGGGCGCAACTATGGCGCAAATAGGGTGCAACTAGGATGCAACGAGGGCGCAAATAGGACAGAACTAGGACGCAAATAGGACGCATGTAGGGTACAAGTAGGACGCACCTAGGGTACAACTAGGGGGCAACTAGGGCGCAAGTAGGGCGCAAGTAGGGCGTAAGTAGGACACAACTAGGATGCAACTAGGGTGCAACTTGGGCGTAGTTAGTACCCAACTGAGGTGCAATTAGCGCGCAACTTGCGGGCAAGTACGGCGTAACTAGACGTAACTAGGGAGCAACTACGACGCAAGTAGGGTGCAAGTAGGATGCAAGTAGGGTGCAACTAGGGCGCAGGTAAGGCGCAAGTAGAGCGTAGCTAGTGCCATATTTAGGCGCAACTAGGGCATAACTAGGGCACAACTAGGGCTCAACTAGGGCACAAGTAGGGCGTATATAGGGCACAAGTAGGGCACAAGTAGGGTACAAGTAGGACGCAAGTAGGACGCAAGTAAGGTGTAACTAGATTGCAACTAGGGCGCAAGTATGGTGCAAGAAGGGCGCAGCTAGGACACAAGTACACCCCAAGTAGGGCATAAGTAGGACGCAACTAGGACCGATAAGGGCGCATCTAGGACGTAGCTAGTGTCCAACTGAGGTGCAACTAGGGTGCAAGTAGGGTTCAATTAAGGCACAAGTAGGGCGCAAGTAGGGCGCAAGTATGGCACAACTAGGTTGCAAACAGGACGCAACAAGGGTGCAAGAAGGGTACAAGTGGGATGCAACTAGGACTCAACTAGGACGCAAGTAGGGCGCAAGTAGGACGCAAGTATGGTGCAAGTAGGACGCAAGTAGGGTGCAAGAAGGGTACAAGTGGGATGCAACTAGGACTCAACTAGGACGCAAGTAGGGCGCAAGTAGGACGCAAGTATGGTGCAAGTAGGACGCAACTAGAAACAACTAGGGTGCAACTTGGGCGCAACTATGGCACAACTAGGGTGCAACTAGGGCGCAAATAGGGCGCAACAAGGGCGCAAGTAGGGCGCAAGTAAGGCACAATTAGGGCGCAACTATACCGCAACTAGGGCGCAACTATGGCACAACTAGGGTGCAACTAGGGCGCAAATAGGGCGCAACAAGGGCGCAAGTAGGGCGCAAGTAAGGCACAATTAGGGCGCAACTATACCGCAACTAGGGCGCAACTATGGTGCAACTAGGTCACAACTAGGGCGTAGGTAGTGCCCAACTGGGACACAACTAGGGTGCAACTAGGGGGCAAGTAGGGCACAACTAGGGCGCTTGTAGGCCGCAAGTAGGGCGCAACTAGGATGCAACTAGGGCGCAACTGGGGCGTAGCCAGTGGCCAACTGAGGCGCAGCTAGGGAGCAACTAGGGCGCAACTAGGGTGCAAGTAGCACACAAATAGGACGCAAGTATGTTGGAACCAGGGCAAAGTAAGACGCACGTAGCGTGCAAGTAGGACGCAACTATGGCGCAAGTAGGGCACAACTATGGCGTAACTATGGCGTAACTAGTGCCGAGCTGAGGCGCAACTAGGGTGCAACTAGGGCGCAAGAAGGGCGCAATTTGGCCGTAAGTATGACGCAACTGGGACGTAAGTAGGGTGCAACAAGGGCATAACTAGGGCCCAAGTAGGGCGCAAGTAGGGTGCAACTAAGGCGTAATTACGGTGCAACTAGGGCGCAACTAGGGAGCAATCAGGGCACAACTAGGGTGCAACTAGAGCGCAAGAAGGGCACAAGTAGGGCGCAAGTTGGGTGCAAATAGGGTGCAACTAGGGTGTAACTAGGACGCAAGTAGGGCACAAGAAGGGCAAAAGCAAAGCGGAACTATCACGTAACTATGACGCAACTAGGGTGCAAGTAGGGTCCAACTAGGGTGCAACTAGGGCGTAACTACGGTGCAACTAGGGTACAAGTAGGGCGCAAGTAGGGCGCAACTAGGGTGTAACTAGGGCACAACTAGGGCGCAACCAGGACGTAGCTAGTGCCCAGCTGAGGCGCAACTAGGGTGCAACTAGGGCGGAAATCAGGCGCAACTAGGGTGCAAGTAGGGCGCAACTAGGGTGCAAGTAGTACACAAGTAGGATGAAAGTATGGCGCAACTAGGGCGCAACTAGGGCGCAACTAGGGCGGAAATCAGGCGCAACTAGGGTGCAAGTAGGGCGCAACTAGGGTGCAAGTAGTACACAAGTAGGATGAAAGTATGGCGCAACTAGGGCGCAACTAGGGCGCAACTAGGGCGTAACTAGGGAGTTGCTAATGCCTAACTGAGGCGCAAATAGGGCACAACTATGGCGCAACTACGGCATAACCAGGGCGCAACCAGGACGCCACGAGGGCGTAACTAGGGCACAAGTGGGGCGCGAATAGGGCACAATTAGGGCACAACTAGGGCGCAACCAGGGCACAACTAGGGTCCAACTAGGGAACAACTAGGGCGTAGATACTGCCCAACTCAGGCGCAAGTTGGGCGCTATTGGGGCGCAACTAAGGCGCAACTAGGGTACAAGTAGGGCACAAGTAGGACGCAACTAGGATGTAACTAGGGCACAACTAGGGCGTAGATACTGCCCAACTCAGGCGCAAGTTGGGCGCTATTGGGGCGCAACTAAGGCGCAACTAGGGTACAAGTAGGGCACAAGTAGGACGCAACTAGGATGTAACTAGGGCACAAGTAGGACGTAGCTAAAGCCCAACTGAGGTGCAACTAGTGTACAACGAGGGTTCAAGTAGGGTGCAACTAGGATACAAGTAGGGTCCAAGTAGGGCAAAACTAGGGCGTAACTATGACGCAAGTAGGACGGAGTAGGATGCAAGTAAGGCACAACTAGGACGCAACTAGGACGTAACTAGGGCACAACTAGGGCGTAGCTAGTGCCCACCTGAGCGGTAACTAGGGCGCAACTAGGGCGCAACTACGGCACAACTAGGGCATAACTATGGCGCAACTAGGGCGTAAGCAGGGTGGAAGTAAGACGCAACTAGGGAGTAACTAGGGTGCAACTAGAGCGCAACTAGGGCGTAGCCAGTGCTCAACTGAGGCACAAGTATGGCGCAACTAGGGCACAACTGGGGTGTTACAAGGATGCAAGTAGGATGCAAGTAGGGTGCAAGTAGGGCAGAAGAAGGTTGCAAGTATGGACAACTAGGGCGCAACAAGGGTGCAAGTAGGGCACAACCAGGGCACAACTAGGACTCAACTAGGACGCAACGAGGGCACAACTAGGGCTTAACTAGGGCGTCGATAGTGCCCAACTGAGGTGCAACTAGGACACAACTAGGACGCAACTAGGGCGTAACTAGGACGTAAGTAGGGCGCAACTAGGGTGTAACTAGGGAACAAGTAGAGCGTAGGTAGTGCCCACCTGAGGCGCAACTAGGACACAACTAGGACGCAACTAGGGCGTAACTAGGACGTAAGTAGGGCGCAACTAGGGTGTAACTAGGGAACAAGTAGAGCGTAGGTAGTGCCCACCTGAGGCGCAACTAGGGTGCAAGTAGGGTGCAACTAGGATGCAAGTAGGGCGCAAGTAGGGTGCAACTAGGGTGCAACTGGGGCACAACTAGGGCGCAACTAGGGCGCAACTAGGATGCAAGTAGGGCGCATGTAGAGTACAACTAGAGCGCAATTATGGCGTAACTATGGCTCAACTAAGGTGTTGCTAGTGCCCAACTGAGGCGCAACTAGGGCACAACTAGGGCGCAAATATGGCACAACTAGGACACAAGTAGGGCGCAACTAGGGCGCAACTAGGGCGCATCTAGGGCGGAAGTAGGACGCAAGTATGGTACAACCAGGGTGCAACTAGGGCGTAACTAGGGCGTAACTAGGCTGCAACTAGGCCGCAACTAGGGCGTAACTAGTGCCCAACTGAGGTGCAACTAGGGCACAACTATGGTGCAACTAGGACGCAAGTATGGCGCAAGTAGGACCCAAGTATGGCGCAACTAGAGTGTAACTAGGGCGTAGCTTTTGCCCAACTGGGGCGCAATAGGACGCAACTAGGGCGCAACTAGGGCACAACTAGGGCACAACTAGGGCGCAACTAGGACGCAACTAGGACGTAAGTATGGGGCAACTAGGGCACAACCAGAGTGCAACTAGGTCGCAACTAGGGCACAACTAGGGCGCAAGTAGGGCACAAGAAGGGCGCAACTAGGGCGCAAACAGGGCGCGAGTATTAAGCAAGTAGGGCAAAAGTAGGACGGAACTGGGGCGCAACTAGGGCTCATCTAGGGTGCAAGTAAGGCGTAAGTAGGGTGCAACTACGACGCAACGAGGGTGCCACTAGGACGTAACTAGGCCACAACTAGGCCACAACTAAAGCGTAACTAGTGCCCAACTGAGGCGCAACTAGGGCGCAACCAGGCCACAACTATCGTGCAAGTAGGACGCAAGTAGGGCACAAGTACGGCGTGAGTAGGGCGCAACTAGGACGCAACTAGGGCATAACTAGTGTGCAACTAGGGCGCAACTAGGGCACAACTAGGGCGCAACTAGGACGCAACTAGGGCGTAACTAGGGCGCAAATAGGGCAAAAGTAGGGTGCATCTAGGGCACAACTATGATGCAACTAGGATGCAAGCACGGTGCAACTGGGGCACAAGTAGGACGCATGTAGGGCACAAGTAGGGCATAACTAGGACGCAACTAGGGTGCAAGTAAGGCGCAACTAGGGCGCAACTAGGACGCACATAGGGCGCAACTAGGGTGCAACTAGGGTGCAACTAGGGCCCAAGTAGGACACAACTAGGGTACAACTAGGCTGTAACTAGGGAGAAACTAGGATGCAAGTAGGGTACAAGTAGGGCGCAAGTAGGGCGCAACTAGGGTGCAACTAGGGCACAACGAGGATGCAAGTAGAATGCACGTAGGGCGCACGTAGGGCGCAACTTGGACACAACTGAGGCGCAACTATGGTGCAAGTAGGGCGCAAGTACGGTGCAACCAGAGCGCTACTAGGGCGGAACTAGGGCACAACTAGGGCGTAAATAGAGTGCAACTAGGATGTAGCTAGTGCCCAAATGAGGCAAAAGTAGGACGTAACTAGGGTGCAAGTAGGGTGCAACTAGGGCACAACTAGGGCGTAAATAGAGTGCAACTAGGATGTAGCTAGTGCCCAAATGAGGCAAAAGTAGGACGTAACTAGGGTGCAAGTAGGGTGCAACTAAAGTGCACGTAGGGTACAAGTAGGGCGCAACTAGGACGCAACTAGAGCGCAACTATGGCGTAGTTTGTAGCCAACTGAGGCACAACTAGGGCGCAACTAAGGCGCAACTAGGGCGCAACTAGGGTGCAAGTAGGACACAACTAGGGCGCAAGTAGGGTACAAGTAGGGCGCAAGTGGGGCACAACTAGGGTGCAACTAGGGCACAACTAGGGTGCAGCTAGTGCCCAACTGAGGCGCAACTAGGGCACAACTAGGGTGCAATTAGGGCGCAACTGGGGCGCAAATAGGGCATAACTATGGTGCAACTAGGGCGTAACTAGGACGCATGTAGGGTGCAAGTAGAGTGCACCTAGGGCGCAACTAGGATGCAACTAGGGTGCAAGTAGGGCACAACTAGGATGTAAGTAGGGCGCAACTTGGGTGTAACTAGGACGCAACTAGGGTGCAAATAGGGTGCATGTAGGGTGCAACTAGGACGTAACTAGGCCACGACTTGGCCACAACTAAAGCGTAACTAGTGCCCAACTGAGGCGCAACTAGGGCGCAACTAGGCCGCAACTATGGCGCAAGTAGGATGCATGTAGGGCACAAGTACGGCGCGAGTAGGGCGCAACTAGGACGCAACTAGGGCATAACTGGTGTGCAACTAGGGCGCAACTAGGGCACAACTAGGGCGCATTTAGGACGCAACTAGGGCGTAACTAGGGCGCAAGTAGGGCAAAAGTAGGGTGCATCTAGGGCACAACAATGACGCAACTAGGATGCAAGCACGGTGCAACTGGGACACAAGTAGGACACATGTAGTGCGCAAGTAGGACGTAACTAGGACGCAACTAGGGCGCAAGTAGGGCAAAAGTAGGGTGCATCTAGGGCACAACAATGACGCAACTAGGATGCAAGCACGGTGCAACTGGGACACAAGTAGGACACATGTAGTGCGCAAGTAGGACGTAACTAGGACGCAACTAGGGTGCAAGTAGGGCGCAACTAGGGCGCAACTAGGACACACATAGGGCGTAACTAGGGTGCAACTAGGGTGCAACTAGGGCCCAAGTAGGACACAAATAGGGTACAACTAGGGTGCAAGTAGGGCGCAACTAGGGCGCAACTAGGACACACATAGGGCGTAACTAGGGTGCAACTAGGGTGCAACTAGGGCCCAAGTAGGACACAAATAGGGTACAACTAGGGTGCAACTAGGGAGAAACTAGGATGCAAGTAGGGTACAAGTAGGGCGCAAGTAGGGCGCAACTAGGGCGTAGATAGGGCACAACGAGGATGCAAGTAGGATGCACGTAGGGCGCAAGTAGGGCGCAACTTGGACACAACTGGGGCGCAACTATGGTGCAAGTAGGGCGCAAGTACGGTGCAACCAGGGCGCTACTAGGACGTAACTAGGGCACAACTAGGGCACAACTAGGGCGCAAATAGGGTGCAACTAGGATGTAGCTAGTGCCCAAATGAGGCAAAAGTAGGGCGTAACTAGGGTGCAACTAGGGTGCAACTAAGGTGCACGTAGGGTGAAAGTAGGGCGCAACTAGGACGTAACTAGAGCGTAACTAGGGCGTAGTTCGTAGCCAGCTGAGGTACAACTAGGGCGCAACTAGGGCGCAACTAGGGCGCAACTAGGGTGCAAGTACGCCACAACTAGGGCGCAAGTAGGGTACAAGTAGGGTGCAAGTGGGGCACAACTAGGGTGCAACTAGGGCACAACTAGGGTACAGCTAGTGCCCAACAGAGGTGCAACTAGGGCACAACTAGGGTGCATTTAGGGCGCAACTGGGGCGCAAATAGGGCGTAACTATGGTGCAACTAGGGCGCAACTAGGACGCGTCTAGGGTGCAAGTAGGGTGCATCTAGGGCGCAACTAGGACGCAACTAGGGTGCAAGTAGGGCACAACTAGGGTGCAAGTAGGGCGCAACTAGGGTGCAAATAGGGTGCATGTAGGGTGCAACTAGGGTGCAAGTAGGGTGCATCTAGGGCGCAACTAGGACGCAACTAGGGTGCAAGTAGGGCACAACTAGGGTGCAAGTAGGGCGCAACTAGGGTGCAAATAGGGTGCATGTAGGGTGCAACTAGGGTGCAAGTAGGGTACAACTAGGATGCAACTAGGTCGCAAATAGGATGCAACAAGGGTGCAAGAAGGGTGCAAGTTGGATGCAACTAGGACTCAACTAGGACGCAAATAGGGCGCAAGTAGGACTGTGACGATGTAGTGCCAAAGTCTGACACTCTAGTGCCAAAGTGTGAAGCTCTAGTGCCAAAGTCTGATGCTCTAGTGCCAAAATGCTACACTCTAGTGCCAAAATGTGACGCTCTAGTGCCAATGTGTGAATCTATAGTGCCAAAGTGTGGTGCTCTAGTGCCAAAGTGTGACGCTATAGTACCAAAGTGTGACGCTCTAGTGCCAGAGAGCGTCACACTTTGGCACTAGAGCGTCACAGTTTGGCAATAGAGCGTCGCAATTTGGCACTAGAGCGTCACACTTTGGCACTAGCGCTTCACACTTTCGCACTAGAGCGTCACGCTATGGCACTAGACCTTCACACTTCGGCACTGGAGCGTCATACTTTCGTACTATAGCAACACACTTGGGCACTATAGTTTCAAACTTTGGCACTAGAGCGTCACACTTTGGTACTAGAGCGTCAATCTTTGGCACTAGAGCGTCACACGTTGGCACTAGAGAATCACACTTTGGAAATAGAGCATCACACTCTGGCACTAGAGCTCCACACATTGGCACTATAGCGTCACACTTCGGCACTAGAGCATCACACTTTGGCACTAGAGCATCACACTTTGGAACTAGAGCTCCAAACGCTGGCACTAGAGCATCACACTTTGCTACTAGAGCTTCACACTTTGGCACTCGAGCATCACACTTTTTGCATTAGAGCATCACATTCTGGCCCTAGAGCATCACACTTTGGCACTATTGCTTCACACCTTGGCACTAGAGCATCACACTTTGGCACTAGAGTTCCACACTTTGGCAGTAGAGCGTCACACTTTGACACTAGAGTGTCACACTTTGGCCCTAGAGCATCACACTTTGGCACTAGAGCTTTGCACTTTGGCACTAGAGCGTCACTCCTTGGAAGTAGAGCGTCACACTTTGGCACTAGAGTGTCACACTTTGGCACTAGAGCTTTGCACTTTGGCACTAGAGCGTCACTCCTTGGAAGTAGAGCGTCACACTTTGGCACTAGAGTGTCACACTTTGGCATTAGAGCGTCAAACCTTGGTACTTGAGTTTCAATCTCTGGCACTAGCGCGTCATTTTGCCTCTAGAGCGTCACACTTTAATAATAGAGTGTCGCACTATGGAAATATAGCGTCATACTTTGGCACTAGAGCGTCACACTTTGGCACTAGAGTGTCACACTTTGGCACTAGAGCATCACACTTCAGCACTAGAGATTCACACTCTGGCACTAGAGCGTCACACTTTGGTACTAGAGTGTCACATGTTGGCACTATAGCGTCACACTTTGGCACTAGAGCATCACACTTCAGCACTAGAGATTCACACTCTGGCACTAGAGCGTCACACTTTGGTACTAGAGTGTCACATGTTGGCACTATAGCGTCACACTTTGGCACTAGAGATTCAAACTGTGGCACTAGAGCATCCGACTTTGGCACTACAGCGTCACTCTTTGGCACTATAGCGTCACACTTTGGCACTACAGCGTCACACTTTGGCATTAGAGCGTCAAACGTAGGCACAAGAGCTCCAAACGTTGGCACTAGAGTGTCACATATGCATAGTTTGGTTTGTCACTGTACATGGTTACCACGCCATGTCACTACGGATTGCAGGTTTCTGTGCTTTCTAGTTGATAGCTAATCTCCCCAAACAATTGTTACCCCCCCCCCCCTTCTGACTGTCTGTGACTCGTGTTGTGAGTTGTCAACGTTGAATACATTAAGTGAAATTATTTGGTCATGGTCAGTGACATATGCATACTTTGGTTTTTCACTGTGCATGGTAGCCACACTGTGCCACTACATGTTGAAGGTATATGTACTTACTAGTCAAGAAATAGTATTCACAAACCATTATCTTCCACTCTGATCATTTGTGACTCGTGTTATGAGTTGTCAAAGGTTACCACACATAGTGACATTATTTAATCATGGTCAGTGACATATGCCTACTTTGGTTGGTCATCGTGCATGGTATTCACACCGTGCCACAACTCATTGAAGGTCACTGTGCTTGCTAGTTGATACCTGGTGCTCCCAATCCATTGTTTCCCCATCTGACCACTTGTGAATTGTATTATGAGTTGTCAATGTTGACCAAACACAGCGGATTGCTTTGGTCAAAGACAGTACATATGTCTACTTTGGTCGGTCATTGTGCATGGTAGCCACACCGTGCTACTACCGATTGAAGGTCGTTGTACTTGCTAGTTAAGATCTGCTTGTTGAAGTTCCTTGTACTTGCTAGTTGATAACTAGTGTTCCCAACCCACAGTTTGTGACTCCTGTTATGAGTTTTCAACGTGGACCACACACTGTGAAATTCTTTTGGTCATGGTTTGTGACATATGCCTACTTTGGTTTATCACTGTACATGGTTACCACGCCGTGTCACTACGTATTGAAGGTGCAAACTGGTTGCGGTTTAGCGCGAACTGGTTGCGGTGTGGCGCAAACTGGTTGCGGTTTAGCGCGAACTGGTTGCGGTGTGGCGCAAACTGGTTGCGGTTTAGCGCGAACTGGTTGCGGTGTGGCGCAAACTGGTTGCGGTTTAGCGCGAACTGGTTGCGGTGTGGCGCAAACTGGTTGCGGTTTAGCGCGAACTGGTTGCGGTGTGGCGCAAACTGGTTGCGGTTTAGCGCGAACTGGTTGCGGTGTGGCGCAAACTGGTTGCGGTTTAGCGCGAACTGGTTGCGGTGTGGCGCAAACTGGTTGCGGTTTAGCGCGAACTGGTTGCGGTGTGGCGCAAACTGGTTGCGGTTTAGCGCGAACTGGTTGCGGTGTGGCGCAAACTGGTTGCGGTTTAGCGCGAACTGGTTGCGGTGTGGCGCAAACTGGTTGCGGTTTAGCGCGAACTGGTTGCGGTGTGGCGCAAACTGGTTGCGGTTTAGCGCGAACTGGTTGCGGTGTGGCGCAAACTGGTTGCGGTTTAGCGCGAACTGGTTGCGGTGTGGCGCAAACTGGTTGCGGTTTAGCGCGAACTGGTTGCGGTGTGGCGCAAACTGGTTGCGGTTTAGCGCGAACTGGTTGCGGTGTGGCGCAAACTGGTTGCGGTTTAGCGCGAACTGGTTGC
This sequence comes from Penium margaritaceum, assembly GCA_023375785.1. Classification (NCBI taxonomy): domain Eukaryota; kingdom Viridiplantae; phylum Streptophyta; class Zygnematophyceae; order Desmidiales; family Peniaceae; genus Penium; species Penium margaritaceum. The sequence continues at coordinate 447,899 of SZWC01000163.1, read as the reverse complement.
GGTGTGGCGCAAACTGGTTGCGGTTTAGCGCGAACTGGTTGCGGTGTGGCGCAAACTGGTTGCGGTTTAGCGCGAACTGGTTGCGGAGTGGTGCGAACTGGTTGCGGAGTGGTGCGAACTGGTTGCGGAGTGGTGCGAACTGGTTGCGGAGTGGTGCGAACTGGTTGCGGATTGGTGCGAAATGGTTACGGAGTGGTGCAAACTGGTTGCGGTTTGGTGCGAACTGGTTGCGGTTTGGCGCGAACTGGTTGCGGTTTGGCGCAAACTGGTTGCGGATTGGTGCGAACTGGTTACGGAGTGGTGCAAACTGGTTGCGGTTTGGTGCAAACTGGTTGAGGTTTGGCGCGAACTGGTTGCGGTTTGGTGCGAACTGGCTGCGGAATGGTGCAAACCGGTTGCGGAGTGGTGCGAACTGGTTGCGGAGTGGTGCGGGCTGGTTGCGGAATGGTGTGAACTGGTTGCGGAGTGGTGCGAACTGGTCGCCGAGTGATGCGAACTGGTCGTGGAGTGGTGCGAACTGCTCGCGGAGTGATGCGAACTGGTTGCGGAGTGGTGCGAATCAGTTGCGGAGTGGTGCGAACAGGTTGCGGAGAGGTGCGAGCTGGTTGGGGGGTGGTGCGGACTGGTTGCGGAGTAGTGGAAACTGGTTGCGGAGTGGTGCGACCGGTTGCGGAGTGGTGCAAACTGGTTGCAAAGTGGTGCGAACTGATTGCAGAGTGGTGCGAACTGGTTTCGGAGAGGTGCGAACTGGCTGCGGAGTGGTGCGAACTGGCTGCAGAGTGGTGCGAACAGGCTGCGGAGTGGTGCGGACTGGCTGCGGAGTGTTGTGAGCTGGTTGCAGAGTGGTGCAAACTGGTTGCGGAGTAGTGCAAAGTGGTTGCGGAGTGGTGCAAAGTGGTTGCGGAGTGGTGCAAACTGGTTGCGAAGCGGTGCAAACTGGTTGCGGAGTGGTGCGAACTGGTTGCGGAGTGGTGCAAACTGGTTGCGGATTGGTGCGAACCGGTTGCGGAGTGGTGCGAACTGGTTGCGGACTGGTGCAAACAGGTTGCGGAGTGGTGCGAACTGGTTGCGGAGTGGTGCGAACTGGTTGCGGAGTGGCGCGAACTGGTTGGGGAGTGGTGTGAACTGGTTGTTGAGTGGTGCGAGCTGGTTGTGGCGTGGTGCGCACTGGTTGTGGTGTGGTGCAACCTGGTTGCGGCGTGGTGTGAACTAGTTGCGGAGTGGTGCAAACTGGTTGCGGAGTGGTCCGAACAGGTTGCGGAGTGGTGCAAACTGGTTGCAGCGTGGTGCGAACTGGTTGCGGAGTGGTGGGAACTGGTTGTGGAGTGGTGCGAACTGGTTGCGGAGTGGTGCGCACTGGTTGCGGAGTGGTGCGAACTGGTTGCGGTGTGGTGCCAACTGGTTGCGGAGTGGTGCGAGCTGGTCACGGAGTGGTGCGAACGGAGTGCGGAGTGGTGCAAACTGGCTGCGGAGTGGTGCGAACAGGTTGCGGAGTGGTGCGAACTGGTTGCAGAGTGGTGCGAACTGGTTGCGGGGTGGTGAAAACTGGTTGCGGAGTGGTGCGAACTGGTTGCGGAGTGGTGCGCACTGGTTGCGGAGTGGTGCGCACTGGTTGCGGAGTGGTGCGCACTGGTTGCGGAGTGGTGCGCACTGGTTGCGGAGTGGTGCGCACTGGTTGCGGAGTGGTGCGCACTGGTTGCGGAGTGGTGCGCACTGGTTGCGGAGTGGTGAAAACTGGTTGCCGAGTGGTGCGAACTGGTTGCGGAGAGGTGCCAACTGGTTGCGGAGTGGTGCGAACGGGTTGCGGAGTGGTGCAAACTGGTTGTGGTGTGGTGCGCACTGGTTGCGGAGTGGTACGAACTGGTTGCGGAGTGGTGCAAACTGGTCACATAGTGGTGCGATTTTGTTGCGGAGTGGTGCGAACTGGTTGCGGAGTGGTGCGAACTGGTTGCGGAGTGGTGCGAACTGGTTGCCGAGTGGTGGGAACTTGTTGCGGAGTGGTGCGAATTGGTTGCGGAGTGGTGCGGACTGGTTGCAGAATGGTGTGAACTGGTTGCGGAGTGGTGCAAACTGGTCGCCAAGTGGTGCGAACTGGTCGTGGAGTGGTGCGAACTGGTCGCGGAGTGGTGCGAACTGGTTGCGGAGTGGTGCGAATCAGTTGCGGAGTGGTGCGAACAGGTTGCGGAGAGGTGCGAACTGGTTGGGGCGTGGTGCGGACTGGTTGCGGAGTAGTGCAAACTGGTTGTGGAGTGGTGCGACCGGTTGCGGAGTGGTGCAAACTGGTTGCGAAGTGGTGCGCACTGATTGCGGAGTGGTGCGAACTGGTTTCAGAGAGGTGCGAACTGGCTGCGGAGATGTGCGAACTGGCTGCGGAGTGGTGCGAACTGGCTGCGGAGTGGTGCGAACTGGCTGCGGAGTGGTGTGAGCTGGTTGCAGAGTGGTGCGAACTGGTTGCGGAGTAGTGCAAAGTGGTTGCGGAGTGGTGCAAAGTGGTTGCGGAGTGATGCAAACTGGTTGCGAAGCGGTGCGAACTGGATCCGAGTGGTGCGAACTGGTTGCGGAGTGGTGCAAACTGGTTGCGGATTGGTGCGAACTGGTTTCGGAGTGGTGCGAACTGGTTGCGGAGTGGTGCGAACTGGTTGCGGAGTGGTGTCAACTGGTTGCGGAGTGCTGCAAACCGGTTGCGGAGTGGTGCAAACCAGTTGCGGAGTGGTGCGAACTGGTTGCGGACTGGTGCAAACAGGTTGCGGAGTGGTGTGAACTGGTTGCGGAGTGGTGCGAACTGGTTGCGGAGTGGCGCGAACTGGTTGCGGAGTGGTGTGAACTGGTTGTGGAGTGGTGCGAACTGGTTGAGGCGTGGTGCGAACTGGTTGCGGCGTGGTGCAACCTGGTTGCGGCGTGGTGTGAGCTAGTTGCGGAGAGGTGCAAACTGGTTGCGGAGTGGTGCGAACAGGTTGCAGAGGGGTGTGAACTGGTTGCAGCCTGGTACGAACTGGTTGCGGAGTGGTGGGAACTAGTTGGGGAGTGGTGCGAACTGGTTGCGGAGTGGTGCGAACTGGTTGCGGAGTGGTGCGAACTGGGTGCGGAGTGGTGCGAACTGGTTGCAGAGTGGTGCGAATTGGTTGCGGAGTGGTGCAAAATGGTTGTGGAGTGGTGCGAACTGGTTGCGGAGTGGTGCCAACTGGCTGCGGCGTGGTGCGAACTGGTCATGGACTGGTGCGAACTGGTTGTGCAGTGGTGCGAACTCATTGCGGAGTGGTGCAAACTGGTTGCGGAGTGGTGCAAACTAGTTGCGGAGTGGTGCGATCTGGTTGCGGAGTGGTGCAAACTGGTTGCGGAGTGGTGCAAACTGGTTGCGGAGTGGTGCGAACTGGTTGTGGAGTGGTGCTAACGGGTTGCGGAGTGGTGCAAACTGGTTGCGGAATGGTGCAAACTGGTTGCGGAGTGGTGCAAACTGGTTGCGGAGTTGTGCCATCTGGTTGCGGAGTGGTGCAAACTGGTTGCGGAGTAGTGCGAACTGGTTGCAGAGTGGTGCGAACTGGTTGTGGAGTGATGCAAACTGGTTGTGGAGTGGTGCGAAGTGGCTGCAGATTGGTGCGAAGTGGTTGCGGAGTGGTGCAAACGGGTTGCGGAGTGGTACGAACTGGTTGCGGAGTGTTACGAACTGGTTGCGGAGTGGTGCAAACTGGCTGCGGAGTGGTGCGAACTGCTTGCAGAGTGGTGCGAACTGGTTTTAAAGTGGTGCAAACGGGTTGCGGAGTGGTACGAACTGGTTGCGGAGTGTTACGAACTGGTTGCGGAGTGGTGCAAACTGGCTGCGGAGTGGTGCGAACTGCTTGCAGAGTGGTGCGAACTGGTTTTAAAGTGGTGCAAACGGGTTGCGGAGTGGTACGAACTGGTTGCGGAGTGTTACGAACTGGTTGCGGAGTGGTGCAAACTGGCTGCGGAGTGGTGCGAACTGCTTGCGGAGTGGTGCGAACTGGTTGCGGTGTAGGCGAACTGGTTGCGGAGTGGTGCGAACTGGGTACGGAGTGGTGCGAACTGGTTGCGGAGTGCTGCGAACTGGTTGCGGAGTGGTGCGAAGTGGTTGCGAAGTGGTGCGAACAGGTTGCGGAGTGGTGCGAACAGGTTGCGGAGGGGTGCGAACTGGTTGCGGAGTGGTGCGCACTGGTTGCGGAGTGGTGCAAACTGGTTGCGCACTGGTGCAAACTGGTTGTGGAGTGGTGCAAACTGGTTGCGGAGTGGTGCGAACTGGGTACGGAGTGGTGCGAACTGGTTGCGGAGTGGTGCAAACGGGTTGCGGAGTGGTGAGAACTGGTTGCGTAGTGGTGCGAATTGGTTGCGGAGTGGTGCCAACTGGATGCGGCGTGGTGCGAACTGGTTGCGGCGTGGTGCGACCTGGTTGCGGGGTGGTGCGAACTGGTTGCGGAGTTGTGCGAACTTGTTGCGGAGTAATGCGAACTGGTTGCGGCGTGGTGCGAACTGGCTGCGGTGTGGTGCGACCTGGTTGCGGCGTGGTGCGAACTGGTTGCGGAGTGGTGTGAACTGGTTGCGCAGTGGTGCGAACCGGTTGCGGAGTGGTGCAAACAGGTTGCGGAGTGGTGCGAACTGGTTGCGGAGTGGTGCAAACTGGTTGTGGAGTAGTGCAGAGTGGTTAAGGAGTGGTGCAAACTGGTTGCAGTGTGGTGCAATCTGGTTGCGGAGTGGTGGGAGCTGGTTGCGGTGTGGTGCGATCTAGTTGGGGAGTGGTGCGAACTGGTTACGGAGTGGTGCGAACTGGTTGCGGAGTGGTGGGAACTGGTTGCAGAGTGGTGCGAACTGGCTGCGGAGTGGTGCGAACTGGTTGTGGAGTGGTGTGAACTGGTTGCCGAGTGGTGCGAACTGGTTGTGGAGTGGTGCGAACAGGTTGCGGAGTGGTGTGAATGGGTTGCGGAGTGGTGATAACTGGTTGCGGAGTGGTGCGAACTGGTTGCGGAGTGGTGCGAACTGGTTGCGGAGTGGTGCCAGCTGGTTGCAGCGTGGTGCGAACTGGTTGAGGCGTGGTGCCACCTGGTTGCGAGGTGGTGCGAACTGGTTGCGGAGTGGTGCGAACTGGTTGGGGCGTGGTGGGGACTGGTTGCGGAGTAGTGCAAACTGGTTGCGGAGTGGTGCGACCGGTTGCAGAGTGGTGCAAAATGGTTGCGAATTGGTGCGAACTGACTGCGGAGTGGTGCGAACTGGTTAAGGAGAGGTGTGAACTGGCTGCGGAGTGGTGCGAACTGGCTGCGGAGTGGTACAAGCTGGCTGCGGAGTGGTGTGAACTGGCTGCTGAGTGGTGTGAGCTGGTTGCAGAGTGGTGCGAACTGGTTGCAGAGAGTGCAAAGTAGTTGCGGAGTGGTGCAAAGTGGTTGCGAAGTGGTGCGAACTGGTTGCAAAGAGGTGCAAACTGGTTGCGGAGTGGTGCGAACTTGTTGCGGAGTGGTGCAAACTGGTTGCAGAGTAGTGCGAACTGGTTGCGGAGTGGTGCGAACTGGTTGCGGAGTGGTGCGAACTGGTTGCAGAGTTGTGTGAACTGGTTGCGGAGTGCTGCAAACCGGTTGCGGAGTGGTGCGAACTGGTTGCAAAGCGGTGCGAACTGGTTGTAGAGTGGTGCAAACAGGTTGCGGAGTGGTGCAAACTGGTTGCGGAGTGGTGCGAACTGGTTGCGGAGTGGTGCGAACCGGTTGCGGAGTGGCGCGAACTGGTTGCAGAGTGGTGTGAACTGGTTGTGGAGTGGTGCAAACTGGTTGTGGCATGGTGCGAACTGGTTGCGGCATGGTGCAGCCTGGTTGCGGCGTGGTGTGAACTAGTTGTGGAGTGGTGCAAACTGGTTATGGAGTGGTGCGAACAGGTTGCGAAGTGGTGCGTGTTGACATGGTGTGCCCCTTGCCATGAGTGCCGTTGAGTGTACTTCCTGGTTCGACCACTAAGGAGTGGTCGAACACCTGATCTGACTTTAGATTTGGATTCCTTGGATTTTTACATGCAGGATCGAGCTTTGAATCGCTCGATTTGAGTGAGTAGTCAGAAAGTTAGCCTAGCCCAAAAATCGGGTGTTTGGGGGGTGGAATCTGGTACCCGCCATGGGTGGCGGTATAATCCACCACCAGTGATCCGAGTTCGTCCCCAACGACCTCCAAATGCACCCGGGGCATGAATGAGGTCACCATAAGGACCTCCTTTACCAGGATGAACTTCTTATTGACTTCTGGGCGAGAAAAGGCGCTTCGACGGGTCATCGTCGAAGCGCCTCCTGTTGCCTAGCGCGCAAGGCAACAGGGCGGCGCCACCAAGGGTTATTTCGACGGCCGTAGCAGGGGCTCTACTGCTCTGTTTTTGGCGTGCTTGGATGCGTTGGAAAGCTTAGATCAGAGGCTATAAGGATCTGATGTAATCTGACTATGCTAACTAACAAAATTGTGTTTCTATTCAGTTATACGGAATGCAACGTGTTCTGCCCTCTCATATCCGTGATCCTTGTGCTCCACACTCTTCACCATTTGTGTCCCTTGGCTGCCCCAAACCTTGGTAGCGTGATCCAGCAAGAGCTAGGCATCCTTGAGGGTGCCTCCACACCCACTAGAGCCAACAAAGGGTTATGGGCCCCCGTGCCTAGAAGGACCCTAGCTCTATAACGTTCACACTACCGCCGCGCGCCATGGCACCGACCGAGCAAGATAGCATTGGCGTCTCCAAGTTCAACGGGCTTGGCTTCCACCTTTGGAGGTGGGAGTTTGAGGTCTTCCTCGATGACAAGGGCCTGCTTGAGCTCATCAAGGGTGAAGAAACTGCCCCTCCGGATACCGCGACGCCGGAGGAAGTGGAAGCATACAAGAAGCGCAACAAGAAGGCATTTGCTTTGTTGGTGTATGCGCTTGCTCCGACGCTCCCTCATCGAATGATGCACGGAGGCCGCGGAGGCCTGGGAGAAACTCTGCACCATCTACCAGTCCACCAACCTTGCTAACTAGCTCTTCGTCTTCAAGAGGCTTGTCACCCTTTGAGCCAACGAAGGCGACGACATCATGGAGATCCTGCAGCAGATTGAGTCCCTCACTACCGAGTGCGTAGCCACCGGATGGAAGGTCGACCCTCAGCTGCAAGCCATGATCCTCCTCCTGGCCTTGCCGGACAGTTGTAGTCCCATGATCACCGTCGTAGGCGGCTGGTCTGCCGATGATCTGAAGTACCCAAAGGTGGCTGAGTACGTCCGCAATGAATGGATGCGGCGTGGTGGGAGAGAGAGTGGGGCGACATCAACTTCCGCATATGCCGTCCGCCCTCAAGGTGGAGGGGGAGGCAAGACGGGGAAGGGTGCCAACCAGGGCACCAAGAGAGGTGACAACAAGGGGGAGTGCTACAATAGTGGCAAACAGGGCCACTACGCACGCGACTGCCCCAACAAGAAGTCAGACCAGTCCAGGAAGGGCGGGAAGAAGGACATCCAAGCCATGATGGCCAAGGAGTCTACCGACTTCACAGATCCGGAAGTCACTGTCATCGACTCCGGATCAGGCCGCCACACACAATGCAACCGGGCGGCATTCGTCACCTACGGCGCCACCGAGCGGCGCATGACAGTGGCCAACGGAAAAACAGAGTTGGCCGCGGGCGAAGGCAATGTTCGCACTGAGTCGGTGGTGAACAGTAAAGTCATTCCGTGCACCATCTACGACGTACTCCACATACCCAAATTTGGGCCAAACCAGCTATCAGTGAGCCGCCTTACCGACAAGGAGCTTGAGGTGCTCTTCAACAAGAAGGAGGCCATCATCCGGAAGGAGGGGGAAGGCGAGGTGATTGCACGTGGCAAGAGGGAGGAGGACCTGTACCTTCTCCGCACCAAGGTTCTTGCCGATGCGGTGAGGACGAACGCCACTCACCTCGCGACGAAGGATGAATGGGACCTGGACCTGTGGCATCGCCGTTTATGCCACATTGCCCCCTCAACGGTGAGGGACATGGCAAAGAAGGAAGTGGTACGGGGTCTTGAGGTCAAGAGCCTCGACCTAGCCAAGGATGCCGTGTGCGAGCCGTGTGTGGTCGGCAAGGCGACACGGCAGCCGTTGAATGGCAAAGGGACGCGAGCGTCTGCGAAGTTGGAGGTGGTCCACACTGACGTGTGTGGACCATTCGAGAGCTCCATCGGGGGCGCTCGCTACTTTGTGACCTTCATCGACGATCACAGACGCAAGCTCTACCTCTACATCATCAAGAGGAAGAGCGATGTCTTGTCGTGTATGCAGGAGTTTGTGGCGGCTGTGGAGCGCCAAACATAATTGAAGGTGAAGGCGTTCCGGAGTGACAATGGCGGTGAGTACGAGGACTGCTCGGCATGGATGAAGAGCAAGGCGATCGCGTGGCAGAAAACTACGCCACATTCTCCGTAGCAGAACAGCGTCGCCGAGAGGGCGAACCGCACCATCCTCAACATGGTCCGGTCCATGTTGAGTGATGCCGGCCTCGCGCAGCGGTACTGGGGCGAGGCGGCACGGACAGCAGCGTACATCATGAACCTGACGCCGACAAAGCCGCTAAAAGACGCGGAGTCCAAGGTGTGGAAGAGGCCACAAGAATTGTGGAGCGGGAGGAAGCCAACTGTAGCACACCTCTGCACGTTTGGGTGTGTTGCACATGCTATTGTGCAGGCACGGGAGGGGCGGGGCAAGCTGGACCCGCGGACTCGGCGGTGTATCTTCGTCGGGTACAAGAGCGGGAGCAAGGCGTACCGGCTCTTTGACCCGCGGAGGCAGCAGATCGTGAAGAGTCACGATGTCACGTTCGACGAGGCCAGCCGTTGGAGGAACAAGGACGCGGGTCTCTCCAAGCATGGGGAGTGGCTGCCACTCCTTGAGGGGGATACGCCGGAGGACGCAAAAGAGGGTGACGTCCCATCGGCTCCAGCCGGCGAGAACCATCCGGGCGATGTGGGAGCGGCTGATTTGCATTCAGCCGTGTCGGACAACGAGCCTGAAGCGCCGGTAGCAGTGGAGCTGAACGAGGAGGCGGGGAGTGAGCCCCCATCTCCACGGTCCCGAAGAGAGGGGGAGCAGGCCAGCGGTGCGAGTGGCACCGCGAGGGGACAGCAGGAGACGCAGCAACGGCAGCAGCAGCAGCAGCCTCAACAGCAGCAGCCCCGGAGAAGCGGACGCGCAACAAGGACGGCAAAGAGGTACGATGCCACAGAGGGCATCTGGACTAGGCTCACTTGAGCATTCTTTGCGCAAGAGGAGCCCGAGACCGTCAAGGAGGCGTTGCAGCGGAAGGATGGGACTGAGTGGGAGGGAGGTATAAAATCTGAGCTCGCCTCCCATGAGGAGAATGGCACTTGGCAGCTGATTGACAGGCCGGAGGGCGCAAAAATCATCGGCTCCAAGTGGATCTTCAAAAAGAAGCTCAACAAGGAGGGGAAGGTGGAGCGGTACAAGGCGCGGCTGGTCGCGAAGGGGTACGCCCAGCGAAAGGGTGAACACTACGATGAAACCTTTGCGCTGGTGGCGAAGTTTGCCTCCATTCGTTCCATCCTCTCAGTGGCGGCGGTGCGCGACTATGACGTCCACCAAATGGATGTGAAGACTGCATTCGTCAATGGCGACCTGGACAAGGAGGTCTACATGGAGGTGCCGGAGGGGGTGGACGCGCCGCCAGGGAAGGTGTGCCGGCTTCGCAAGGCGCTCTACGGGCTGAAGCAAGCGCCACTCATGTGGTACCTGAAAATGGACGGCTTCATGGCCGAGCGTGGCTTCAAGCGCTGCGAGGCGAATCACAGCGCGTACGTGCGGAAGCAGCCGGGGTGGCACCAGATCGTGGCACTCTACGTGGACGATCTTATCCTCGTGTTGTCAGACATGGAGGAGTTGGTGAACCTGAAGCGACAGCTGGGCGGTCGGTTCAAAATGACTGACATGGGCGAGCTCGAGTACTACCTCGGCGTCGCCATCAAGAGGAACCGCAAGGCACGCACGCTCGAGATGGGGCAGGCAAAGTACGTGCAAGAGGTGCTCCGCCGCTACAACATAGATGAGTGCAACCCCATCGGCACACCCATGACCACCACGTGTGAGCTGAGCTCGAGCATGGGCCCGAGCACGGACGAGGAGGAGGAGATGGCAGGTGTGCCATACCAGTCCGCAGTGGCAAGCATTATGTATGCCATGGTGGCGACGCGGCCCGACCTGGCTTTCGCGGAGGGCCAAGTGAGCCGCTACTTTGCTGACCCCGGGCCGTTGCATTGGCTAGCGGTGAAGCGGATCCTCCGCTATCTCAAGGCGACAAAACAGTCGCGGCTCGTGTTTGGAGGGGAGCGCGTGACGACTCCCTTGAATTGGTCGGCTGCTCGGATGCCGACTGGGCTGGTGATGTGGATGACAGAAAATCAATGTCCGGGTACGTGTTTGTGCTTGGTGGTGCAGCGGTTTCATGGGCAAGCCAGAAGCAGGACTGCGTGGCGTTGTCCAGCACCGAAGCGGAGTACATCGCGCTCGCGAAAGCCGCAAAGGAGGCGGTGTTGATGAGGCGGCTGCTAAAGGAGATCGGCGTGCCGCAAAGGAAGCCGACGGTACTCAACGTTGACAACATGAGTGCCATCAGCCTGACCCAGAACCCAGTGTTGCACAGGAGGACCAAGCACATCGAGATCCGTCATCACTACGCGCGGGACTTGGTGGCGAAGAGATATGCGGTCATTGTGCATTGTGGCACTAAGCGCATGTTCGCCGATGCCATGACCAAGGCACAGCCCAAGGACAGGCATGATGCGAGCTGCGTGGAGCTCGGTCTGCGCTGTGAAGTTTTAAATGCTACAGGTTCCAAGGACAGGGCATCAAGGCTGCAGTGCAAGGGGGAGATTGTTGACATGGCGTGCCCCTTGCCATGAGTGCCGTTGAGTGTACTTCCTGGTTCGACAACTGAGGAGTGGTCGAACACCTGATCTGACTTTAGATTTGGATTTCTTGGATTTTCCCATGCAGGATTGAGCTTTGAATCGCTCGATTTGAGTGAGTATTCAGAAAGTTAGCGTAGCCCGAAAATCGGGTGTTTGGGGGGTGGAATCTGGTACCCGCCATGGGTGGCAGTATAATCCACCACCAGTGATCCGAGTTCGCCCCCAACGACCTCCAAATGCACCCGGGGCATGAATGAGGTGACCATAAGGACCTCCTTGACCAGGATGAACTTCTCCTTGACTTCTGGGCGAGGAAAGGCGCTTCGACGGGTCATCGTCGAAGCGCCTCCCGTTGCCTAGCGCACAAGGCAAGGTGGGCGGCTCCACCAAGGGTTACTTCGACGGCCGTAGCAGGGGCTCTACTGCTCTGTTTTGGGCGTGCCTGGATGCGTTGGAAAGCTTAGATCACAGGCTATAAGGATCTGATGTAATCTTACTATGCTAAGTAA
>SZWC01000163.1:389023-426600 GCA_023375785.1 Penium margaritaceum | reverse complement strand
TGCCGCATGCGTACACGGCGTGCGTGCGGTAACATGGGAGAGTCAACCAGAACAAAGACGTTTGCCTCCAGCTCAATGACGTCGTCATCTCCCTCCGCACCGATGATCTCCTCCTCCTCATCTTCACCCTCATCACTGTCACTGCCGTCCTCTTCATCCTCATTGAGCAGCTCCACCTCGCCCCCCTCCTCCACAATCTCCCCATCATCTTCACTTGCCTCTCCGTCATCTGCTTCCTCTCCGTCTGCTGCCTCTGTTGCTTGTGGCAACTGCTTTGCTGCTCGCCCGCTGCTCTTCCCATAGTGCTTTCGCAGTCTGACATTGCAGCGGACGAGCAACTCCAGCGTTGAAACGAGCAGGCGGTTCCTACGTGCAGTGTGCACCAACTCATGAGTGGAGAACACACGCTCACATTCAGATGACGAACAAGGCTGAGACGACACTTTCAGTGCAAGGTCACGCAATGTGGGCATGTAATGCATGTAGTTGACGTGCCACTCCACAGGAGTCATGCTCCTGCACTGAACCTTGGCCACGGCTGCCACAGCCTTTGCGTTCTTCTTTGCGGTGACAGTTGGGACTGGCTAGACCATGACCTGACCTGTCTTAAATGCAGAAATCTCATGCAGCAAGTCATCATGCTTGTCACCAGGCACTAGCGCTTCCACCACAGCCTGCCATGCCTGAATGGTGGCTGGGTCCTGTGACAGATCATTGCCAAAATGCTCAGGATGCATGCGGCGGGCTGCGACATACAATGGGCAAGACATGTCCTTTGTCCAGCGTGCATTCAGCCTGCCCAGAGCAAACTTCACATAGGACTTGGGCACCCTGGCTGGTTTCCTGCCCTTCTTCTCACCCAGTGCCCTGAGCTCCTCTGAACAATCAAGGAGGCCCTCGTATATCTCACCTGCAGAGCCACCACTCCTGTCCGCCACCCGCAATGCTCTCACCAGCGGCTCTAGAAGATCTTTGAGCTGACGGACCTGAACCTAAAACACTTTGCGACGGAGGAGAGGCCGCACCTCCTTCTTCCTCGCCTTGAAACCTGCATCCCTTCGCATTCCCATCTTCTTCCAGAGGTTGGTGTCCACCATTGTCTCCAAGTTTTCCTTCTGGTCAAGCAGGCGCTCGACCATGTCAAATGTGGAGGCGAATCTGGTGTCGTAGCGTGGCACGAGGATTTTGCCGTCGGTCCTTTCACGAAGCCAGGAGCGCGGTAAGTCGTTGTTGCGCACGTAAGACACCACCCTTTCACACGTGCTGATGATGGATGCCCCCCAGTCGCTTTTCCCAATGTCTTTCATGATGAGGTCGACGTTGTGCGCACAGCAGCCCTGGAAGAACAGCTGCGGGTACTTCTCTTTCAGGTCAGTGAATGCCTTCTTGTTCGTGGAAGTGTTGTCACATATCACTGAGACCACCTTCTCACCCCTACAGCCTCAACAGCAGCTTCAATCATGCTGGCCGTGTGGTCGGCATCCCTGCTGAGGCCGCTGGCGTCACGTGAGAAGAGGTGGACAGATCCTTGGGCGTTGCAGGCCATCGCGTTGTAAATGGGCCTGACTTGACGGTCTGCCCATTCGTTCACGGCCACAGAGCAGCCGTAGATATCCCATGCCTGCTTCAAGGGAGCATCAAGCTCCTCCAGCTCCTTATCCAGTTTGGGGAGCAGGTCTTTGACGACGCGGGTGCGGCTTGGGAGGCGGAAGCCACTAGAGATCTTCCGAGCAGACTTCAGGGTCTCGAGGAGAACTGATGCACGGCAGAAGGATATAGGAGCTGCTTGGATGCACATCAACTTCACCACGTTCAGCTAGCACCTATCATTGTGGCCGCGCTCGATGTGCTTGTCCATGCTGGTCTGCCGGAAAGAGGCAACCCTCCTCACGTTGAAGATGGGGACCAATTATGAGGCTGTTGCTTGACTCTCCTGACGGGTGGATTGTCCGGGATGAGGCCCCTCGTCGTCGCTGTCGGCCTCCAACATTACCTCGGCTGCTGCGGCTGAGGCCTGCACCTGGTACTTCTCCCACAGTTTTACCCACTGCACGGGTTTGTCCTTGGTCCCCCACTTTGCTCCAAGTCCCTTGTACAGCTGGACGTTTTGCGACTTCCATCCCGAGGGAGGCGGCGGAACTCGCTTCAGCCCGAGGGCATCGCGGGCAGTCGGTGGTGGGTACGGGCAGCGTCCGATGTTGTGGTTGTCGCCGCTAAAATGGCCACAAATACGGTCACAGGTCCCCGCTTTGATGGTGCCGCATGAGCCACAGCGCCAGCACGCCTTCTTCGTCTTTGTGGGGACAGGGTCACAGTGCTTGCTCAACTCCTTCGTCAGAAAGTCACCACTGCACTGGTGCTTTTGCGGAGGATTCCAGCGACTTGGGTCGAAGGAGGCGTCGGTAACGCCAGATGAGGGAATGGGTGACTGCACAGTGCCAACAGCAGAGCTGCCCCCCCGAGACGGTTGAGACGACGAGCCGGAAGGTTCAGACGCCATGCTGGTGCGACACAAGTGTCGCACCAGAAGGCTAGCAGACGGGTGAGGTGTTACTGAAGCTGATTACACTTTGAGGTCGTCGAATGCCGAAGTCCTCCCGAGAAGACTTCGGCTAGCGCGAGCCTCGGATGGATGACCCACTCATGGATGACCCATGGATGATACATCACATGCCTCAGATTGGCATTGCAATGTGATGGACCGAAGGAAAGACTTCGGCGACCGTGTGCGTGGGGTTGTGATGCACGGATGATCCATGCACCCATGATCCTGGCTTGCCATTGCGAGTTGATGCATGTAGCCTCAATTCAACAACATTTTTTACGAAGGTTGACGGGTAGAATGTTTCAACATTTATTGGTTGCGAAGCAGGTAAGAACCGAGAATGATGAACGACTCACGCATAGAAGTTGACAGAAGAAGAGTGTGCTGTACAGTGCATCGAAAAAATACAAAATAAAAAATCAAGGAATATTCAGTTCAATGGTGCGGTTGGGTTACACGTGGACCTTGCAATCTGCTTAGTTGCAGATGAGGCTGCCCATGCGATTGGCCCAATGGATAGATCCATGTTGTCAACAAACTAGTAATTGCCTTGCCCTTGCTGAGCTGTATGATGCATGCATTGCATGCTGTGATGCAGCACATGCTGTCATGCTATCCGTCGAAGTAGGTCGTCGCGGGTGAGCCGTCGTACGCGGAGCTAAAACTCCGTATTTGGCAAAATTACTGTGTTCCCTGTCGAAGACTCCCGCGTGAGCTATATGTCCATTTTGGTCAGCCCCGGGTCGTGTAAGGGGCCTACCACACAACGTTGGGGAAACATTGTACTTCGTTGTAGCGTTGTCATTGTAGGGCCCCTACAACAAACAACGAGGTCAACATTGCCCGCTGGGCTTGCACAAACTGCGCCGGGTCGATGTTCTGTGGTGTATCTTGGGCGCGGCGATGCTGCTTGCTACACTTGGCAGTGGGTGCACCAGTGGTGCTATCCTCGATGGTGCGCTTCTCTTGTCCTGGTTGGCGGGATGTTGGCGTGGTGTCCGCGGAAGAAGCTTGTATTTCCGCGGTCGCTCTTCTCTGGGGGGTATCTGCGGCACTGATCAAGACTGCTTGGTGTGAGGCAGCATTTATGCCGGCGGTTGCTGATGCCGCGGCTCTCCTGGCCACCTTCTGGAGCCTGGCCTGCTTGTCCCGTAGAGCCCTTGAGAGGGCAAGTCGGGGAGCGTCCTTCTATGCTACCTATCTGGCGCCAGCCGGTTTCTCCCGTGCACGTACCTTTGTCGCTGACTTCCGCCTGCCGCTTGGGCCGTTCCTTGTGGCTCTGCTGCCTGTTCTCCTGTCACCTTTTCCGCCGTTGGCCTCGCTGCCTCCACCGCGACTCGCCCCACTTCCTTTGCTTCTGCCACCGCGGCGTCCACTGCCGCTCCTGCCTGTTCCAATTCCGTTTCTAATTCCGCGACCACCTGTGTTGCTACTGCTTCTGCCTCTTGCTTATCCTATTCCGCCCTCTATTGCCAGACAACCTGCAGCTTGTTTATGGTTTGTACGAGCTCAGGAGAATTGTGAAGGTATTCCCGAGCCTCCTCTATTTCCATGAGGATACGGCTCTTCTCTTCCTGACACACTTCAGCTGCTTCTCAGGCCCAGTGGTGTGCCGCTACTTCTGTTGGCTGAGTGCCCACTCCTGTCTTCCACAGTCCTTGTGCTACCGCGGCTATTATCCGCTGCCGCGGAGCTCCATCCAAGGTGAGCTGCCAGCATTCACTGATGGCGGCATACCAGTTCTCGTACTGCATCTCCGCATCAGTGATGCTTGCCAGCTTCGTGGCTGTGTACTGCACTTCCCATCTGGTGGTGACCAGCCCGATCAGGTATCCCCACCTCCAAACCTTTGCCGCGGTTTTTTGGTCTGGCGCTTCCATCATTCCCGCCGGCATCTGGTGGGCATGGTAGAGAGTAAGTGCCCGGGCTCGTTCCTGAAGCAGATGCACGTGGCGTCGAGTAGGGTCTGCATCCTGGTCGTTGCGGAGAAGAAGCCACCACTCACGGGCAGTATTCACCGTGGATTCTGGTTATTCCTTGTCAAGAATTGCTGCCACGCCTGTCATTCCGCTGCTTGGCCAAAGATAGAGGATGTTGCAAAGTGCCAAGAGGAGTCGTTCCGCACCTGCTGTTTCCAGCAATTTATCTTTTCTTCCGCGCTGGTTCAGTGCCAGTGCAATCTTGGCCGCGCCTTTCAAGGCTACTTGCCATGCCTTGTTGTAGAAGGAGTCACCCATATCTGCGTGGATTGCTTCCGGGAGCTCGTCCTACAGATGCATGATGACGCTGCTAACCACGTCCAGCAGCTGGTTTGCCCTAGGCTGATCTGCGCTATCTCTGAAGCTCTCTTCCAGATAGGTCTGTGCACCTTCCATTATCGTCCCTGCACTAAGTGCGGGATGCAGTGTGCCATGCGTTGGATTGCCTCGCAAAGCTGGTGGGGAGGAGGAGTGTGCTGTGGGTACGGAAGGACCAGGCGGCGGTAGTGCGCCCACGGATGCGGGCAGTGCCGGCGATGCAGGGGTGGCCAGCGTCGGGGGTGCTCCTGATGATACTACTGGAGCTACTGCCGTGGGTGGTACGGAGGAGCCCGGTACCGGCTCTGCTCCAGGTGAGACCGTTGGTGCTCCTGACGCTGGGGGTGCGAAAGAGTCCGGTGTTAGGGCTGCTCTAGGTGAGGTTGCTGCTACTGTCGTCGAGGGTGCAAAGGGGTCCCATGGAGCCACAGGTGTCCCAGGTGACGTGGAGGGAAATCGAGGAACCGGAGATGTTTCAGGTAGCACGGAGGGGCCTCGGGCGACCGGGGATGCCCTTGGTGCCGCAGGGTGGCCCAAGGTCGAAGGTGCTCCAGGTGAGGTTACTGTCGCTGTTGCTCTCGGGGGCGCGAAAGTGTCCCGGGGGGTCTGAGATGCCCCAGGTGAGG
Source organism: Penium margaritaceum (assembly GCA_023375785.1). Taxonomy (NCBI): domain Eukaryota; kingdom Viridiplantae; phylum Streptophyta; class Zygnematophyceae; order Desmidiales; family Peniaceae; genus Penium; species Penium margaritaceum. The sequence continues at coordinate 421,132 of SZWC01000163.1, read as the reverse complement.
CTGCCGTCATGGGTGGTGCGGAATGTCTTGTTCCGGATTCAGCTCGGTTTGCGGTCTGCCGCTGAACAGGTCGTTTTGTAATGCCTCCACCCCCCTGTTCGCATGCGTCGTCTCTACACTGGATGGGCGAGCCATGGCCAAGGCCGTTTCGCGACGTGCCCCCGAGCTTCGTGTGACGCGGCGAGTGAACCAAGAGCCAGAGGTGGGTGGCGTGAGAACCATGGAGAATGAATCAGAGGACGGGCGTGCGGAGGAAAATAGTGGAGTAAACGATCGAATGCTGGAGACAGAAATGAGACTAAGGATGCCAGCGCCGAGCAATATACCTGCTTGGTGCGGCGCGAGCCAGTCGACTGCAAGGAGCATATCGTATGTGCAAACATCGCACACCTGCTCAATATGTGGTGCATGCACGTTGGCGACTTGGATGGGTAGAGCCACGATTTGGCCGATGGGTGCATCGATTACCCCGGTGGATATGGAGAAGCGGAGCCGGGTGGGTGTGATGAGGTGGTCCAGTCGTAATGCGCGAGCCATCCGCAACGCAATGGTGGTATGGGTGGCACCGGTGTCCACAATGGCGACAAATTTGCGGCCACAGATCCAGACGTGGCACCATGCCACGTGGACTTCAGTGGATGCCGCTGGTCCGGGTATTAGCGGTGCAGGAGCCCACGTGCATGGTGCGCGGCAGGCATATTCTCGGACGCGAGAGTGTGCTGTGGCGACGGCATGTGTCACCATGCGGACACTTGTGTCCTGGGTGAAGGTGCACGAGAGGTGGATGCCGGTGGGAGAGAGAGAGGGATTCACGGAGGAGAAAAGGTTATGGAGATGCCCCGCGGACACAGGCGAGTGGAGGAGGAAGTCGACTAGGGAAAGGGGATGGCGAGTATCGAGGAGAGGGGAGGCAGCCGGTGCGGGAGCCAATGTTGGAGGGGCGGTTGCAACCGCCGCGGCGGAGGAAGTCCGGCGTGATTGTGGGAGTGAAGAGCGAGGGGGAAGATGTGGCGCGATTTCCTCGAGTGTCTAGCCGCGGATGGTGGGGCTGAAACGGCGGGCAAGTTGGTGTCCAGTGCGATGGAGGGTTGGAAGAGTCGCCGCAGCGTTAAGGGGCTCGGCTGGTTCCACATCGGACAGGAGTTGGTAGGCGGTCGTAGATTCCTCATCTGTGAACTCTCGAGCGACGCCCTCCCACTGGGGTTCATTGTCCGCTGGTATCGGAGCATCTGTGGAGGGGTCCATGTCATCTTTCCGCGGATCCGCGGAGTGGGGCCAGTCTTCGTGAGGGAGGCGGCTGAGGGCATCCGCGTGTCGATTGGCGAGCGCGGGCTGGTATTTGATTTTTAAGTTGTAGCCCTGCAGGAGGAGAGCCTATTTGGCCAGGATGCCCGCATGGTTCTGCGTAGTGAGGAGCCATTGCAGCGCCTTGTATCGGTCACGACCGTGAAAGGCTTGCCGTTCTTGATGTAGTCGCGGAAGTGCTGGAGTGCCCATAGCACCGCCAATCATTCGCCCTTCACTGGTGGGTAGTTCCGCTCACCCTCGGTGAGGACGCGGCTGACGTATGCAATCACCCGTTGGACTGGTTCTTGGACTGATTGTGGCAGTATGGCGCCAAGGCCGTCACGGGACCAGTCGGTAGTGATGGAGAAGGGGAGGTTGAAATCAGGAAATTCGAGCATGGGCGCGGTGACCAGGCGATGCTTGATTTCCGCCGAGGCAGCAGCACACTCCCGCGTCCACTCAAACGGGATGTCCTGGTGGGTCAGGTGCTGCAGTGGACAGATAATGCGGGCGTGGTCACGGACGAACTTGCGATAGAAAGAGACAAAGCCAAGAAAGATTTGGACCAGTCCCGCAGTAGTGGGTTTGCGCCACTCCTTGACCGCCGCTATTTTTGCGGGATCGGTCTTGATACCCTCGGCACTCATGACAAACCCCATAAATTCCATCTCCGCGGCACCGATGGAACACTTGGCGGCCTAAAGCTTGAGATTGGCAGCGCGGAGAGCCGCGAAGACAGCGGAGAGGGAAGAGAAGAGATCCGCGAAACAGTGGGCCGCGACCATATTGTCATCAATGTAACAGCTCACATTGGGGATGCCGCGGAGAGTGGAGTCCATGATGTGTTGGAATGTGGCAATGGCATTGCGAAGACCAAAGGGCATATGGGTGAATGCGTAGAGTCCCTCAGGAGTGACGAATGTCGTCTTGACAATGGAATCCGGGTGCATAGGAACGACGTGGAAGGCTGCCTTAACGTCGAGTTTTGCGAACCATCCGCGCCCTTGCTGACGCTCTTGGATGTCGCCAATCAGCGGCATGGGGTATGCGTCTTCTTCCGTCACGCGATTGAGGTCGCGGAAGTCCACACATAAGCGTTTGGAGCCGTCTGGTTTGCCGACAATGACCAGGTTGGCGCGCCATGGGCTGACAATGGGGACTATCACACCCTGCGCCTTCAACTCCGCGAGACCTTCGTTGATGATCTGCTCCTGGTCAGGGAGGATCCGGCGGACTTTCTGTTTGACCGCGGCGGCCGCACCGGTGTTAATAACATGGAAAGCATCGACAGCCCCTAAGTCTGTTGCCGCGCCAGCAAAGATGTCAGCATAGGAGTCCAACAGTTCTCGAAAGTCCTGCTTTTGGTGGGGTGAGAGGCGAGAGTGCAGCATATGATCCCATCGTGGGGGTGGAGACGGCATTTGGTTGCAGATGGGGTAGAAGTCATCGTTTTCATCCAACGGCAGGCCTTGGCCGAACGCCTGTTCGCTTTGCTGCCACAGCCCCAAGAGACTAGCACGCACCCCTGGCTCTGCATTGTCCGCGGAGAGTTCACACCATTCTTCAACAGGGATGTGTTCCGCGTCAATGGCGATTTCCGCTTGGGCTTGGCTGTGGTGGGAACACAGGCTGGCATCTTCCCGTGCCGCGTCGGAGAGGGAGACGGGTGAGTTGCTAGTGACCGGTACCGTTACGCGATCTCCCACAGTAATGAGGGCGTATTCCTTCGTACCGGTGGCGGAGGTGAGTTGCATGACCCCCAGTGAAAACAGGAGGTTGCCTTGGCACGGGAGGCGATAATCCATGCCCAGGAGGACGTCATAAGTCCGGGCCTGTGTGACTTGGACATCCATGGGTTCGTGGAGAGAACTCACCTGCATGGGTAGTCATCGGACTTCTCCATCTCCATAATCCATTCCCCCCACGGAATTACGGAACAGTCGGCGTGTTGGGAGGATGCGGTCTGTCCATCCGACGAGACACGGAACGCGGAGTACCATGGTGATGTGGGTTGCCCCTGTATCGATGATAGCGAGGAACTTGCGGCCGCAGATCCAAATCACGCAACAGGCAACTTCGTAATGGCGGTCATCGCGGCGAGGTGGTCCTAGAGGTTGTGGATAAACTCTTCACCACTCCCATTGCTTCCGTGAATTTCTTTGATTTCCTCCGGAGGAGATGGATTGGTGCCCAGCCCCAATCCATCTCCTCCGTGGGCAATCCCGGTAGCGCATCCGCTAGGACTCGTCGAGTATTCTGAGTGCCGTGTAGCGGAGTGGTATAGGTGAGGGAGATACCGACAGTCTGGAGGTGGTGAGTGGCCTGGGTGAATTCTTCCCTAAGTCGCAGAGCCAGTTCGGAGTGCAATCGGAGGAAATCAAAGAAATTCACGGAAGTAATGGGAGTGGTGAAGAGTTTATCCACTGGGTCCATGGATTCTGCTGCAAGGGCGGGAGCATGGTTGGGCACAGACGGAGTATTGGCGGAAGACGGAGTTTTCATGGGTGCGGGATCCGCATGTTGTCGTTTTTCCAGAGGTCGCACGGAGCAGGCAGTGATAGCCTCCTGTAGTCGAGCCTTAGCACCCTCTGCCTATCGCCGCATGTCACTCTGGAGTTGGCAGCCTCCTGCAGATTCCATCCACAGATCTAGAGTCGACGGGCTGGGGTAATGAGCTCCGTCTCCTCAGGTGTGGGTGTCACCTCCGTGGTTTCGTCCTCCGCCATAGGCAGGCCCAGTTTTACGTTGCGGGCACCGGCCGCGGGGTTTGGCAAGATACTCTTACTTGTCCCCTGGGTCATCTGGTCCTGTCCAGCAGGGGGCGTAGGCGGTTGCTGTTGTTGCTGCTGCCGCTGATGCTGTTGTTGTTGACTCGGCCACGTCTGGTTATTTCACTGCTGCCACTACTAGACCATGGGATCTTGGGAGGCTGGGTTGGAGCGCGGAGCGCCTTGTCTTTTACGTGGGCAGTCCCGAGCAATGTGTTCCAAGCTCTGGCACGTGTAGTAGGCTCGCGGCTTCTACTGCTGCGGGGGCAGGGCGTGGGAAGGAGCGAGTGCATGAGCCTCCTCGTTCTGGTGTTGTCGGTGGACCGTTGTCTGGTGAAAATAGATGTGGCGTCCCGCACCGCGTCTTGGAGGGAGTGATAGTGGTCCGCGATCATGAGGCTGCTGATTTCATCTGGGAGTGCGCAGATGAGGTTTTGCAGCAGGACCCATAGCGGCAAGCCTTCTCTCTGCGGGCTCTTGGCCACCGAAGCCCATGTCAAAAACTGGTCCAGGAATCTGCGGATATTGTCATCGTTGCGCATGACCTCCTTTTCAATTTTCCGCAGCGCTTCCTCCTTGGTCAAGTCCTTGAAGCACTCGATGAGGACATTGCTGAAATTCTTGAAAGAAGGGAAGGGTACCCGCGCGTTGTACCAATCAGCTGCAGCCCCTTGGAGATGGAGTTATGAGTTGGCGAGGCAGAGGCTCGGCGGAATTCGGCCGATGCTAGCATAGACAGTGATTTGTTTGAGCAAGACTCTGGGATCCTTCTCCGGGGCACCCTTGAAGGAATCCAATCGTGGGATATTGGCGGGTTCAGAGCGGATGTACTGCAGCTGCGGAACAATACTGCGGTTAGTCGTCAACGTAGTCACAGCACGTGGGGGTGGACTGGTTGTACGAGGGACCGCAGAGTATCCCGTTGGGGGGTTTTGTATTTAGGGCTGTCCTGTGAGCATACGGAAGCCGGGCTGTATAGGCGGGGGAAGCATGTACCAGGAGGGAGGCGCTGACATAGTAGCCGTGTAAGGCGTGGAGAAGAATGCCGTCCCAGGGGGCGGAGCCAGATCCTAGGCGTTGATGGCGTCATCTGGGGCACCCAATACAGTTGACTGATAGGAATCGCCGCTGCAGGATAGGGCTGGATCGTCCCCGCATCGTGTTGTACTCCATGTGTCTGCTGTGGCAATGGTTGCGGATGACCCTGCATTGTAGGTGGTGGATGAGGCATTGGTGGTGCTGCTCCCGCAAGCCCTGCCCCAATCCTCTGTTGATGGGTAATTTGTTGCTGGGCAGCCGCTGGCGGCTGTAGTGGTGCGCCGGCCACGATCGTTGGGAGTGTCATTCCTCCTGGTGCCATGCCCCCGGACTGCTGTTGCTGTGTCTCCCACATAGGCGGAGCGGAGTCCTGGATCACGGCGTTCATGTATGCCATACCCCCAATCGTCTGCTGCTGATGGGCTGATGGTTGGGTTCCCGCTGGTGGTGCTTGCACCCGGGCTCCCTGGGTAACATACGCAACCTGAGTCCCTAGCTGCGTCATCCCCACACGGGGCTGAGCCGACACTCTTGCTTGCGGCACAGGCTGCCAAGGTTGTTTGGTGGGTGGTCCCGGTGCCGGCAGTGTTCGTGCAGGCACCGTGCTGGTTACCGCCTGGGAAGGGTGCACCTGCTGCTGTGACGGTGCACTTGGTATGGCTTGCGAGGGTGCTCCCATCAATAGTGCACCCATGCTCAGCTGTAGAGGCTTCTGCTGCAGTGCTGGGCTGGTCATGTATGATTGCGTCAGTCCTCCCGCGTGGCCAATTCCCGGAGACTGCTGCAGCAGGTACATTGGCGGTTGAGAGGGTGCGGCGGGTTCCACCGTCATCACTCCCGTGGGCGCAGGAGGCTGATTTGCTGGTGGCTGGTTCACCGACATCAGCGCGGACCCCGGTGTTTATGGGGGCCCCGGCACTCTTAGCAGTTTGCCTCCTGGGTGGAGTGCTGGCGGGGTCGTCCGCTGCTGCTGTGATCCCGTTGCAGGTGGTCCCATCGCCGCCTCTCCCGGAGCTGTCTCCGCTACCTGCCGCGGCGGGTTGGAGTCCAAAGGCATCCCAAACGTAGGAGTCAGTGGTCCATTCAGCTGCAAATCCGCCACTAGCCGTTGGTTGTCCATCGTCGGGTTGTCGGTGGTTTCCGCTTCCTTGGGGCTCCTTGATAACGTTTATGGATGCGTTGCCGAGGATGCGTGGTGTGTCGCCATGCCGCCAGCTGCCGACGTCTGTTGCCCGCCACGGCGCTGGTAGACCAAACCGCGATATGCTTCGAGTCTGCCACCATCTGAGTGTTGCTCCGATGACGGTTGGGGATCGGAGAACCACGGCAGCGCAGTAGCCGCAGCTCCCTGGCCCTCTGACTCGTGTCGGGAATGGTTGGGTCCACGGCTGCCATGGTCCGAGGCGGTCTCCACTTCCACACGGTCATCCAGAGCGTCCATGATGCGACGCCAGTGTAGTTGCTTTAGCCACATGTTCACCCGTCGGTGTTGAACCAGTGGATCCACGCCTTGCGAGGAGCTGATTGGGATACAGGACAACACCGGCGAGGAGTTCCGGGCGTCCTCGTAGCTGGTGGCTCGGCGCGGCGAGAAGCACTGCACGGATGACTGATGCTGTCGTCTTCTGCAATCTTGATGCACAAAACTTGCTGCCGACATCAATGACTGATCTGAAGGTCACGTGTAGTTCCGCTATGCAAAGAGCAAGGAACTCTCCACGCTCACCGCACCATGACAGTGATACCCCCAATTTTGCCACGCCCTTGGTTATCGCTGCGCAGACACAGATCCGCGTCGTCCGCGGATCCCACACTTATCACTGCTATCACAACTCTACTACAACACGTAGCGGAATAAAGGGACCCCAACCTCTAACTACTGGCAATTCTGCGGACGGAAGGTCTGAATCTATATGCACAAGCCTCACCAATGAATGACACTCCGCGGTCCACTCATTGCCACACGAGAGCCGCCACCGCGTGGCTTCCAGCTCCTCTCCGCGGAATCCTTATTCCGCGGACGCGTGCAAGCGAAGGTACCGCCGGCAGTTCCTTTCCCTTGGACTTTCGGTTCTTCGCGCACACAACCTTTGCAGTCCGCGGGCAACGGTCCTAGGATTACAGAAGGCACGGAGATAATTGGGTAGCGAGCAACGAGAGCGATTGAATGTCTTTGGATGAATTTTGCAGAGTACACGGAAGAGTATGCAAGACTGAGATGCACTTGTGCTACTGCTACTGAGGCCCTTTTCTACTTGAGACTCCGCACGGCACGTCTACATGCCGTCGGTCTCATCCCTCTCATACTATCATCTTTACCCTTACTTGGACTCCACGCGGTGCGGCTACGCACTGCGGGTCTCGTCCTCAGCCATTCACCCACACACACACATAGTACATCCTCTACGGACTTTCTTCATCCGCGGCTTGTGCACGTGGCTCTTCGTATTCTTCCTTGAATCTTCGTATTCCGCGGTGCGTCTCCAGGGGCTCCTCCGTGATTGATGCACAATTACTCATGCTAATTGGCTGTTTTCTCCCTTGATTACTCGGCTTTTCCGCTGACCTATCTGCGCCTTGTCGGTAGTCGCGGATCTTGCTGCGGTTTGCTTCTGTTCTCTTTGTGCCGCGGAATTCCCGCCACTACTTCCCGCTTCTTTCTTCCTTTGCCACTAGTGCTTGAGTTGGGGAGAACTGCCGTAGGTGGTTGTGTTGACCTACGGCGGCTCTCCTTAACACATCCTAGTCCTCATCGGCCCTGGACTCCGCACCACCCATCACTCAACCGCGTCCGTGAGAGCCAGCATTCTGCGCGCGCATCTCACGGTTCCCATGTTTCGTCCGCGGATTGATCTTCCCTGAGGAACTGCGGTGGAACTGTGCTTGACACTGTGCCTAGGGTACCTGCGCCTTTGCCCAGGTTACCTGCGGCTGTGTCTAGAATACCTGCGCCTGTGCCTAGGGTACCTGTGCCTGTGCCTAGGGTACCTGCGTGTGTGCCTAGGGTACCTGCGCCTGTGCCTGTGGTACGTGCGCTTGTGCATAGGGTACGTGCGCCTGTGCCTAGGGTACCTGCGCCTATGCCTAGGGTACCTGCGCATGTAACTAGGGTACCTGCACTTGTCCCTATGGTACCTGCGCCTGTGCCTGGGGTGCCTGCGACTGTGCATAGGTTACCTGCGCTTGTGCCTAGGGTACCTGCGCCTGTGCTTAGGGTACCTGTGCCTATGCCTAGAGTACCTGCGCCTGTGCTTAGGGTACCTGCGCCTGTAACTAGGGTACCTGCGCCTTTGCCTAGGGTACCTGCGCCTGTGCCTATGGAACATGCGCCTTTACCTAGGGTACCTGCGCCTGTGCCTAGGGTACCTGCGCTTGTGCCTAGGGTACATGCGCCTGTGCCTAGTGTACCTGCGCTTGTACCTAGGGTACCTGCAAATGTGCATAGGGTACCTGCGCGTGTGCCTAGGGTACCTGCGCCCGTGCCTAGGGTACCTGCACCAGTGCCTAGGGTACCTACGCTTGTGCCTAGGATACCTGCGCCCGTGCCTAGGGTACCTGCGCCTGTGCATAGGGTACCTGCGCGTGTGCCTAGGGTACCTGCGCCCGTGCCTAGGGTACCTGCACCAGTGCCTAGGGTACCTACGCTTGTGCCTAGGATACCTGCGCCCGTGCCTAGGGTACCTACGCCTGTGCCCACGTTACCTGCGCTTGTGCCTAGGGTACCTGCGCCTATGCCTAGGGTACATGTGCCTGTGGCTAGGGTACCTGCGCCTGTGCCTAGGGTATCTGCGCCTATGCCCAAGGTACCTGCGCCTGTGCCCACGTTACCTGCGCTTGTGCCTAGGGTACCTGCGCCTATGCCTAGGGTACATGTGCCTGTGGCTAGGGTACCTGCGCCTGTGCCTAGGGTATCTGCGCCTATGCCCAAGGTACCTGCGCCTATGCCTCAGGTACGTGTGCCCGTCCCTAGGGTACCTGCGCCTGTCCCAGGGGTGCCCGCGACTCTGCATAGGGTACATGCGCTTGTGAGTAGGGTACCTGCGCCTGTGCTTAGGATACCTGCGCCTGTGCATTAGCTACATGCGCTTGTGCTTAGGGTACCTGCGCCTGTGCCTAGGGTACCTGCACATGTGCCTAGGGTACCTGCGCCTATGCCAAGGGTACCTGTGCCTGTCCTTAGGGTACCAGCTCCTGTGCCTGGGGTACTTGCGCATGTGCATAGGGTACCTGCGCCTGTGCCTAGTGTACCTACGCCTGTGCCTAGGGTACCCGCGCCTGTGTCTATGGTACCTGCGCCTGTGCCTAGGGTACCTGCGCCTTTGCTTAGCGTAACTGCGCCTGTCCCGAGGGTACGTGCGCCTGTGTCTAGGGTACATGCACCTATGCGTAGGGTACCTGCGCCTGTGCCCAGATTACCCACGCCTTTGCATAGGGTACCTGCGCCTGTGCCTTGGATACCTGCGCCCGTACCCAGGTTACATGCGCTTATGCCTAGGGTACCTGCGCATGTCTCTATTGTACCTACGCCTGTGCCTAGGGTGCTTGCGCCTGTGTCCAGGTTACCTGCGCCTGTGCCCAGGGTACCTACGCTTGTTCATAAGGTACCTGCGCCTATGCCTAGGGTACTTATGCCTGTGCCTAGGGTACTTGCGCTTGTGCTTAGGGTACCTGCGCTTGTGCCTAGGGTACCTGCGCCTGTGCCTACGGTACCTGCGCCTGTGCCTAGGGTACCTGCGCATGTGCCTAGGGTGCCTGCGCCTGTGCCTAGGGTACCTGGGCCTGTGCCTAGGGTACCTGAGCCTGTGCCTAGGGTACCTGCGCCTGTGCCTAGGGTACATACGCCTATGCCTAGGGTAGCTGCGCCTATGCCTAGGGTACCTTCGCCTGTGCCTAGGGTACCTTCGCCTGTGCCTAGGGTACCTGCGCATGTGCTTAGGATACCTGCGCCTATGCATAGGGTACCTGCGCCTGTGTTTAGGGTACCTGCGCCTGTGCCTAGGGTACCTGCGCCTGTCCCTAAGATACCAGCGCATGTGCCTGGGGTGAAAGCGCCTGTGCACAGGTTACGTGCGCCTGTGCCCACGGTACCTGTGCCCGTGCTTAGGGTACATGCGCATGTGCCTATGGTACCTGTGCCTGTGCCTAAGGTACCTGCGCCTATGCCTATGGTACTTGCGCCTGTACCTAGGGTACCTGCGCTTGTGCCTAGGGTACTTTCGCCTATATTTAGGGTAACTGCGCCTGTGCCTAGGGTACCTGCGCCTGTGCATAGTGTAGGTGCGCCTGTGCCTAGGGTATTTGCGCCTGTGCCTAGGATACCTACGCCTGTCCCTAAGATACAAGCGCCTGTGCCTAGGGTGCGTGCGCCTGTGCACAGGTTATCTACGCCTGTGCCCAGGGTACCTACACCTGTGCTTAGGGCACCTGCGCCTGTGCCTAAGGTACGTGCGCCTGTCCCTAAGGTACATGCGCTTGTGCCTGGGGTACCTGCGCCTGTGCCTAGGGTACCAGCGATTGTGCCTAGGGTACCTGCGCCTGCGCCTGTGCCTAGGGTACATGCGCTTGTGCTTAGGGTGCCTGCGCTTGTGCCTAGGGTATCTGCGCCTGTGGTTAGGGTTCTTGCGCCTATGCCTAGGGTACCTGCGCCTGTGCTTAGGGTACCTGCGCTTGTCCCTAGAGTATCTGCGCCTGTGCCTAAGGTACCTGCGCCTGTGCCTAGGGTACATGTGCCTGTGCCCAGGTTACCTACGCCTGTGCCTAGGGTACCTGCAACTATGCATAGGGTACCTGCGCCTGTGCCTAGGGTATCTGCGCCTGTGCCTAGGGTACATGTGCCTGTGCCCAGGTTACCTACGCCTGTGCCTAGGGTACCTGCAACTATGCATAGGGTACCTGCGCCTGTGCCTAGGGTATCTGCGCCTGTGCCTACGGTACCGGTGCCAGTTCCTAGGGTACCTGCGCCTGTACCTACGGTACCTGCGCCTGTGCCTAGGGTTCATGCGCCTGTGCCTAGGGTACCTACGTGTGTGCCCATGTTACCTACGCCTGTGCCTAGGATACCTGCGCCCGTGCCTAGGATACCTGTCCCTGTGCCCAGATTACTTGCGCCTGTGCCTATGGTACCTGCGCCTGTCCCTGGGGTACCTACGCGTGTGCCTATGGTACTTACGCCTGTGCCTAGGATACCTGCGCCCGTGCCTAGGATACCTGTCCCTGTGCCCAGATTACTTGCGCCTGTGCCTATGGTACCTGCGCCTGTCCCTGGGGTACCTACGCGTGTGCCTATGGTACTTGCGCCTGTGCCTAGGATACCTGCGCCTGTGCCTTGGGTACCTGTGCCTGTGCCTAGGGTACCTGCGCCTGTACCTAGGGTACCTGCGCCTGTGCCTAGGGTACATGCGCCTATTCCCGGGGTACCTGCGCCTGTGCTTGGGGTACATGCTCATGTGCCTAGGGTACCTGCGGCTGTACCTAGGGTACCTGCGCCTGTGCCTAGTATTCCTGCACCTGTGCCTACGATAAATGCGCTTGTGCTTAGGGTGCTTGCGCTTGTGCCAAGGGTACCTGCGCCTGTGCCTTGGGTACATGTGCCTGTGCCTAGGGTAACTGCGCCTGTGCCTACGGTACCTGCGCTTGTGCTTAGGGTACCTGTGCCTGTTCCTAGGGTACCTGCGACTGTGCCTAGGGTACCTTCGCTTGTGCCTAGGGTACCTGCGCCTGTACTCAGGTTACCTCCGCCTGTGCCTAGGGTACTTGCGCCTGTGCCTAGGATACCTGTGCCTATGCCCAGGTTACCTGCGCTTGTGTCTACTATACCTGCGCCTATGCCAAGGGTACCTGTGCCAGTGCCTAGGGTACCTGCGCCTGTGCCTAGGGTACCTGCACCTGTGCCTGGGGCACCTGCGCTTGTGCCTAGGGTACGTGCGCCTGTGCCTAGGGTACCTGCGCCTGTGCCTAGAATACATGCGCCTGTAACTATGGTACCCGCGCTTGTCCGTAGGGTACCTGCGCCTGTGCCTGGGGTTCTTGCGACTGTGCATAGGGTACCTGCGCCTGTGCCTAGGGTACATGCGCTTGTGCTTAGGGTACCTGCGCATGTGCCTAGGGTATGTGCGCCTATGCTTAGGGTACCTGCGCCTGTAACTAGGGTACCTGCGCTTGTGCCTAGGATACTTGCGCCTGTGCCTAGGGTACATGCGCCTGTGCCTAAGATACCTGCACCTGTGCCTAGGATACCTGCGCCTGTGCCCGTGGTACCTACGCATGTGCCTAGGGTACGTACGCTTGTGCATTGGGTACCTGCGCATGTGCCTAGGGTACCGGCGCCTGTGCCTAGGGTACCTGTGCATGTGCCTAGGGTACCTGCACCAGTGCCTAGGGTACCTGCGCCTATGCCTAGGATACCTGCGCCTGTGCCTAGGGTACCTGCGCCTGTGCCCAGGTTACCTACCCCTATGCCTAGGGTACCTGCGCCTATGCAAAGGGTACATGTGCCTAAGCCTAGGGTACCTCCACCTGTGCCTGGGGTACTTGAGAATGTGCCTAGGGTACCTGCGCCTGTGCCTAGGATACCTGTGCCTGTGCCAATGGTACCTGCGCCTGTGCCTAGGTTACCTGTGCCTGTGCCTAGGGTACCTACGCCTGTGCCTAGGGTACCTTTCGCCTGTGCCTGGGGTACCTGTGCCTATACATAGGGTACCTGTGCCTGTGCTTAGGGTACCTGCGCCTATGCCTCAGGCTCCTGCGCCGCTCCTTAGTAAACCTGCGCCTGTGCATGGGGTGCGTGCGCCTGTGCACAGGTTACCCGCACCTGTGCCCATGCTACCTGCGCCTGTGCATAGGGTACCTGCGCCTGTGCCTAGGGTACCTGCGCCTGTGCCTAGGGTACCTGCGCCTGTTCCTAGGGTTCCTGCGCCTGTGCCTAGGGTACCTACGCCTGTGCCCAGGTTACCTGCGCCTATGCCAAGGATACCTGCGCCTGTGCCTAGGGTACCTGCCCCTGTGCCCAGGTTACCTACGCCTGTGCCTATGGTACCTGCACCTGTCCTTAGGGTACCTGCGCCTGTGCCTAGGGTACCTGCCCCTGTGCCTAGGGTTCCTGCGCCTGTGCCTAGTATACCTGCGCTTGTGCCTAGGGTACCTGTGCCTTTGCCTAGGATACCTACGCTTGTGCCTAGGGTACCTACGCCTGTGCCTTTGGTACCTGCGCCTGTGCTTAGGGTACCTACGCCGGTGCCTATGGCACCCGCTCCTGTGCTTAGAGTACATGCGCCTATATATGGGGTACCTGCGCCTGTGCTTGGGGTACTTGCGCATGTGCCTAGGCTACCTGCAACTGTGCCTATAATAACTGCACTTGTGCTTAGGGTGGCTGCGCTTGTACCTAGCGTACGTGCGCCTGTGCCTTGAGTACCTGCGCCTGTGCTTGGGGTACTTGCGCATGTGCCTAGGCTACCTGCAACTGTGCCTATAATAACTGCACTTGTGCTTAGGGTGGCTGCGCTTGTACCTAGCGTACGTGCGCCTGTGCCTTGAGTACATGTGCCTGTGCATAAGGTACCTGCGCCTGTGCCCAGGGTACCTGCGCTTGTGCCTAGGGTACCTATGCCTGTTCCTAGGGTACCTGCGACTGAGCCTAGGGTACCTGCGCCTATGCCTAGGGTACATGTTCCTGTACCCATGTTACCTGCGCCTGCGCCTAAGGTACCTGTGCCTGTGCCTAGGGTACCTGCGCCTTTGCCCTGGTTACCTATGTTGTGTCTAGAATACCTGCGCCTGTGCCTAGGGTACCTGTGCCTGTGCCTAGGGTACCTGCGCCTTTGCCCTGGTTACCTATGTTGTGTCTAGAATACCTGCGCCTGTGCCTAGGGTACCTGTGCCTGTGCCTAAGGTACATGCGCCTGTGCCTAGGGTACCTGCGTCTATGCTTAGGGTACCTGCGCTTGTGCCTAGGGTACCTATGCCTGTTCCTAGGGTACCTGCGACCGAGCCTAGGGTACCTGCGCCTATGCCTAGGGTACATGTTCCTGTACCCATGTTACCTGCGCCTGCGCCTAAGGTACCTGTGCCTGTGCCTAGGGTACCTGCGCCTTTGCCCTGGTTACCTATGTTGTGTCTAGAATACCTGCGCCTGTGCCTAGGGTACCTGTGCCTCTGCGTAGGGTTCTTGCACCTGTGCCTAGGGTACCTACACCTGTGCCCGGGGTACCTTCGCTTGTGCCTAGGGTACGTGCGCCTGTGCCTAGGGTACCTGCGCCTGTGCCTAGGGTACCTGCGCTTGTAACTAGGGTACCTGCGCCTGTGCCTAGGGTAGCTACGCCTGTGCATAGGGTACATGCGCCTGTGCCTAGGGTACCTGCGCCTGTGCCTAGGGTACCTGCGCCTGTGCCTAGGGTACTTGCGCCTGTGCTTAGGGTACCTGCGCCTGTGCCTAGGATACCTACACCAGTGCTTAGGGTACCTGCGCCTGTAACTAGGGTACCTGCGCCTGTGCCTAGGGTACCTGTGCCTGTGCCTAAGGTAGATGCGCCTGTGCCTAGGGTACCTGCACCAGCGCCTAGGGTACCTGCGCACGTGCCTAGGGTACCTTCGCCTGTGCCTAGGGTACCTAAGCCCGTACCTAGGATACCTGCGCCTGTGCCTAGGGTACTTGCGCTTGTGCGTGTGGTACCTGTGCCTGTGCCTAGGATACCTCCGCCTGTGCCTGTGCCTAGAGTACCTGCGCCTGTGCCTACGGTACCTGCGCTTGTGCTTAGGGTGCCTGCGCTTGTGCCTATGATACGTGCGCCTGTGCCTAGGGTACTTGCGTCTGTGCCTAGGGTACCTGCGCCTGTGCCTAAGGTACCTGCACCTGTGCCTAGGGTACCTGTGCCTGTGCCTAGGGTACCTGTGACTGTGCCTAGGGTTCTTGTGCCCGTGCCTAGGGTACCTACACCTGTACCTAGCTTACCTGCGCCTGTGCCTAGGGTTCCTGCGCTTGAGCGTAGGGTGCCCCCCGCATGTGCCCAGGTTTCCTGCGCCTTTGCCTAGGGTACCTGCGCCTGTCCTTAGGGTACGTGCGCCTGTGTCTAGGGTACTTGCGCCTGTGCCAAGGGTACCTATGCCTGTGCATATGGTACCTGTGCCTGTGCCTAGGATACATGCGCCTGTGCCCAGGGTACCTACGCCTGTGCCCAGGGTACCTGCGCCTGTGCCTGGGGTACCTGCGCATGTGCCTAGGGTACTTGCGCCTGTGCCTAGGGTACTTGTGCCTGTGCCCACGGTACCTGCGCCTGTGCCTAGGGTACCTGGGCCTGTCCATAGGGTACATGTGCCTCTGCCTGGGATGCCTGTGACTGTGCATAGGGTACATGCGCCTGTGCCTAGGGTACCTGCGTCTATGCTTAGGGTACCTGCGCTTGTGCCTAGGGTACCTACGCAGGTGCCTAGGGTACCTGTGCCTCTGCCTGGGATGCCTGTGACTGTGCATAGGGTACATGCGCCTGTGCCTAGGGTACCTGCGTCTATGCTTAGGGTACCTGCGCTTGTGCCTAGGGTACCTACGCAGGTGCTTAGGGTACCTGCGTCTGTGCCTAGGGTACCTGCGCCTATGCCTAGGGTACTTGCGCCCGTGCCTAGCTTACCTGCGCCTGTGCCTGGGGTACTTGCGCTTGTGCCTAGGGTACTTATGCCTATGCCTAGTGTACTTGCGCCTGTGCCTAGGGTACCTGCGCCTATGCCTAGGGTACTTGCGCCCGTGCCTAGCTTACCTGCGCCTGTGCCTGGGGTACTTGCGCTTGTGCCTAGGGTACTTATGCCTATGCCTAGTGTACTTGCGCTTGTGCCTAGAGTACCTGCGCTTGTGCCTAGGGTACCTGCGCCTATGCCTACGGTACCTGCGCCTGTGCCCAGGTTACTTGCGCTTGTGCATAAGGTACCTGCGCCTGTGCCTAGGGTACCTGCGCCTGTGCCTAGGGTACTTGCGCCTGTGCCTAGGGTACCTGAGCCTGTGCCTAGTGTACCTGCGCCTGTGCCTATGGTACTTTTGCTTGTGCATAGGGTAGCTGCGCCTATGCCTAGGGTACCTTCGCCTGTGCCTAGGGTACCTGAGCCTGTGCCTAGTGTACCTGCGCCTGTGCCTATGGTACTTTTGCTTGTGCATAGGGTAGCTGCGCCTATGCCTAGGGTACCTTCGCCTGTGTCTAGGGTATCTTCGCATTTGTCTAGGGTACCTACGCCTGTGCTTAGGATACCTGCGCCTATGCCTAGGGTACCTGCGCTTGTGCTTAGGGTACCTGCGCTTGTGCCTAGGGTACCTACGCCTGTGCTTAGGATACCTGCGCCTATGCCTAGGGTACCTGCGCTTGTGCTTAGGGTACCTGCGCTTGTGCCTAGGGTACCTACGCTTGTCCCTAAGATACCAGCGCATGTGCCTGGGGTGCAAGCACCTGTGCACAGGTTACCTGCGCCTGTGCCCAGGGTACCTGCGCCTATGTTTAGGGTACATGCGCCTGTGCCTATGGTACCTCTGCCTGTGCCTAGGGTACCTGCGCCTATGCCTAGGGTACTTGCGCTTGTGCCTAGGGTACCTGCGCCTGTGCCTAGGGTACTTGCGCCTGTTCTTAGGGTATCTGCGTCTGTGCCTAGGGTATCTGCACCTGTGCATAGGGTACGTGCGCCTGTGCCTAGGTTACTTGCGCCTGTGCCTAGGGTACCTGCGCCTGTCCCTAAGATACGAGCGCCTGTGCCCGGGTTGCGTGCGCCTGTGCACAGGTTACCTGCGCCTGTGCCCAGGGTACATGCGCCTGTGCTTAGGGTACCTGCGCCTGTACCTAGGGTACGTGCGCCTGTCCCTAAGGTACATGTGCTTGTGCCTGTGGTACCTGCGCCTGTGCCGAGGGTACCTACGCCTGTGCCTAGGGTACCTGTGCTTGCGCCTGTGCCTAGGGTACATGCACTTGTGCTTAGGGTGCATGCGCTTGTGCCTAGGGTACCTGCGCTTGTGCTTAGGGTACTTGTGCCTATGTCTGAGGTGCCTGCGTTTGTGCTTAGGGTACCTGCGCTTGTCCCTATAGTACCTGCGCCTGTGCCTAAGGTACCTGCGCATGTGCCTAGGGTATGTGCGCTTGTGCCCAGGTTACCTACGCCTGTACCTAGGGTACCTGCAACTATGCCTAGGGTACCTGCGCCTGTGCCTAGGGTACCTGCGCCTGTGCCTAGAGTACCTGCGCCTGTGCCTAGGGTACCTGCGCCTGTGCCTAGAGTACCTGCGCCTGTGCCTAGGGTACCTGCGCCTGTGCCTAGAGTACCTGCGCCTGTGCCTAGGGTACCTGCGCCTGTGCCTAGAGTACCTGCGCCTGTGCCTAGGGTACCTGCGCCTGTGCCTAGAGTACCTGCGCCTGTGCCTAGGGTACCTGCGCCTATGCCTAGGGTACATGTTCCTGTACCCATGTTACCTGCGCCTGCGCCTAAGGTACCTGTGCCTGTGCCTAGGGTACCTGCGCCTGTGCATAGGGTACCTGGGCTTGTGCCGAGGGTACATGCGCCTGTGCCTAGGGTACCTGCGCATGTACTCAGGTTACCTCCGCCTGTGCCTAGGGTACCTGCGCCTGTGCCTATGGTACCTGTGTGAGTGCCTAGGTTACCTACGCCTGTGTCAAGAATACGTGCGCCTGTGCCTAGGGTACCAGTGCCAATGCCTAGGGTACCTGCGCCTGTGCCTAGGGTACCTGCGCCTGTGCCTGGGGTACCGTTGCTTGTGCCTAGAGAACGTGCACCTGTGCCTAGGGTACCTGCGGCCGTACGTGGGGTACCTATGCCTATAACTAGGGTACCTGTGCTTGTTCCTAGGGTACCTGCGCCTGTGCCTGGGGTGCCTGCGACTGTGCATAGGGTAGCTGCGCCTGTGCCTAGGGTACATGCGCCTGTGCTTAGGGTACCTGCGCCTGTGCCTAGGGTACCTGCGCCTGTGATTAGGGTACATGCGCCTGTAACTAGGGTACCTGCGCCTGTGCCTAGGGTACATGCGCCTGTGCTTAGGGTACCTGCGCCTGTGCCTAGGGTACCTGCGCCTGTGATTAGGGTACATGCGCCTGTAACTAGGGTACCTGCGCCTGTGCATAGGATACCTGCGCCTGTGCCTAGGGTACATGCGCCAGTACGTAATATACCTGCGTCTGTGCCTATGGTACCTGCGCCTGTGCCCATGGTACCTACGCCTGTGCCTAGGGTACCTACGCTTGTGCCTAGGGTACATGCGCCAGTACGTAATATACCTGCGTCTGTGCCTATGGTACCTGCGCCTGTGCCCATGGTACCTACGCCTGTGCCTAGGGTACCTACGCTTGTGCATAGGGTACCTGCGCATGTGCCTAGGGTACCAACGCCTGTGCCTAGGGTACCTGCGCCTGTACCCAGGGTACCTGCACCAGTGCCTAGGGTACCTTCGCCTGTGTCTAGGATACCTGCGCCTGTGCCTAGGGTACCTGCGCCTTTCCCCAAGTTACCTACGCCAGTGCCTAGGGTACCTGCGCCTATGCATTGGGTACATGTGCCTATGCCTAGGGTACCTCCGCCTGTGCCTAGGGTACTTGAGGCTGTACCTAGGGCACCTGCGCCTGTGCCTAGGAAACCCACGCCTGTGCCTATGGTACCTGCACCTGTGCCCAGGTTACCTGCGCGTGTACCTAGGGTACCTACGCCTGTGCATAGGGTACCTTCGCCTGTGCCTAGGATACCTGCGCCTGTACATAGGGTACCTGCGCCTGTGCTTAGGGTACCTGCACGTATGTCTCAGGTACCTGCGCCGCTCCCTAGTAAACCTGCACCTGTGCATGGGGTGCGTGCGCCTGTGCACAGGTTACCTGCACCTGTGCCCAGGGTACCTGCGACTGTGCTTAGAGTACATGCGCTTGTGCCTAAGATACCTGCGTCTGTGCGTATTGTACCTGCGCCTATGCCTAGGGTACTGTGCCCGTTCCTAGGGTACTTGCGCATGTGCCTAGGGTACCTGTGCCTGTGCCTTGGGTACCTGCGCCTGTGCCTAGGATACCTGCGCCTGTGCCTAGGATACCTGCGCCTGTGCCTAGGATACCTGCGCCTGTGCCTAGGATACCTGCGCCTGTGCCTAGGATACCTGCGCCTGTGCCTAGGATACCTGCGCCTGTGCCTAGGATACCTGCGCCTGTGCCTAGGATACCTGCGCCTGTGCCTAGGATACCTGCGCCTGTGCCTAGGATACCTGCGCCTGTGCCTAGGATACCTGCGCCTGTGCCTAGGATACCTGCGCCTGTGCCTAGGATACCTGCGCCTGTGCCTAGGATACCTGCGCCTGTGCCTAGGATACCTGCGCCTGTGCCTAGGATACCTGCGCCTGTGCCTAGGATACCTGCGCCTGTGCCTAGGATACCTGCGCCTGTGCCTAGGATACCTGCGCCTGTGCCTAGGATACCTGCGCCTGTGCCTAGGATACCTGTGCCTGTGCCTAGGGTACCAGTGCCAATGCCTAGGGTACCTGCGCTTGTGCCTAAGATACCTGCGTCTGTGCGTATTGTACCTGCGCCTATGCCTAGGGTACTGTGCCCGTTCCTAGGGTACTTGCGCATGTGCCTAGGGTACCTGTGCCTGTGCCTTGGGTACATGCGCCTGTTCGTAGGGTACATGCGCTAGTGCTTAGGGTACCCACACCTGTGTCTAGGGTACCTGCGCATGTGCCTAGGGTACCTACGCCTGTGCCTATGGTGCCTGCGCCTGTGCTAAGGGTACCTGCGCCGGTGCTTAGGGTACCCGCGCTTGTGCCTAGGGTACATGCGCCTATGCATGGGGTACTTGCGCCTGTGCTTGGGGTACCTGCGCATGTGCCTAGGGTACCTGTGCCTGTGCCCAGGGTACCTGCGCCTGTGCTTAGGGTACCTGCAACTCTGCCTACGATAACTGCGCTTGTGCTTAGGGTGCCTGCGCTTGTGCCTAGGGTACCTGCACCTGTGCCTTGAGTACATGTGCCGGTGCCTAGAGTACCTGCGCCTGTGCCTATGGTACCTGACTTGTGCCTAGGGTACCTGTGCCTGTTCCTAGGGTACCTGCGACTGTGCCTAGGGTACCTGCGCCTGTGCCTAGGGTACATGCGCCTGTACCTAGGTTACCTGCGCCAGTGCCTAGGGTACCTG
The DNA here is from genome assembly GCA_023375785.1 of Penium margaritaceum. Lineage (NCBI taxonomy): Eukaryota > Viridiplantae > Streptophyta > Zygnematophyceae > Desmidiales > Peniaceae > Penium > Penium margaritaceum. The sequence goes on along the minus strand of SZWC01000163.1, from coordinate 400,896 downwards.
CGCCTTTGCCCAGGTTACCTACGCCTGTGTCTAGAATACCTGCGCCGCTACTTAGGGTACCTGTGCCTGTGCCTAGGGTTCCTACGCCTGTGCCTAGGGTACCTGCGCCTGTGCCTGGGGTACCTTCGCTTGTGCCTATGGTAGGTGCGCCTGTGCCTAGGGTACCTGCGCATGTGCCTAGGGTACCTGCGCCTATAACTAGGGTACCTACGCCTGTGCCTAGGGTACCTGCGCCTGTGCCTAGGGTACATGCGCATGTGCCTAGGGTACATGCGCCTGTACCTAGGGAACCTGCGCCTGTGCCTGGGGTACTTGCGCTTGTGCTTAGGGTACCCGTGCCTGTGCCTAGGGTACCTGCACCAGTGCTTAGGGTACCTGCACCTGTAACTAGGGTACCTGCGCCTGTGCCTGGGGTACTTGCGCTTGTGCTTAGGGTACCCGTGCCTGTGCCTAGGGTACCTGCACCAGTGCTTAGGGTACCTGCACCTGTAACTAGGGTACCTGCGCCTGTGCCTATGGTACCTGCGTCTGTGCCTAGGGTACATGCGCCTGTGCCTAGGGTACCTGTGCCTGTGCCTAGAGTACCGGCGCCTATGCCTAGGGAACTTGCGCCTGTGCCTAGGGTACCTGCGCTTGTGCCTAGGGTACCTGCGCCTGTGCCTAGGGTACCTGCGCTTGTGCCTAGGGTACCTACGCATGCGCCTAGGGTACCTGTGCCTGTGCCTAGGGTACATGCGCCTGTGCCTAGGGTACCTGCACTAGTGCCTATGGTACCTGCGCCTGTGCCTAGGATACATGCGTCGGTGCCCAGGGTACCTACGCCTGTGCCCAGGTTACCTACGCCTGTGCCTAGGGTACCTGCGCCTATGCGTAGGGTACATGTGCCTGTGCATAGGGTACCTGCACCTGTGCCTAGGGTACCTGAGCCTGTGCCTAGGGTACTTGCGCCTGTGCCTAGGGTACCTGCGCCTATGCGTAGGGTACATGTGCCTGTGCATAGGGTACCTGCACCTGTGCCTAGGGTACCTGAGCCTGTGCCTAGGGTACTTGCGCCTGTGCCTAGGATACATGCGCTCGTGCCTATGGTACCCGCGCCTGTGCCAAGGTTACATGTGCCTGTGCCTAGGGTACCTTTGCCTGTGCCTAGGGAACCTGCGCCTATGCCTCAGATACCTGCACCGCTTCCTAGTCAACCTGTGCCTGTGCCTGGGGTGCGTGCGCTCGTGCACAGGTTACCTGCACCTGTGAATACAAGTATGGGTCAAATTCCTTTTCTTTTAGTTACATGTTGAGTTCACATGATTTTATAGTCACAAATTTCAAAAACACGTTGATTACAACCCTTTTTTATTAGATGATACACCAGACTCGCAGTTCTTGCTCACCAGACTCGGAAATCCAGGAGACTAGACTTGCAAGTCTGGGACTCGCGAGTCCGAGTCTCAAACTCGCAAATCCGAGTCTGCCACTGGACTCGGACTCGCAAGTCAGGTTCCGGGCTCAGAATCGAGGTTCTAGACTCGCGAACACCCTTAGTCCCAATACGAGTCCGGATCCTAGTCCCGATCCCAGCCCCGATCCTAGTCCCGATCCCAGTCCCGATCCCAGCCCCGATCCCAATCCCTATCCCAGTCCCGATCCCAGTCCTCGTCCCGGTCCCAGTCACAGTCCCAGTCCCAATCTCAATCCGAGTCCCAGCCCGAGTCCCAGTCCTGGTCCCAGTCCCAGTCCCAGTCCTAGTCTTAGTCCCAGTCCTAGTCCCAATCCCAGTCCTAGCCCCAATCCCAGTCCCAATCCCAGTCCCTGTCCCAGTCCTAGTTCCAGTCCTAGTCCTAGTCCCAGTCCCAGTCCCAGTCACAGTCCCATTCCCATTCCCAGTCCCAGTCCCTGTCCAAGTCTTAGTCCCAGTCCCAGTTCCCGTCCCTGTTTGAGTCCTAGTCTTGTTACCGCTCTCGGTCCTCGTCCCGATCTTGGTCCCTGTCCCAGTCCCAGTCCCAATCCCAGTCCTAGTCCCACTTCCACTCCCAGTTCCAGTCCCAGTCCCAGTCCAAGTCCCAGTCCCAGTCCCAGTCCACGTCCCAGTCCCAGTCCCAGTCCCAGTCATAGTCCTAGTCCCAGTCCCAGTCCCAATCCCAGTCCCTGTCCAAGTCCTAGTCCTTGTCCCACTCCCAGTACCAGTCCCTCCCCTAGTTCCAGTCACAATCTTAGTCCCAGTCCCAGTCCTAGTCCCAGTCCTAGTCCTTGTCCCAGTGCCAGTCCCAATCCCAGTCCCAGTCTCAGTCCCAGTCCTAATTCTTGTCCCAATCCCAGTCCCAGCCCCATTCCCAGTCCAAGTCCCAGTCCCAGCCCAGTCACAGTCCCAGTCCCAGTCCCAGTCCTAGTCCCAGTCCCAGTCACAGTCACAGTCCCAGTTCCAGTCCCAGCCCTAGTCCCAGTCCCAGTCACAGTCCCAGCTCCAGTCCCATTCCATGTCCCTTTCCCAGTCCTAATCCCAGTCCCAGTCCCAGTTCAAGTCCCAGTCACAGCCTCTATCCCAGTCCCAGTCTCAGTCCTAGACCAGTCCCAGTCTGAGTCCAAGTCCCAGTCCCAGTCCCAGTCCCAGTCCCAGTCCCAGTCCCAGTCCCAGTCCAAATCTCAGTCACAGTCCCAGTCCCAAACCCAGTCCCAGTACCAGTCCCAGTCCCGGTCACGGTCCCGGTCCCGGTCCTGGTCAAGGTCCCCGTCCCAGTCCCACTCCTAGTCCCAGTCCCAATTCCTGCCCTCGTCCCAGTCCCAATCCCGGTCACGGTCTCGGTCCCGGTCCTGGTCCCAGTCCCAGTCACAGTCCCACTCCCAGTCCCAGTCCTAGTCCCAGTCTGAGTCCTAGTCCCTTTCCCTGTCATAGTCCCATTCCAAGTCCTAGTCCATGTCCCAGTCCCAGTCCCCGTCCCAGTCCCAGTCTCAATTCCAGTCACAGTCCCAGTCCGAGTCCCAGTCCCAGTCCCAGTCCCAGTCCCAGTCTAAATCCCAGTACCAATCCCAGTCCTAGTCCCAGTCCAAGTCTCAGTCCCAGTCCTAGTCCCATTCCCAGTCCCATTCCTAGTCCCAATCCTACTCCCAGTCCCAGTCCTAGTCCCAGTCCCAGTCCTAGTCACAGTCCCATTCCCTGTCCTAGTCCCAGTCCCAATCCCAGTCCTAGTCCCACTCCAAGTCCCAGTCCCAGTCCCAATCCCATTCCCTGTCCCAATCCCAGTCACAGTCCCAGTCCCAGTCGCAGTCCCAGTCATAGTCCCAGACTCAGTCCCAGTCCCAGTCCTACTCCCAGTCCCGATCACAGTCCCGATCATAGTCCCGATCCCAGCCCCAATCCCAATCCCAGTCCCAGTCCCAGTCGCAGTCCCAGTCATAGTCCCAGACTCAGTCCCAGTCCCAGTCCTACTCCCAGTCCCGATCACAGTCCCGATCATAGTCCCGATCCCAGCCCCAATCCCAATCCCGATCCCAGTCCCGATCACAATCCCGATCATAGTCCCGACCTCAGCCCCGATCCCTGTCCCGATCACAGTCTCGATCATAGTCCCGATCATAGTCACGATCCCAGTCCCGATCAAAGTCCCGATCTCAGTCCCGATCTCATTCCCGAGCCCAGTCCCGATCCCAATCCCGATCCCAGCCCTGATTCTAGTCCCGATTCCAGTCCCGATCCAAGTCCCGATCCCAGTCCCGATCCCGGTACCGATCCAAGCCCCGAGAGTGGGACTGGGATCCCACTCCGAAACTGGGAGTGGGATCCCAGTTTGATCCCACTCCTCATCCCAATCCCGATCCTAGCCCCGATCACAGCCCCGATCCCAACCCCGATCCCAGCCCCGATCCCAGCCCCGAACCCATGTCTGATCCCAGCCCTGGTCCCAGTCCCGATCCTAGTCTCGATCCCCATCCCAAACCCATTCCCGATCCCAGTCCCAATCCCAGTCTTGATCCCAGTCATGATCCCAGTCCCGATCTCAGTTCCGATCCCAGTCCCGATCCCAGCCGTGATCCCAGTCTCGATTCCAATCAAGATCCCAGTCCCGATCCCAGTCCTGATCCCAGTCTCGATCTCAGTCCCGATCCCAGTCCCGATCCCTGTCCCGATCTTAGTCCCGATCCCAGTCCCGATCCCACTCCCGATCCCAGTCCCGATCCCAGTCGCGATCTTAGTCCCGATCCCAGTCCTGATCCCAGTCTCGATCTCAGTCCCGATCCCAGTCCCGATCCCTGTCCCGATCTTAGTCCCGATCCCAGTCCCGATCCCACTCCCGATCCCAGTCCCGATCCCAGTCGCGATCTTAGTCCCGATCCCAGTCCTGATCCCAGTCTCGATCTCAGTCCCGATCCCAGTCCCGATCCCTGTCCCGATCTTAGTCCCGATCCCAGTCCCGATCCCACTCCCGATCCCAGTCCCGATCCCAGTCGCGATCTTAGTCCCGATCCCAGTCCTGATCCCAGTCTCGATCTCAGTCCCGATCCCAGTCCCGATCCCTGTCCCGATCTTAGTCCCGATCCCAGTCCCGATCCCACTCCCGATCCCAGTCCCGATCCCAGTCGCGATCTTAGTCCCGATCCCAGTCCTGATCCCAGTCTCGATCTCAGTCCCGATCCCAGTCCCGATCCCTGTCCCGATCTTAGTCCCGATCCCAGTCCCGATCCCACTCCCGATCCCAGTCCCGATCCCAGTCGCGATCTTAGTCCCGATCCCAGTCCTGATCCCAGTCTCGATCTCAGTCCCGATCCCAGTCCCGATCCCTGTCCCGATCTTAGTCCCGATCCCAGTCCCGATCCCACTCCCGATCCCAGTCCCGATCCCAGTCGCGATCTTAGTCCCGATCCCAGTCCTGATCCCAGTCTCGATCTCAGTCCCGATCCCAGTCCCGATCCCTGTCCCGATCTTAGTCCCGATCCCAGTCCCGATCCCACTCCCGATCCCAGTCCCGATCCCAGTCGCGATCTTAGTCCCGATCCCAGTCCTGATCCCAGTCTCGATCTCAGTCCCGATCCCAGTCCCGATCCCTGTCCCGATCTTAGTCCCGATCCCAGTCCCGATCCCACTCCCGATCCCAGTCCCGATCCCAGTCGCGATCTTAGTCCCGATCCCAGTCCTGATCCCAGTCTCGATCTCAGTCCCGATCCCAGTCCCGATCCCTGTCCCGATCTTAGTCCCGATCCCAGTCCCGATCCCACTCCCGATCCCAGTCCCGATCCCAGTCGCGATCTTAGTCCCGATCCCAGTCCTGATCCCAGTCTCGATCTCAGTCCCGATCCCAGTCCCGATCCCTGTCCCGATCTTAGTCCCGATCCCAGTCCCGATCCCACTCCCGATCCCAGTCCCGATCCCAGTCGCGATCTTAGTCCCGATCCCAGTCCTGATCCCAGTCTCGATCTCAGTCCCGATCCCAGTCCCGATCCCTGTCCCGATCTTAGTCCCGATCCCAGTCCCGATCCCACTCCCGATCCCAGTCCCGATCCCAGTCGCGATCTTAGTCCCGATCCCAGTCCTGATCCCAGTCTCGATCTCAGTCCCGATCCCAGTCCCGATCCCTGTCCCGATCTTAGTCCCGATCCCAGTCCCGATCCCACTCCCGATCCCAGTCCCGATCCCAGTCGCGATCTTAGTCCCGATCCCAGTCCTGATCCCCATCCCGATCCCAGTCCTGATCCTAGTCCCGATCCCAGTCGCGATCCCAGTCCCGATCCCAGTCCCGATCATAGTCCCGATCCCAGTCCCGATCAAAGTCCCGATCTCAGTCCCGATCTCATTCCCGAGCCCAGTCCCGATCCCAATCCCGATCACAGTCCCGATCCCAGTCCCGATCCCAGTCCCGATCCAGTCCTGATCACAGTCTCGTTCCCAGTCCCGATCCCAGTCTTGATTCCAGTCCCGACCCCATTCCCGCTGCCAACATCGATCCCGATCCCGATCCCAGTCCCGATCCCAGTCCCGATCTCAGTCCCCATCCCAATCCCAATCTCAGTCCCGATCACAGTCCCGATCCCAGTCTTGATCCCAGTCCCGATCCCAATCCCGATCCTAGTCCCGATCCCAGTCTCGATCCCATTCCTGATCCCAGTCCTGATCCGAGTCCCGATCCCTTTCCTGATCCAAGTCCCGATCCTAGTCCCCATCCCAGTATTGATCTGAGTCCCGATCGCAGTCCCAATCCCAGTCCTGATTCCAGTCCCGATCCAAGTCCCGATCCCAGTCCCAATCCCAGTCTTGATCCCAGTCATGATCCCAGTCCCGATCTCAGTTCCGATCCCAGTCCCGATCCCAGCCGTGATCCCAGTCTCGATTCCAATCAAGATCCCGGTCCCGATCCCAGTCCTGATCCCAGTCCCGATCCCAGTCCCGATCTCAGTCCCGATCCCAGCCCCGATCCCAGTCACGATCCCAGTCCCAATCCCAGTCCCGATCCCAGTCCCGATCCCAGTCCTGATCTCAATCCCGATCCTAGTCTTGATCCCAGTCACGATCCCAGTCCTGATCCATGTCCCAATCCCAGTCCCGATCCCAAGCCTGATCCCAGTCCCGATCCCATACCCGATCCTAGTCCCGATCCTAGTCCCGATCCCAATCTCGATCCCAGTCCCGATCCCAGTCACGATCCCAGTCCCGATCCATGTCCCAATCCCAGTCCCGATCCCAAGCCTGATCCCAGTCCCGATCCCATACCCGATCCTAGTCCCGATCCTAGTCCCGATCCCAATCTCGATCCCAGTCCCGATCCCAGTCACGATCCCAGTCCCGATCCATGTCCCAATCCCAGTCCCGATCCCAAGCCTGATCCCAGTCCCGATCCCATACCCGATCCTAGTCCCGATCCTAGTCCCGATCCCAATCTCGATCCCAGTCCCGATCCCAGTCACGATCCCAGTCCCGATCCATGTCCCAATCCCAGTCCCGATCCCAAGCCTGATCCCAGTCCCGATCCCATACCCGATCCTAGTCCCGATCCTAGTCCCGATCCCAATCTCGATCCCAGTCCCGATCCCAGTCACGATCCCAGTCCCGATCCATGTCCCAATCCCAGTCCCGATCCCAAGCCTGATCCCAGTCCCGATCCCATACCCGATCCTAGTCCCGATCCTAGTCCCGATCCCAATCTCGATCCCAGTCCCGATCCCAGTCACGATCCCAGTCCCGATCCATGTCCCAATCCCAGTCCCGATCCCAAGCCTGATCCCAGTCCCGATCCCATACCCGATCCTAGTCCCGATCCTAGTCCCGATCCCAATCTCGATCCCAGTCCCGATCCCAGTCACGATCCCAGTCCCGATCCATGTCCCAATCCCAGTCCCGATCCCAAGCCTGATCCCAGTCCCGATCCCATACCCGATCCTAGTCCCGATCCTAGTCCCGATCCCAATCTCGATCCCAGTCCCGATCCCAGTCACGATCCCAGTCCCGATCCATGTCCCAATCCCAGTCCCGATCCCAAGCCTGATCCCAGTCCCGATCCCATACCCGATCCTAGTCCCGATCCTAGTCCCGATCCCAATCTCGATCCCAGTCCCGATCCCAGTCACGATCCCAGTCCCGATCCATGTCCCAATCCCAGTCCCGATCCCAAGCCTGATCCCAGTCCCGATCCCATACCCGATCCTAGTCCCGATCCTAGTCCCGATCAGAGTCCCAATCGTAGTCCCGATCCCATCCCCGATCCCACTTGCAATCCTAGTCCCGGTCCCAGTCCCAATCCGAGTCCCCATCCCAGTCCTGATCGCAGTCCCGATCCCAGTCCCGATCCCGGTCCCGATCCTAGTCCCGCTCCCAGTCCCGATCCCAGTCCCGATCCCAGTCCCGATCCCAGTCTCGATCCCAGTCCCGATCCCAGTCCCGATCCCAGCCCTGGTCCCGGTCCCGATCCCAGTCCCGATCCCAGTCTAGATCACAATCCCGATCCCAGTCCCGATCCCAGTCCCGATCCCAGTCTTGATCCCAGTCCTGATCCTTGTCCCGATCCCTGTCCCGATCCCTGTCCTGATCCCAGTCCCGATCCCAGTCCCGATCCCAGTCCCAATCCCAGTCCCGATCCCATTCTCGATCCAAGTCCCGATCCCAGTCCCGATCCTAGTCCCGATCTCAGTCCCAATCATAGTCCCGATCCTTGTCCCGGTCCCATTGCTAGTCCTAGTCCCAGACACAGTCCCAGCCCCAGTCCTTGTCCCAGTCCCAGTCCCAATCCCAGTCCCAGTCCCAGTCCCTGTCACAGTCCCAGTCCTTGTCCCACTACTAGTCCCAAACACAGTCCCAGTCCCAGTCCTAGTCCCAGTCCGAGTTCCAGTCCCAGTCCCAGTCACAGTCCCAATCCTTGTCCCAATCCCAGTCCCGATCCCATACCTGATCCCAATCCCGATCCCTGTCCCGATCCCAGTCCCGATCCTAGTCCCGATCCCTGTCCCGATACCAATATCGATCCTAGTCCTGATCCCTGTCCCGATCCCAGTCCCGATCAAAGTCACGATCCCAGTCCCGATCCCAGGCGCGATCTTAGTCCCGATCCCAGTCCTGATCCCCATCCCGATCCCAGTCCTGATCCTAGTCCCGATCCCAGTACTGATCCCAGTCACGATCCCAATCCCGATCCCAGGCCCAATTCAGTCCCAATCCCAGTCTCGATCGCCCTCCCGATCCCTGTCCCGATCCCAGTCCCGATCCGAGTCCCGATCCATGCCCGATTCCACTCCTGATCCCAGTCACGATCCCAGCCCTGGTCCAAGTCCCGATCCCAGCCCCGATCCCAGCCTCGATCCCAGCCCCAATCCCAGCCCCGATCCCAGTCCTGATCCCAGTCTCGATCTCAGTCCCGAACCCAGTCCCAATCCCACCCCCGATCCCAGTCCCGATCCCAGTCTCGATCATAGTCCCAATCCCAGTCTCGATCCAAGTCCCCATCCCAGTCCCGATCCCAGTCCCGATCCCAGTCCCGATCCCGGTCCCGATCCTAGTCCCGATCCCAATCTCGATCCCAGTCCCGATCCCAGTCCTGATCCCTGTCCTGATCCCAGTCCCGATCCCTGTCCTGATCCTAGTCCCGATCCCAGTCCCGATCCCAGTCCCGATCCCAGTCCCGATCCAAGTCCCGATCCCAGTCCCGATCCCAGTCCCGATCCCAGTCCCGATCCCAATCCCGATCCTAGTCCCGATCCCAGTCTCGATCCCAGTCCCGATCCTAGTCCCGATCCCAATCCCGATCCCAGTCCCGATCCCAATCCCGATCCTAGTCCCGATCCCAGTCTCGATCCCAGTCCCGATCCTAGTCCCGATCCCAATCCCGATCCCAGTCCCGATCCCAATCCCGATCCTAGTCCCGATCCCAGTCTCGATCCCAGTCCCGATCCTAGTCCCGATCCCAATCCCGATCCCAGTCCCGATCCCAATCCCGATCCTAGTCCCGATCCCAGTCTCGATCCCAGTCCCGATCCTAGTCCCGATCCCAATCCCGATCCCAGTCCCGATCCCAATCCCGATCCTAGTCCCGATCCCAGTCTCGATCCCAGTCCCGATCCTAGTCCCGATCCCAATCCCGATCCCAGTCCCGATCCCAATCCCGATCCTAGTCCCGATCCCAGTCTCGATCCCAGTCCCGATCCTAGTCCCGATCCCAATCCCGATCCCAGTCCCGATCCCAATCCCGATCCTAGTCCCGATCCCAGTCTCGATCCCAGTCCCGATCCTAGTCCCGATCCCAATCCCGATCCCAGTCCCGATCCCAATCCCGATCCTAGTCCCGATCCCAGTCTCGATCCCAGTCCCGATCCTAGTCCCGATCCCAATCCCGATCCCAGTCCCGATCCCAATCCCGATCCTAGTCCCGATCCCAGTCTCGATCCCAGTCCCGATCCTAGTCCCGATCCCAATCCCGATCCCAGTCCCGATCCCAATCCCGATCCTAGTCCCGATCCCAGTCTCGATCCCAGTCCCGATCCTAGTCCCGATCCCAATCCCGATCCCAGTCCCGATCCCAATCCCGATCCTAGTCCCGATCCCAGTCTCGATCCCAGTCCCGATCCTAGTCCCGATCCCAATCTCGATCCCAGTCCCGATCCCAGTCCCGATCCGAGTCCCGATCCCTTTCCTGATCCAAGTCCCGATCCTAGTCCCCATCCCAGTATTGATCTGAGTCCCGATCGCAGTCCCAATCCCAGTCCTGATTCCAGTCCCGATCCAAGTCCCGATCCCAGTCGCAAACCCAGTCCCGATCCCAGTCCCGATCCCAGTCCTGATCCCAGTCTCGATCCCAGTCCCCATCCTAGTCCCGATCCTAGTCCCGATCAGAGTCCCAATCATAGTCCCGATCCCAGTCCTGATCTCAATCCCGATCCTAGTCTTGATCCCAGTCACGATCCCAGTCCTGATCCATGTCCCAATCCCAGTCCCGATCCCAAGCCTGATCCCAGTCCCGATCCCATACCCGATCCTGGTCCCGATCCTAGTCCCGATCCCAATCTTGATCCCAGTCCCGATCCCAGTCCCGATCCCTGTCCCGATCTTAGTCCCGATCCCAGTCCCGATGCCAGTCGTGATCCCAGTCCTGATCCCAGTCCCGATCCCAGTCCTGATCCCAGTCTCGATCCCAGTCCCCATCCTAGTCCCGATCCTAGTCCCGATCAGAGTCCCAATCATAGTCCCGATCCCATCCCCGATCCCACTTGCAATCCTAGTCCCGGTCCCAGTCTCAATCCGAGTCCACATCACAGTACTGATCGCAGTCCCGATCCCAGTCCCGACCCCAGTCCTGATCCCAGTCCCAATCCCAATCCCGATCCTAGTCCCGATCCCAGTCCCTGAACTAGTCCCGATCCTAGTCCCGGTCCCAGTCCCGATCCCATACCCGATCATGGTCCCGATCCTAGTCCCGATCCCAATCTTGATCCCAGTCCCGATCCCAGTCCCGATCCCTGTCCCGATCTTAGTCCCGATCCCAGTCCCGATGCCAGTCGTGATCCCAGTCCTGATCCGAGTCCCGATCCCAGTCCCGATCCCAGACCCGATCCTTGTCCTGATCCCAATCCCGAACCCAGTCCCGATCCAAGCCCAGATCCCAGTCCTGCTCCCAATCGCGATCCTAGTCCCGATCCCAGTCCCGATTCCGGTCCAGATCCTACTCCCGCTTCCCATACCGCTCCCGATCCCGATCTCCGTCCTGATCCCAGTCCTGATTCCAGTCCCGATCCCAGTCCCCATCCCAATCCCAATCCCAGTCCCGATCTCAGTCCTGATCATAGTCTTGATCCCAGTCCCGATCCGAGTCCCGATCCTAGTCCCGATCGCAGTCTCGATCCCTGTCCCGATCCCAGTCCCGATCCAAGCCCCGATCCCCTTCGTGATCCCAGTCCCGGTCCCAATCCCGATCCTAGTATTGATCCAAGTCCCGATCCCAGTCCCGATCCCAGTCCTGATCTGAGTCCCGATCCCAGTCCCGATCCCAGTCCCGATCCCAGTCCCGATCCCAGTCCCGATCACAGTCCCGATCCCAGTCCTGATCACAGTCCCGATCCCACTCCTGATCCCAGTCTCGATCCCAGTCCCGATCCCAGTCCCGATCGCAGTCCCAATCCCAGTCCCGATCACAGTCCTGATCCTAGTCCCGATCCCAGTCGCGATCCCAGTCTCGATCCCAGTCCCGATCACAGTCCTGATCACAATCCCGGTCCAAGTCCCGGTCTCAGTCCCCGTCCTAGTCCCAGTCGCAGTCTTGATCCCAGTTCCGGTCCTAGTCCCGATCCAAGTCTTGATCCCTGTCTCCATCCCAGTCCTGAGCATAGTCCCGATCCCAGTCACGATCCCAGTCCCGATCCCAGTCTCGATCCCAGTCCCGATCCCAGTCCCGATCCCAGTCCTGATCCCAGTC
>SZWC01000163.1:285161-330303 GCA_023375785.1 Penium margaritaceum | reverse complement strand
CCCCCCCCCCCACGGCTTAGGCTCGAAGGTAGAGTTGAGGTATCACAACACGGCCGCCCCCCCCCCCCAGTCGTGAGCCTATTCTTTATTGCGCGTACAAGGATTCAAACCTAGGACCTATCGCTCCAGAATCTAGCTCTATAAGCACTAAGCCAACTCGCACAGTGTTCATATGATGTCCAAATGACATTATAAGGGTTCCTATGGGAAAAAGGGCATGAAATAAGGGGGTGTAATATTAGAGGGTAGTTTTCAAAATTATGAATGATAACAAAGTTAGTTTATTCATAAAAATTTGACGTAGACGGAATTTAAAATTTTGCAAATATGAGCTTGAATAACCTCTCAACCATTGCTCTGGTTGACCAGCCGTAAGAAGGAAAGTTGACAACACACAGTGAAACTCTTTTTATGATATTCAGTGACACAATGATGCTTTGGTTGGTCATTGTGCATGGTAGCCACACCGTGCCACCAGTTATCGGAGGTCTTTGTACTTGCTAGTCCATACCAAGTATTCCCAAACCATTGTTTCTCCCTCTGCCCATTTTTTACTTGGATTATGAGTTGTAAATGTTGACCAGACACACGAAACCTATTTGGTCATGAGAAGTGATGTATGCCTAGTTGGGTAGGTCATTGTGCACGGTAGCCCCACCGTGCCAATACATACGAAAGATATTTGTACTTTCTAGAAGATACATAGCATTTTGAAACCTTTGTTTCCCCCTCGGACCATTTTTGACTCGTGTTATGCGTTTTCAACGTTGACCACATGAAGTGAAATGTGTTGGTCATGGTTAGTGACATATGCATACTTTGGTTGGTCACTGTGCATTGAAGCCACATTGTGCCACTACATATTGAATATATTTGTACTTGCTAGTCAATAACTAGTATTCACAAACCATTACCGTCCACCCTGCCCATTTGTGACTCGTGTTATAAGGTGTCAAAGTTTACCACACTTAGTGACATTATTTTGTCATGGTCAGTGACATATGCCTACTTTGGATGGTCATCGTGCATGGTCTCCACACCATGCCACAGCGTATTGCAGCCCCTTGTGCTTGCTATTTGATACTTGGTGTTCCCAAACCATTGTTTCCCCCTCTGACCATTTGTGACTCGTATTATGAGCTGTCAACGTTGACCACACACAGCGGATTTCTTTGGTCAAAGGCACTACATATTCCTACTTTGGTCGGTCATTGTGCATGGTAGCCACACTGTGCTACTACTGACTGAAGGTCGTTGTACTTGGTAGTTGAGAACCAATATTCGCATATCATTGTTTCCTCTCCTGACCGTGTGTGACTCGTGTTATGGTTGGTCAACGTTGACCACCCATATTGAAATTCTCTGGACATCATCTCACATATAGCTAGTTTGGTTGTTTGGTGTGCATATTAGCCACATCGTGCCACTACGTATTGAAGTTATTTGTCCTTTCTAGTCGATACATAGTCTTCCCAAACCATTGTCTCTCCCTCTGACCATTTGTGACTCGTGTTCTGAGTTGTCAATGTTGACCACACATAGTGGACTTCTTCGGTCGTATTCAGTGACGTATGCATCCTTTGGTTGGTCATTGTGCACGCTATCCATACCCTGCCACTACTTGTTGAAGATCTTTGGACTTGCTAGTTGATAACTAGTGTTCTCAACCCATTGTTTTCCCCTCTGACCATTTGTGACTCGTGTTATGCGTTTTCAACGTTTACCACATGAAGTGAAATTTGTTGGTCATGGTTCATGACATATGCATACTTTGGTTGGTCACTGTGCACTGAAGCCACATTGTGCCACTACATATTGAAGGTATTTGTACTTGCTAGTCGATAACTAGTAATCACAAACCATTACCTTTCACCTGACCATTTGTGACCCGTGTTATGAGTTGTCAGAGTTTACCACACTTAGTGACATTATTTGGTCATGGTCAGTGACATATGTCTACTTTGGTTGGTCATCGTGCATGGTCTCCACACCGTGCCACACCTTATTGAAGCCCATTGTGCTTGCTATGTGATACTTGGTATTCCCAAACCATTGTTTCCCCCTCTGACCATTTGTGACTCGTATTATGAGTTGCCAGCGTTGACGACACAAAGCGGATTTCTTTGGTCAAAAGCAGTACATATGCCTACTTTGGTCGGTCATCGTGCATGGTAGCCACACCGTGCTACTACTGAATGAAGGTCATTGTACTTAGTAGTTGAGAACCAATATTCCCATGGCATTGTTTTCTCTTCTGACCATTTGTGACTCGTGTTATGGTTGGTCAACGTTCAGCACCCATATTGAAATTCTCTGGACATCATCTCACATATGCCTAGTCTGGTTGTTTGCTGTGCATATTAGCCACACAGTGCCACTACGTACTGAAGTTATTTGTCCTTTCTAGTCAATACATTGGCTTCTTAAACCATTGTCTCTCCCTCTGACCATTTGTGACTCGTGTTACGAGTTGTCAATGTTGACCACACATAATGGAAATATTCGGTCGTAGTCAGTGACGGATGCATCATTTGGTTGGTCACTGTGCACGATAGCCATACCGTGCCACTGCTTGTTGAAGGTCTTTGTACTTGCTAGTTGATAACTAGTGTTCCCAAACCATTGTTTTCCCCTCTGACCATTTGTGACTCATGTTATGCGTTTCAACGTTGACCACACACTGTGAAATTCTTTTGGTCATGGGTTATGACATATGCATACTTTGGTTTGTCACTGTGCATTGAGGCCACATTGTGCCACTACAGATGGAAGGTATTTGTACTTGTTAGTCGATAACTAGTATTGACAAACCATTACCTTCCACCCTGACCATTTGTGACTCGTATTATGAGTTGTCAAAGATTACCACACTTAAGGACAGTATTTTGTCATGGTCAGTGACATATGCCTACTTTGGTTGGTCATCATGCATGGCCTCCACACCGTGCCACAACGTATTGAAGCCCCTTGTGCTTGCTATTTGATACTTGGTGTTCCCAAACCATTATTTCCCCCTCTGACCATTTGTGACCCGTATTATGAGTTGTCAACGATGACCACACACAGCGGAATTCTTTGGTCAAAGGCAGTACATATGCCTGCTTGTGTCGGTCATTGTGCATGGTAGCCACATCGTGCTACTACTGACTGAAGGTCATTGTACTTGGTAGTTGAAAACCGATATTCCCATGGCCTTGACTCCTCTCCTGACCGTTTGTGACTCGTGTTATGGTTGGTCAACGTTGACCACCCATATTGAAATTATGTGGACATCATCTAACATATGCCTAGTATGGTTGTTTGGTGTGCATATTAGCCACACCGTGCCAGTGCGTGTTGAAGTTCTTTGTCCTTTCTAGTCAATACATAGGTTTCTTAAACCATTGTCTCTCCCTCTGACCATTTGTGACTCGTGTTACGAATTGTCAATGTTGACCACACATAGTGGACTTATTCCGTCGTAGTCAGTGACGTATGCATCCTTTGGTTGGTCACTGTGCACACTAGCCATACCGTGCCACTGCTTGTCGAAGGTCTTTGTACTCACTAGTTGATGACTAGTGTTCCAAAACCATTGTTTTCCCCTCTGACCATTTGTGACTCATGTTATGCGTTTTCAACGTTGACCACACACTGTGAAATTCTTTTGGTCATGGTTTGTGACATATGCATACTTTGGTTGGTCACTGTGCATTGAAGCCACATTGTGCCACTACATATTGAAGGTATTTGTACTTCCTAGTCAATAAATAGTATTCACAAACCATTACCTTCCACCCTGACCATTTGTGACCCGTGTTATGAGTTGTCCAAGTTTACCACACTTAGTGACAGTATTTGGTCATGGTCAGCTACATATGCCTACTTTGGTAGGTCATCGTGCATGGCCTCCACACCGTGCCACAACCTATTGAAGCCCCTTGTGCTTCCTATGTGATACTTGGTGTTCCCAACCCATTGGTTCCCCCCGCTGACCATTTGTGACTCGTATTATGAGTTGCCAGCGTTGACCACACAAAGCGGATTTCTTTGGTCAAATGCAGTACATATGCCTACTTTGGTCGGTCATTGTGCATGGTAGCCACACCGTGCTACTACTGACTAAATGTCCTTGTACTTGGTAGTTGACATCTAGTACCTAACCCATTGTTTCCCCCTCTGACAAATCGTGACCCATATTATGGGTTGTCAACGTTGACCACACATAGTAAAATTATTTGGTCATGGTAAGTGGCACATGCCTAATCTGGTTGGTTATTGTGCATGGTAGTCACACCGTTCCACTACTTGTTGAAAGGCCTTGCACTTGCTAGTCCATAAAGAGCAAAAGGTTCCTCCCTTTGACGCCAGGTTGGTTTTTGTTGATTTGTAATGCGTAGGTGCCTTCACTGGAATTCTCCCTCCCACCCCCCTATAGGGATGTTCCGTGGACAACCTGGAGGACAGATTTGCGACCTCATTATGACACCCCACCCCACCCCCACGGCTTAGGCTCGAAGGTATAGTTGAGGTATCACAACACGGCCGCCCCCCCCCCCCTCAGGTCGCGAGCCTATTCTATATTGTGCGTACGAGGATTCAAACCTAGGACCTATCGCTCCAGAATCTAGCTCTATAAGCACTAACCCAACCTGCACGGTGTTCATATGATGTCCAAATTATATTATAAGGGTAAAGGGCATACAATAAGGGGGTGTAAGATTAGAGGGTAGTTTTCAAAATTATGAATGATAACAAAGTTAGTTTATTCATAAAAATTGGACGTAGACGGAATTTCAAGTTTTACAAATTTGAGCTTGAATAACCTCTCAACCATTGCTCCGATTGACAAGCCGAAAGAAGGAATGATGACAACACACAGTGAAACTCTTTTTATGATATCTAGTGACACAAGAATGCGTTGGTTGGTCATTGTGCATGGTAGCCACACCGTGCCACCACTTATCAAAGGTCTTTGTACTTGCTAGTCGATACCAAGTATTCCCAAACCATTGTTTCTCCCTCTGCCCATTTTTACTTGTATTATGAGTTGTGAATGTTGACCACAAACACGAAACCTCTTTGGGCATGAGCAGCGATGTATGCCTACTTGGGCAGGTCATTGTGCACGGTAGCCCCACCGTGCCAATACATACAAAAGATATTTGTACTTGCTAGAAGATACATAGCATTTTGAAACCATTGTTTCCCCCTCTGACCATTTGTGACTCGTGTTATGCGTTTTCAACGTTGACCACATGAAGTGAAATGTGTTGGTCATGGTTAGTGACATATGCATACTTTGGTTGGTCACTGTGCATTGAAGCCACATTGTGCCACTACATATTGAAGGTATTTGTACTTGCTAGTCGATAACTAGTATTCACAAACCATTACTGTCCACCCTGCCCATTTGTGACTCGTGTTATAAGGCGTCAAAGTTTACCACACTTAGTCACATTCTTTGGTCATGGTCAGTGACATATGCCTACTTTGGTTGGTCATCGTGCATGGTCTCCACACCGTGCCACAGCGTATTGAAGCCCCTTGTGCTTGCTATTTGATACTTGGTGTTCCCAAACCATTGTTTTCCCCTCTGACCATTTGTGACTCGTATTATGAGTTGTCAACGTTGACCACACACAGCGGATTTCTTTGGTCAAAGGCAGTACATATGCCTGCTTTGGTTGGTCATTGTGCATGGTAGCCACACTGTGCTACTACTTACCTAATGTTGTTGTACTTGGTAGTTGAGACCCAATATTCGCATAGCATTGTTTCCTCTCCTGACCGTTTGTGACTCGTGTTATGATTGGTCAACGTTGACCACCCATATTGAAATTCTCTGGACATCATCTCACATATGTCTAGTTTGGTTGTTTGGTGTGCATTTTAGCCACACCGTGCCACTACGTATTGAAGTTCTTTGTCCGTTCTAGTGGATACATAGTCTTCCCAAAAACCATTGTCTCTCCCTCTGACCGTTTGTGACTCGTGTTATGAGTTGTCAATGTTGACCACACTTAGTGGACTTCTTCGGTCGTATTCAGTGACGTATGCATCATTTGGTTGGTCATTGTGCACGCTATCCATACCGTGCCACTACTTGTTGAAGGTCTTTGGCCTTGCTAGTTGATAACTACTGTCCCCAACCCATTGTTTTCCCCTCTGACCATTTGTGACTCGTGTTATGCGTTTTCAACGTTTACCACATGAAGTGAAATTTGTTAGTCATGGTTTGTGACATATGCATACTTTGGTTGGTCACTGTGCATTGAAGCCACATTGTGCCACTACATATTGAAGGTATTTGTACTTGCTAGTCGATAACTAGTATTCACAAACCATTATCTTCCACCCTGACCATTTGTAACTCGTGTTATGAGTTGTCAAAGTTTACCACACTTAGTGACATTNTGCTACTACTGACTGAAGGTCGTTGTACTTGGTAGTTGAGGAGCGATATCTCCATAGCATTGTTTCATCTCCTGGCCGTTTGTGACTCGTGCTATGGTTGGTCAATGTTGACCACCCATATTGAAATTATCTGTACATCATCTGACATATGCCTAGTCTGGTTGTTTTGTGTGCATATAAGCCACACCGTGCCACTGCGTGTTGAAGTTCTTTGTCCTTTCTAGTCAATACATAGGCTTCTTAAACCATTGTCTCTCCCTCTGACCATTTGTGACTCGTGTTACGAGTTGTCAATGTTGACCACACATAATGGACTTATTCGGTCTTAGTCAGTGACGTATGCATTCTTTGGTTGGTCACTGTGCACGCTAGCCATACCGTGCCACTGCTTGTTGAATGTATTTGTACCTGCTAGTTGATAACTAGTGTTCCCAAACCATAGTTTTCCCCTCTGACCATTTGTGACTCATGTTATGCGTTTCAACGTTGACCACACACTGTGAAGTTCGTTTGGTCATGGTTTGTGACATATGCATACATTGGTTGGTCACTGTGCATTGAAGCCACACTATGCCACTACATATTGAAGGTATTTGTACTTGCTAGTCGATAACTAGTTATCACAAACCATTATCTTCCACACTGACCATTTGTGACCCGTGTTATGAGTTGTCAAAGTTTACCACACTTAGTGACATTATTTTGTCATGGTCAGTGACATATGCCTACTTTGGTTGGTCATCGTGCATGGTCTCCACACTGTGCCACAACTTATTGAAGCCCCTTGTGCTTGCTATGTGATACTTGGTATTCCCACATCATTGTTTCCACCTCGAACTATTTGTGACTCGTATCATGAGTTGCCAGCGTTGACCACACAAAGTGGATTTCTTTGGTCAAAGTCAGTACATATGCCTTCTTTTGTCGGTCATTGTGCATGGTAGCCACACCGTGCGAGTACTGACTGAAGGTCGTTGTACTTGGTAGCTGAGAACCGATATTCCCATGGAATTGTTTCCTCTCGTGACCATTTGTGACTCGTGTTATGGTTGGTCAACGTTGACCACCCATATTGAAATTCTCTGGAATCATCTCACATATGCCTAGTCTGGTTGTTTGGTGTGCATATTAGCCACACCGTGCCACTACGTATTGAAGTTATTTGTCCTTTCTAGTCAATACATAGGCTTCTCAAACCATTGTCTCTCCCTGTGACCATTGGTGACTCGTGTTACGAGATGTCAATGTTGACCACACATAGTGGAATTATTCAGTCGTAGTCAATGACGTATGCATCCTTTGGTTGGTCACTGTGCACGCTAGCCATACCGTGCCACTGCTTGTTGAAGGTCTTTGTACTTGCTAGTTGATAACTAGTGTTCCCAAACCATTGTTTTCCCCTCTGACTATTTGTGACTCATGTTATGCGTTTTCAACGTTGACCACACACTGTGAAATTCTTTTGGTGATGGTTTATGACATATGCATACTTTGGTTTGTCATTGTGCATTGAAGCCACATTGTGCCACTACATATTGAAGGTATTTGTACTTGCTAGTCGATAACTNGGTCACTGTGCACGCTAGCCATACCGTGCCACTGCTTGTTGAAGGTCTTTGTACTTGCTAGTTGATAACTAGTGTTCCCAAACCATTGTTTTCCCCTCTGACTATTTGTGACTCATGTTATGCGTTTTCAACGTTGACCACACACTGTGAAATTCTTTTGGTCATGGTTTATGACATATGCATACTTTGGTTTGTCATTGTGCATTGAAGCCACATTGTGCCACTACATATGGAAGATATTTGTACTTGCTAGTCAACAGCTAGTAGTGACAAACCATTACCTTCCACCCTGACCATTTGTGACCCGTGTTATGAGTTGTCAAAGTTTACCACACTTAGGGACAGTATTTGGTCATGGTCAGTGACATATGCCTACTTTGGTTGGTCATCGTGCATGGCCTCCACACCGTGCCACAACGTATGTAAGCCCCTTGTGCTTGCTATTTGATAGTTGGTGTTCCCAAACCAATCTTTACCCCTCTGACCATTTGTGACTCGTATAATGAGTTGTCAATGATGACCACACACAGCGGATTTCTTTGGTCAAAGGCAGTATATATGCCTACTTTGGTCGGTCATTGTGCATGGTAGCCACATCGTGCTACCACTGACTGAAGTTCGTTGTACTTGGTAGTTGAGAACCGATATTCCCATGGCATTGTTACCTCTCCTGACCGTTTGTGACTCGTGTTATGGTTGGTCAACGTTGACCACCCATATTGAAATTCTCTGGACATCATCTGACATATGCCTAGTCATTTTGTTTGGTGTGCATATTAGCCACACCGTGCCACTGCGTGTTGACGTTCTTTGTCCTTTCTAGTCAATACATAGGCTTCTTAAACCATTGTCTCTCCCTCTGACCATTCGTGACTCGTTTTACGAGTTGTCAATGTTGACCACACATAGTGGAATTATTCGGTCTCAGTCAGTGACGTATGCATCCTTTGGTTGGTCACTGTGCACGCTAGCCATACCGTGCCACTGCTTGTTGAAGGTCTTTGTACTTGCTAGTTGATAAGTAGTGTTCCCAAACCATTGTTTTCCCCCTCTGACCATTTGTGACTCATGTTATGTGTTTTCAACGTTGACCACACATTGTGAAATTCTTTTGGTCATGGTTTGTGACATATGCATACTTTGGTTGGTCACTGTGCATTGAAGCCATATTGTGCCACTATATATTGAAAATATTTGTACTTGCTAGTCGATAACTAGTAATCACAAACCATTACCTTCCACCCTGACCATTTGTGACCCGTGTTATGAGTTGTCAAAGTTTTCCACGCTTAGTGACATTATTTGGTCATGGTCAGTGACATATGCCTACTTTGGTTGGTCATCGTGCATGGTCTCCACACTGTGCCACAAATTATTGAAGCCCCTTGTGCTTGTTATGTGATACTTGGTATTCCCAAACCATTGTTTCCCCCCTCTGACCATTTGTGACTCGTATTATGAGTTGCCAGCATTGACCACACAAAGCGGATTTCGTTGGTCAAAGGCAGTACATATGCCTACTTTGGTCGGTCATTGTGCATGGTAGCCACACCGTGCTACTACTGACTGAAGGTCGTTGTACTTGGTAGTTGAGAACTGATAGTCCCATATCATTGTTTCATCTCCTGACCGTTTGTGACTCGTGTTATGGTTGGTCAACGTTGACCACCCATATTGAAATTCTCTGGAAATCATCTCACATATGCCTAGTCTGGTTGTTTGGTGTGCATATTAGCCACACCATGCCACTCCGTATTGAAGTTCTTTGTCCTTTCTCGTCAATACATAGGCTTCTTTAACCATTATATCTCCCTCTGACCATTTGTGAATCATGTTACGAGTTGTCAATGTTGACCAAACATAGTGGACTTATTCCGTCGTAGTCAGTGACGTATGCATCATTTGGTTGGTCACTGTGCACCCTAGCCATACCGTGCCACTGCTTGTTGAAGGTCTTTGTACTTGCTAGTTGATAACTCGTGTTCCAAAACCATTGTTTTCCCCTCTGACAATTTGTGACTCATGTTATGCGTTTTCAACGCTGACCACACACTGTGAAATTCTTTTGGTCATGGTTTGTGACATATGCATACTTTGGTTGGTCATTGTGCATTGAAGCCACGTTGTGCCACTACATATTGAAGGTATTTGTACTTGCTAGTCGATAACTAGTATTCACAAACCATTATCTTCCACCCTGACCATTTGTGACTCGTGTTATGAGTTGTCAAAGTTTACCACACTTAGTGACATTATTTGGTCATGGTCAGTGACATATGCCAACTTTGGTTGGTCATCGTGCATGGTCTCCTCACCGTGCCACAGCGTATTGCATCCCCTTATGCTTGCTAGTTGATACTTGGTGTTCCCATACAATTCTTTCCCCCTCTGACCACTTGTGACTCGTATTATGAGTTGTCAACGTTGACCACACACGGCGGATTTCTTTGGTCAAAGGCAGTACATATGCGTACTTTGGTCGGTCATTGTGCATGGTAGCCACACCGTGCTACTACTAACTGAAGGTCGTTGTACTTGGTAGTTGAGAACCGATACTTCCATAGCATTGTCTCATCTTCTGACCGTTTGTGACTCGTGTTATGGTTGGTCAACGTTGACCACCCATATTGAAATTCTCTAGACATCATCTGACATATGCCTAGTCTGGTTGTTTCGTATGCATATGAGCCACACCGTGCCACTGTGTGTTGAAGTTCTTTGTCCTTTCTAGTCAATACATAGGCTTCTTAAACCATTGTCTTTCCCTCTGACCATTTGTGACTCATGTTACGAGTTGTCAATGCTGACCACACATAGTGGACTTATTCGGTCTCAGTCAGCGACGTATGCATCCTTTGGGTGGTCAATGTGCACGCTAGCTATACCGTGCCACTGCTTGTTGAAGGTCTTTGTACTTGCTAGTTGAGAACTAGTGTTCCCAAACCATTGTTTTCCCCTCTGACCATTTGTGACTAATGTTATGCGTTTTCAACGTTGACCACACACTGTGAAGTTCTTTTGGTCATAGTTTGTGACATATGCATACTTTGGATGGTCACTGTGCATTGAAGCCACATTTTGCCACTACATATTGAAGGTATTTGCACTTGCTAGTCGATAACTAGTCAACGTTGACCACACACGGCGGATTTCTTTGGTCAAAGGCAGTACATATGCNTACTTTGGTCGGTCATTGTGCATGGTAGCCACACCGTGCTATTGCTAACTGAAGGTCGTTGTACTTGGTAGTTGAGAACCGATACTTCCATAGCATTGTTTCATCTTCTGACCGTTTGTGACTCGTGTTATGGTTGGTCAACGTTGACCACCCATATTGAAATTCTCTAGACATCATCTGACATATGCCTAGTCTGGTTGTTTGGTGTGCATATGAGCCACACCATGCCACTGTGTGTTGAAGTTCTTTGTCCTTTCTAGTCAATACATAGGCTTCTTCAACCATTGTCTCTCCCTCTGACCATTTGTGACTCCTGTTACGAGTTGTCAATGCTGACCACACATAGTGGACTTATTCGGTCTGGGTCAGCGACGTATGCATCCTTTGGGTGGTCAATGTGCACGCTAGCCATACTGTGCCACTGCTTGTTGAAGGTCTTTGTACTTGCTAGTTGAGAACTAGTGGTCCCAAACCATTGTTTTCCCCTCTGACCATTTGTGACTAATGTTATGCGTTTTCAACGTTGACCACACACTGTGAAGTTCTTTTGGTCATGGTTTGTGACATATGCATACTTTGGATGGTCACTGTGCATTGAAGCCACATTGTGCCACTACATATTGAAGGTATTTGTACTTGCTAGTCGATAACTAGTCAACGTTGACCACACACGGCGGATTTCTTTGGTCAAAGGCAGTACATATGCCTACTTTGGTCGGTCAATGTGTCAACGTTGACCACACACAGCGGATTTCTTTGGTCAAAGGCAGTACATATGCCTACTTTGGTCAGTCATTGTGCATGGTAGCCAAGTCGTGCTACTACTGACTGAAGGTCTTTGTACTTGGTAGTTGAGAACCGATATTTCCATAGCATTGTTTCATCTCCTGACCGTTTGTGACTCGTGTTATGGTTGGTCAACGTTGACCACCCATATTGAAATTCTCTAGACATCATCTGACATATGCCTAGTCTGGTTGTTTGGTGTGCATATTAGACACACCGTGCCACTGCGTGTTGAAGTTCTTTGTCCTTTCTAGTCAATACATAGGATTCTTAAACCATTGTCTCTCCCTCTGACCATCTGTGACTCGTGTACAAGTTGTCAATGTTGACCACACATTATGGACTTATTCGGTCTTAGTCAGTGACGTATGCATCCTTTGGTTGGTCATTGTGCACGCTAGCCATACCGTGCTACTGCTTGTTGAAGGTCTTTGTACTTGCTAGTTGATGACTAGTGTTCCCAAACCATTGGTTTCCCCCTCGGACCATTAGTGACTCATGTTATGCGTTTTCAACGTTGACCACACACTGTGAAATTCTTTTGGTCATAGTTTGCGACATATGCATAATTTGGTTGGTCACTGTGCATTGAAGCCACATGGTGCCACTACATATTGAGGGTATTTGTACTTGCTAGTCGATAACTAGTAAACATTATTTGGTCATGGTCAGTGACATATGCCTACTTTGGTTGGTTATCGTGCATGTTCTCCACATCGTGCCACAAATTACTGAAGCCCCTTGTGCTTGCTATGTCATACTTGGTATTTTAAAACCATTTTTTCCCCCTCTGACCATTTGTGGCTCGTATTATGAGTTGCCAGCGTTGACCACACAAAGCGGATTTCTTTGGTCAAAGGCAGTACATATGCCTACTGTGGTCGGTCATTGTGCATGGTAGCCACACTGTGCTACTACTGAATGAAGGTTGTTGTACTTGGTAGTTGAGAACCGATATTCCCATGGCATTGTTTGCTCCCCTGACAGTTTGTGATTCGTGTTATGGTTGGTCAACGTTGACCAACCATATTGAAATTCTCTGGACATCATCTCACACATGCCTAGTCTTGTTGTTTGGTGTGCATATTAGCCACACCGTGCCACTACGTATTGAAGTTCTTTGTCCTTTCTAGTCAATACATAGGCTTCTTAAGCCATTGTATCTCCCTCTGACCATTTGCGACTCGTGCTACGAGTTGTCAATGTTGACCACACGTAGTGGACTTATTCCTTCGTAGTCAGTGACGTATGCATCTTTTGGTTGGTCACTTGGCACGCTAGCCATACCGTGCCACTGATTGTTGAAGGTCTTTGTACTTGCTAGTTGAAAAAAAGTGTTCGCAAACCATTGTTTTCCCCTCTGACCATTTGTGACTCATGTTATGCGTTTTCAACGTTGACCAGACACTGTGAAATTCTTTTGGTCATGGTTTATGACATATGCATACTTTGGTTTGTCAGTGTGCATCGAAGCCACATTGTGCGACTGCATATGGAAGGTATTTGTACTTGCTAGTCAATAACTAGTATTGACAAACCATTACCTTCCACCCTGACCATTTGTGACTCGTGTTATGAGTTGTCAAAGTTTACCACACTTAGTGACAGTATTTGGTCATGGTCAGTGAC
The DNA here is from genome assembly GCA_023375785.1 of Penium margaritaceum. Lineage (NCBI taxonomy): Eukaryota > Viridiplantae > Streptophyta > Zygnematophyceae > Desmidiales > Peniaceae > Penium > Penium margaritaceum. Next base: position 316,746 of record SZWC01000163.1, on the reverse strand, counting down.
ATATTCCTACTTTGGTTGGTCATCGTGAATGGCCTCCACACCGTGCCACAATGTATTGAAGCCCCTTGTGCTTGCTATTTTATACTAAGTGTTCCCAAACCATTCTTTCCCCCTCTGACCATTTGTGACTCGTATTATGAGTTGTCAACGATGACCACACACAACGGAATTCTTTGGTCAAAGGCAGTACATATGCCTACTTTGGTCGGTCATTGTGCATGGTAGCCACATCGTGCTACTACTGACTGAAGGTCGTTGTACTTGGTAGTTGAGAACCAATATTCCCATAGCATTGTTTTATCTCGTGACCGTTTGTGACTCGTGTTATGGTTGGTCAACGTTGACCACCCATATTGAAATTCTCTAGACATCATCTCACATATGCCTAGTCTTGTTGTTTGGTGTGCATATTAGCCATACAGTGACACTACGTATTGAATTTCTTTATCCTTTCTAGTCAATACATAGGCTTCTTAAACCATTGTCTCTCCCTCTGACCATTTGTGAATCGTGTTACGAGTTGTCAATGTTGACCAAACATAGTGGGCTTGTTCCGTCGTAGTCAGTGACGTATGCATCCTTCGGTTGGTCACTGTGCATGCTAGCCATACCGTGCCACTTCTTGTTGAAGGTCTTTGTACTTGCTAGTTGATAACTAGTGTTCCAAAAACATTGTATTCCCCTCTGACCATTTGTGACTCATGTTATGTGTTTTCAACGTTGACCACACACTGTGAGATTCTTTTGGTCATTGTTTGTGGCATATGCATACTTTGGTTGGTCACCGTGCATTGAAGCCACAGTGTGCCACTACATATTGAAGGTATTAGTACTTCCTAATCAATAACTAGTATTCACAAACCATTACCTTCCACCCTGACCATTTGTGACCCGTGTTATGAGCTGTCAAAGTTTACCACACTTAGTGACAGTATTTGGTCATGATCAGTGACATATGCCTACTTTGGTTGGTCATCGCGCATGGCCTCCACACTGTGCCACAACGTATTGAAGCCCCTTGTGCTTGCTATTTTATACTAAGTGTTCCCAAACCATTCTTTCCCCCTCTGACCATTTGTGACTCATGTTATGTGTTTTCAACGTTGACCACACACTGTGAGATTCTTTTGGTCATTGTTTGTGGCATATGCATACTTTGGTTGGTCACCGTGCATTGAAGCCACAATGTGCCACTACATATTGAAGGTATTAGTACTTCCTAATCAATAACTAGTATTCACAAACCATTACCTTCCACCCTGACCATTTGTGACCCGTGTTATGAGCTGTCAAAGTTTACCACACTTAGTGACGGTATTTGGTCATGGTCAGTGACATATGCCTACTTTGGTTGGTCATCGTGCATGGCCTCCACACTGTGCCACAACGTATTGAAGCCCCTTGTGCTTGCTATGTGATACTTGGTGCTTCCAAACCATTGTTTCCCCCTCTGACCATTTGTGACTCGTATTATGAGTTGCCAGCGTTGACCACACACAGCGGATTTCTTTGGTCAAAGGCTGTACATATGGTTACTTTGGTCGGTCATTGTGCATGGTAGCCACACCGTGCTACTACTGACTGAAGGTCGTTGTACTTGGTAGTTGAAATCTAGTATTCCCAACCCATTGTTTCCCCCTCTGACAAATCATGACACATGTTATGGGTTGTCAACGTTGACCACACACTGTGAGATTCTTTTGGTCATTGTTTGTGGCATATGCATACTTTGGTTGGTCACCGTGCATTGAAGCCACAATGTGCCACTACATATTGAAGGTATTAGTACTTCCTAATCAATAACTAGTATTCACAAACCATTATCTTCCACCAGGACCATTTGTGACTCGTATTATGAGTTGTCAACGATGACCACACACAGCGGATTTCTTTGGTCAACGGCTGTACATATGCTTACTTTGGTCGGTCATTGTGCATGGTAGCCACACCGTGCTACTACTGACTGAAGGTCGTTGTACTTGGTAGTTGAAATCTAGTATTCCCAACCCATTGTTTCCCCCTCTGACAAATCATGACACATGTTATGGGTTGTCAACGTTGACCACATATAGTAAAATTATTTGGTCATGGTAAGTGGCACATGCCTAATCTTGTTGGTCTTTGTGCATGGTAGCCACACCGATCCACTACTTGTTGAAAGGCTTTGCACTTGCTAGTCCATAAATTGCAAAAGGATTCTCCCTTTGACACCAGGTCGGTTTTTGTTGATTTGTTACGCGTAGGTTCCTTCACTGGAATACCCCCTCCCACCCCCCCCCCTAGAGGGATGTTCCGTGGACGAGCTGGAGGACAGATTTGTGACCGCATTATGACACCCTCCCTACCCCCCCACCGCTTAGGCTCAAAGGTAGAGTTGAGGTATCACAACACGGCCGCCCCCCCCCCCAGGTCGCCAGCATATTCTATATTGCACGTACGAGGATTCAAACATATAACCTATCGCTCCAGAATCTAGCTATATAAGCACTAAGCCAACTCACACGGTGTTCATATGATGTCCAAATGACATTATAAGGGTTCCTATGGGTAAAGGGCATAAAATAAGGGGGTGTAATATAAGAGGGTAGTTTTAAAAATTATGAATGATAACAAATTTAGTTTATTCATACGAAATTGATGTAGACGGAATTTCAAATTTTGCAAAGTTGAGCTTAAATAACCTCTCAACCATTGCTCCGATTGACCAGCCGTAAGAAGGAAAGTTGACAACACACAGTGAAACTCTTTTTATGATATTCAGTGACACAATAATGCTTTGGTTGGTCATTGGGCATGGTAGCCACACTGTGCCACCACTTATCGAAGATCTTTGTACCTGCTAGTCGATACCAATTATTCCCAAACCATTGTTTCTCCCTCTGTCCATCTTTTACTTGTATTATGAGTTGTGAATGTTGACCACACACACGAAACCTCTTTGGTCATGAGCAGTGATGTATGCCTACTTGGGTAGGTCATTGTGCACGGTAGCCACACCCTGCCAATACATACTAAAGATATTTGTACTTGCTAGAAGATACATAGCGTTTTGAAACCATTGTTCCCCCCTCTGACCGTTTGTGACTCGTGTTATGCGTTTTCAACGTTGACCACGTGAGGTGAAATTTGTTGGTCATGGCTAGTGACATATGCATAGTTTGGTTGGTCATTGTGCATTGAAGCCCATTGTGCCACTACATATTGAAGGTATTTGTACTTGCTAGTCGATAACTACTATTCACAAACCATTACCGTCCACCCTGCCCATTTGTGACTCGTGTTATAAGGTGTCAAAGTTTACCACACTTAGTGACATTTTTCGGTCATGGTCAGTGACATTTGCCTACTCTGATTGGTCATCGTGTATGGTCTCCACACCGTGCCACAGCGTATGGAAGCCCCTTGTGCTTGCTATTTGATACTTGGTGTTCCCAAACAATTGTTTCCCCCTCTGACCATTTGTGACTCGTATTATAAGTTGTCAACGTTGACCACACACAACGGACTTCTTTGGTCAAAGGCAGTACATATGCCTACTTTGGTCGGTAATTGTGCATGGTAGCCACACTGTGCTACTACTGACTGAAGGTCGTTGTACTTGGTATGAACCAATATTCGCATAGGATTGTTTCCTCTCTTGACCTTTCGTGACTCGTGTTATGGTTAGTCAACGTTGACCACCCATATTGAAATTCTCTAGACATCATCTCACATATGCCTAGTTTGGTTGTTTGGTGTGCATATTAGCCACACCGTGCCACTACGTATTGAAGTTCTTTGTCCTTTCTAGTCGATACATAATTTCTGAAACCATTGTCTCTCCCTCTGACCATTTGTGACTCGTGTTATGAGTTGTCAATGTTGACCACACATAGTGGACTTCTTCGGTCGTATTCAGTGACATATGCATCCTTTGGTAGGTCATTGTGCACGCTAGCCATACCGTGCCACTACTTGTTGAAGGTCTTTGGACTTGCTACTTGATAACTAGTGTTCCCAACCCATTGTTTTCCCCTCTGACCATTTGTGACTCGTGTTATGCGATTTCAACGTTTACCACATGAAGTGAAATTTGTTGGTCATGGTTCGTGACATATGCATACTTTGGTTGGTCACTGTGCATTGAAGCCACATCACGCCACTACATATTGAAGGTATTTGTACTTGCCAGTCGATAACTAGTATTCACAAACCATTATCTTCCACCATGACCATTTGTGACTCGTGTTATGAGTTGTCAAAGTTTACCACACGNAGTGACATTATTTGGTCATGGTCAAGGACATATGCCTACTTTGGTTGGTCATCATGCATGGTCTCCTCACCGTGCCACTGCGTATTGCAGTCCCTTGTGCTTGCTATTTGATACCTGGTGTTCCCAGACCATTCTTTCCCCCTCTGACCATTTGTGAATCGTATTATGAGCTCTCAACGTTGACCACACACAGCGGATTTCTTTGGTCAAAGGCAATACATATGCCTACTTTGGTCGGTCATTGTGCATGGTAGCCACACCGTGCTACTACTGACTGAAGGTCGTTGTACTTGGTAGTTGAGAACTGATATTTGCATAGCATTGTTTCATCTCCTGACCGTTTGTGACTCGTGTTATGGTTGGTCAATGTTGACCACCCATATTGAAATTCTCTGGACATCATCTGACATATGCCTAGTCTGGTTGTTTATTGTGCATATTAGCCACACCGTGCCACTGCGTGTTGAAGTTCTTTGTCCTTTTTAGTCAATACATAGGCTTCTTAAACCATTGTCTCTCCCTCTGACCATTTGTGACTCGTCTTACGAGTTGTCAATGTTGACCACACATAGTGGACTTATTCGGTCGTAGTCAGTGACGTATGCATCCTTTGGTTGGTCACTGTCCACGCTAGCCATACCATGCCACTGCTTGTTGAAGGTCGTTGTACTTGCTAGCTGATAACTAGTGTTCCCAAACCATTGTTTTCACCCTCTGACTATTTGTGACTCATGTTATGCGTTATCAACGTTGACCACACACTGTGAAATTCTTTTGGTCATGGTCTGTGACACATGCATACATTAGTTGGTCACTGTGCATTGAAGCCACATTGTACCACTACATATTGAAGGTATTTGTACTTGCTAGTCGATAACTAGTAATCACAAACCATTACCTTCCACCCTGACCATTTGTGACCCGTGTTATGAGTTGTCAAGGTTTTCCACACTTAGTGACATTATTTGGTCATGGTCAGTGACATATGCCTACTTTGGTTGGTCATCGTGCATGGTCTCCACACCGTGCCACAATGTATTGAAGCCCCTTGTGCTTGCTATGTGATACTTGGTATTCCCAAACCATTGTTTCCCCCTCTGACCATTTGTGACTCGTATTATGAGTTGCCAACGTTGACCACACAAAGCGGATTTCTTTGGTCAACGACAGTACACATGCTTACTTTGGCCGGTCATTGTGCATGGTAGCCACACCGTGCTACTACTGACTGAAGGTCGATGTACTTGGTAGTTGAGAACCGATATTCCCATGGCATTGTTTCCTCTCCTAACCGTTAGTGACTCGTGTTATGGTTGGTCAACGTTGACCACCCATATTGAAATTCTCTAGACATCGTCTCACATATGCCTAGTCTGGTTGTTTGGTGTGCATATTAGCCACACCGTGCCACTACGTATTGAAGTTGTTTGTCCTTTATAGTCAATACATAGGCTTCTTAAACCAATGTCTCTCCCTTCGACCATTTATGACTCGTGTTACGAGTTGTGAATGTTGACCACACATAGTGGAATTATTCGGTCGTAGTCAGTGATGTATGCATCCTTTGGTTGGTCACTGTGCACGCTAGCCATACTGTGCCACTGATTGTTGAAGGTCTTTGTACTTGCTAGTTGATAACTAGTGTTCCCAAACCATTGTTTTCCCCTCTGACCATTTGTGGCTCATGTTATGCGTTTTCAACGTTGACCACACACTGTGAAAATTGTTTGGTCATGGTTTATGACATATGCATACTTTGGTTTGTCACTGTGCATTAAAGCCACATTGTGCCACTACATATGGAAGGTATTCGTACTTTCTAGTCGATAACTAGTATTGACAAACCATTACCTTCCACCCTGACCATTTGTGACCCGTGTTATGAGTTTTCAAAGTTTACCACACTTAGGGACAGTATTTGGTCATGGTCAGTGACATATGCCTACTTTGGTTGGTCATCGTGCATGGCCTCCACACCGTGCCACGACGTATTTAAGCCCCTTGTGCTTTCTATTTGATACTTGGTGTTCCCAAACCATTCTTTCCCCCTCTGACCATTTGTGACCCGTACTATGAGTTAACGATGACCACACACAGCGGAATGCTTTGGTCAAAGGCAGTACATATGCCTACTTTGGTCGGTCATTGTGCATGGTAGCCACATCGTGCTACTACTGTCTAAAGGTCGATGTACTTGGTAGTTGAGAACCGATATTTCCATAGCATAGTTTCATCTCCTGATCGTTTGTGACTCCTGTTATGGTTGGTCAACGTTGACCACCCATATTGAAATTCTCTGGACATCATCTGACATATGCCTAGTCTGGATTTTTGGTGTGCATATTAGCCACACCTTGGCACTAATTGTTGAAGTTCTTTGTCCTTTCTAGTCAATACATAGGCTTCTTAAACCATTGTCTCTCCCTCTGACCATTTGTGACTCGTGTTACGAGTTGTCAATGTTGACCACACATAGTGGACTTATTCGGTCTCCGTCAGTGACGTATGCATCCTTTGGTTGGTCACTGTGCACGATAGCCATACCGTGCCACTGCTTGTTGAAGGTCTTTGTACTTGCTAGTTGATAACTAGTGTTCTTAAACCATTGTTTTCCCCCTCTGACCGTTTGTGACTCATGTTATGCGTTTTCAACGTTGACCACACACTGTGACATTCTTTTGGTCATGGTTTGTGACATATGCATACTTTGGTTGGTCACTGTGCATTGAAGCCACATTGTGCCACTACAAATTGAAGGTATTTGTACTTGCTAGTCGATGACTAGTAATCACAAACCATTACCTTCCACCCTGACCATTTGTGACTCGTGTTGTGAGTTGTCAAAGTTTACCACACTTAGTGACATTATTTGGTCATGGTCAGTGACATATGCCTACTTTGGTTGGTCATCGTGCATGGTCTCCACACTTTGCGACAACGAATTGAAGCCCCTTGTGCTTGCTATGTGATATTTGGTATTCCCAAACCATTGTTTCCCCCTCTGACCATTTGTGACTCGTATTATGAGTTGTCAACGTTGACCACACACAACGGATTTCTTTGGTCAAAGGCAGTACATATGCCTACTTTGGTCGGTCATTGTGCATGGTAGCCACACCGTGCTACTACTGACTGAAGGTCGTTGTACTTGGTAGTTGAGAACCGATATTCCCATGGCATTGTTTCCTCTCCTGACCGTTTGTGACTCGTGTTATGGTTGGTCAACGTTGACCACCCATATTGAAATTCTCTGGACATCATCTTACATATGCCTAGTCTGGTTGTTTGGTGTGGATATTAGCAACACCGTGCCACTACGTATTGAAGTTCTTTGTCCTTTCTAGTCAATACATAGGCTTCTTAAACCATTGTCTCTCCCTCTGACCATTTGTGACTCGTGTTACGAGTTGTCAATGTTGACCACACAGTGGAATTATTCGGTCGTAGTTGGTGACATATGCATCCTTTGGTTGGTCATTGTGCACGCTAGCCATACCGTGCCACTGATTGTTGGAGGTGTGTGTACTTGCTAGTTGATAACTAGTGTTCCCAAACCATTGTTTTCCCCTCTGACCATTTGTGACTCAGGTTATGCGTTTTCAACATTGACCACACACTGTGAAATTTGTTTGGTCATGGTTTATGACATATGCATACTTTGGTTTGTCACTGTGCATTGAAGCCACATTGTGCCACTACATATGGAAGGTATTTGTACTTGCTAGTCGATAACTAGTATTGACAAACCATCACCTTCGACCCTAACCATTTGTGACCCGTGTTATGAGTTGTCAAAGTTTACCACACTTAGTGACAGTATTTGGTCATGGTGTTAATGATGTTTCGTTCATCCACAAGAGAATGAGAAAAAAAGGGGAGCCAGAACCTGGGTCCAAGGAAGAGAAGCGGAAAAAGGGAGGTCGACGAATCATCCAACGACCGCTCGAGCGAGGAAAAGAAAACATCGGGAGGGCAGTTCGAATCCGGGAGGTGACGGGGCACGAGGAGGATATTGCGGCGGGCCGCGTGAGCCAACTAGACCTGCCGAGAGGAAAGGAAGGCGGTCCGAGGCTGGCTTGATGGGAGCGGAGTCGCGTCCGAACCTCGAGGACAGGAGCGGGATTCGAAGCGCCTTATCCAGGAGCGTTTTTGTGTGCGAGCCGCGAAGTGGGGTCGGAGAGTGAGAAGAAGTCCGGGAAGAGGCGCCGCGAGGAGAAGATAAAAGGAGGAGGGATGAGAGAAAGAGGGCTGCTGATCAGAAGAGGCTGCTAACAAGAGCCAACTACAAGTGCTCCATCGCAAGAAGCCGAGTAAGAAAGATTGACTCCGGACGTTCCTGCTCCCAACCCGCGAGACGGCGCTCGCTACCGGCGGGTCGCGCCGCTAGACACTCGTCTGGCGAGGGTGCAGGAAGCCGGTCATGCAACCGTCGGCTAAACCAAGAGATTGTTGCCCCTCGGTTGAATCAGATCGTCGAGCGGGACCTGCGTCCCGTCTCGCGACAAGTTAGAATAGACAAGTTAGTCTAGATTACGGGCATAGGGGAACGGCGTGTGTGTGTGTGTGTGTGTGGGTGTGTGTGTGCCAGTCTCGGATGGGAAGACCACTCCCCGAGGAACACGTCACGGATCCATCATGGCCTGGTCCTGAGTTCCCTCGGGAGCACCAGCCCCCGAGCTCCAGGCGCGGTCCCAGAGACTCCCCAGTGACCTTCTACGCAATCTGTAGCTGCTGCAATGTCCCCCGTCGCCTTGGAGCCCGGACGGTTCTGGGAGTGATGCAGTGGGCGCACCATCCCGCAGGTGGAGCCCTGGAGCATTTCTGGCAACCCTGGCTGCAGAGGCTTCCCCGGGACGATGAGCCTCGCCGCGTGGAGAGCTGGCAGGAGGTCGCGCGAGACGCCGGACGGCGTGCTGCGGAGGCGGCTGAAGAGCGGCCCGAGGCGTACCTGGCCTACCGCCGCTATCAGCAAGAGCTTGCCCGCCAGCAAGAGGAGGACCCGACTCGTTTGCTGTCCCGTGCAGGTCGCCGTGCTAGTGGACCATTGGAGCTACGCCGTGTCGTCCCACGGACGGGCAACGAAGCCGTCACGCACCGCACAGTGCTAGTGCGAGGGCTGGCGCCAGTCGATGATCCGGGGACACGGGAGGCCTATGGTTTGCGTGTGTTGCTTGGTGATGTCTAGGCTGCTAATCATTTAGATAAGAGATAGGTTGGTTGTTTGTACTTTTCTTGGTTGAACGCACATTCCGTGATTGTGCAAGCTCTCTCCCCTGTGTAGTTAGACGAAGTTCTTTCAATTTGATATCATATAATACGGTGGATGATTGACCGTCGGTGCCTGATGAGAAGAACAAGTGCAAATGCCTTAATTGTCTGGTGGATTGTTAGCCGAACCATCCTTTTGAGTACTTAGGAAGAGCTCTCTGTGTCGAGGTCTCACTATCCGGTGAATGGTTGATCGTTGGGATTAATCGGGGTGAGTGAATTACTGAAATAACCATGTGGTGATTATCTTGAGGTTGCCGGAAAGCAATGTGCAGTTGACGCTGGTTCGGTGAATGATCCATCGAATGCTCTCGAATGGTTAGGTGATTCGGAATAGAGCCGAATTACAGGGAAAGCGCAGGAAGAGCAAACGTCTGCGGAGTTGATCCTCGCATGCTGTCATACCCGATTCCGGCCGAAGGCGAAAAGGGGTATGTCAGTGTTAATGGTGCGGTGAGCGTGGACTTCACTTGTTTTCTGCAACGAGTGTGACATGTGCCTGCACACCAGTCTATAATTCGGGCCAAGGTTCTTCACGGCGGGAGCCGATGGATCTTCGACCGGACGAAAGGCGCATCGGTGCAAGAATAAGGCAATGGTGTCGGTGAATCATCCAATGAATACCATTGGCGACGCGAAGACGAGCCCCGACGCGCCTCGTGCTCTCGAAGAAGCAAGGATGAGGCAAGCCGTCGCTATACGTCGCTACGAGAAGAGCCCTGATGACCCATCATGGCTTGACCCCAGATTCGAGTGGGATCTGGTGAATGATCGGTCCCCCCAGCTGTACAACGAAGCAGACGAGATGGACCCCGACGAGGAAGAGGAGTTCCACCTGCGGCGCCTTGAGGAACTTCGTGAATGGAAGGCAATCCGACGGGCGCGGATGGCGGACCCAACGCAGGAGGATCCAGAGGAAGATGGCGTGCATGACCTGGAAAGGCAGTATGATTCCATGCAAGTGGAGGATTATGTGTCGGATGAAGAATAGGAAGTTGAGGCGGATGAAGGGCCCGTCTTACTTCATGAGGTCACAATGCCAGATGGGAGGACAGTTTATGAAGCAGTGGACATGACCCCAGTACAAGAGGCACCACGGCGCCTCGAGTTCTCAACACCAAGGGCGTCCTCACCTGCACCCTCCACCACTCATGACAGGGACGATGCACACTTGGACGACGATCAAGAGGAACAAGCAGAAGAGGACGGGGTATCTTTGGATCATCCTTCGGTGCAGGCACTGCAATCCCTGCATCAACCTGTTACCTACCGTTCTCACGTGGTCCCCTCTAACCCAACCGTCCACCCTCGTCGACCGGCCTCGGACAGCGGTGTCTCTCCACCCCGGGCGGGAAAGAGTTTGGAGGCACTCGGACAGTGGCCACGAGAACTTCGACGCGATGACCAGTCTGCTGTGACTTCGCATCGATGAAATGCCATACAATAGCCCCATCAACAGCAACACGTGAGCAGGGCGCCTTCTGCAGTTATTTCATCACGCCGCCGAGAAGTTCCTGAACCACGAGGGGTCAATGCTTCATCCACAATTGGACCCACCAAGCAAGTACGAGTCACTACGGACGCGCACGTCCACACCGGGGCTCTGTCGGCAAAAACCTCCACACCACCTGTGCAGTCAAGACGACAGCAATCTCATCATCAACCAGGCAAGACGTCGGCTACGTCAGCGGCAGAAAAACTCCAGCAGCAACCCCGCATGGTGGGTGGGGTGACCGCACTTGGACAAGCATCAGTGGCTCGTGGAAGTAAACAGTATGCTATACGGATGCAGACGAGAACCACAAGACAGCACATGGGGAGTTCTGGACTTGGAGGAACCGATGCAGGACGCGCTCGATGAAGGGGAGCAGCGGTTGCTTCGTCGGCTGGTACTAGGGCAGTTGGCCTGGCGCAGGCATACCGATCTCACGTGGGGGCCCCGCCGCGGGCACAGGTGCAGATGGTGGCTCCGCAGGAACTGACTACAAGCCCAGCGGCAAAGTCTTCATATACCCTCCCAAAGCTCGACGTCTTCAAAGGTGAACCAGAGGAGGACCCGACTATGTGGCTGTCTAAGTTGGGCACTTGTCTCGACTACAGAGTGTTGTCTCCTGGCTACATTGTCCCAGCGGTACATCTCACACTACAAGGGAAAGCCTTGGATTGGTTTTACGGCAGAGCACAAGGAACGCCCTTTTGCTGACTTTGACGACCTGGCGAACAGGATGACTAAGCCCTTCGACCTCATGAGCCTGGAGGAGGCGGAGCTCCACATTCCTACAATCCGCATGAAATATGGAGAAAACATCAAGCTGCACAACGACAAGTTCACCCAGATCTCGGTGCGCTGCGTCGATAGTCCCTTACGCATGATCAAGGAGTACTACCGGGATTCTCTTGTCCCAGCAATAGCCAATGCTTTAGATCTCCGCCAGTTCAAAACGCTGGACGCCTTGAAGGAGGAAGCGGAACATCAGCAAAGGGAGATAAAACGACGAGCGGCTCGAGAGCAATCTGCACCAAAGGAGCATGTGGCGCCCACTATTCGCATGCCAACGGGTGCTTCGGCCCCCAACCCGATGAACCCCCATAACTATCCACCAGGGAGTTGGTATGGATGCGGAGAGTTCACTCATCGGCGCCGGGAGTGCCCCAACCCCGTCCCAATGCCCGGTGTGTCAGCCAGCGGAGGAAAATACCGGGGGCACGGATCAGTTGGAGTTGGTGTGACCCGGCAAGCTGTTGGCCCCGNGGCGCCCACTATTCGCATGCCAACGGGTGCTTCGGCCCCCAACCCGATGAACCCCCATAACTATCCACCAGGGAGTTGGTATGGATGCGGAGAGTTCACTCATCGGCGCCGGGAGTGCCCCAACCCCGTCCCAATGCCCGGTGTGTCAGCCAGCGGAGGAAAATACCGGGGGCACGGATCAGTTGGAGTTGGTGTGACCCGGCAAGCTGTTGGCCCCGACCCTCTGGTCCGGCAGACAATGGACCAGTGCAATGGAAAGCATATGCGCAGCAGAGGGAAACTGGAGAAATTCCAGCCGCCACTCAACCGTCCACTTCAGATGCGCCGGCACGAAATATCAAGCTCAGACTTCCTCGATCGGAGGAACAGACCACGCAGACCCCCCCCCACCGACGGAGGCAGAATGGGAATTGGTCACGGTGGCTCAAGCTCAAGGCGTAGAGGGATGGTGGATTGCCGAGATGTATGAACGCATGCGCTGATACAAGGAGCGACAGGAACAGGTCGAAGCTAATCTTCAGAAGTGTGTCGAAGCGCGTTCGACGTGCTTACCAGGTCAGATCATAGCGATGCCCTTGCAGCCCCCCACCACCTGCGCGCGCGCGGCCGCCAAGGGGTCCCACACCACCGCGTTGCCAGAGGGTGTCCTTTGAACCTACGGCATACAGTGAACCCGCTGCGGGTGTCATGACCTCCTTCCATCGTCCGTTCTAGGAGGTATCCATGGGAGAATACTTACAGCAAAACCCCACTTGTCTCCCGGATGTCGCAGCAGTTCTGCAAGAATACGTGGAGAAGCTTCGACCAGCTGGCATTCGCCTTACCTACACACAGACCCCACACGACCGTTTCAGCAGGCTGGCTATCCGAGCTGAACATGACACCTGGGGATGGCAACCCATGCCCCTGGCGCCGCCGCGAACTCAGGCTCCCCACCATGAAGTAACCAGCTGCTTCGTGTGGATATGCGGCAAGAAATTCCTGGCCATTATTGACCTGGGTGCTACTCACACTACAGTAACCCTCCAAGTATTGCAAGTGGTCGGCTGGCATCACAAGATTTGACAAACAACCAAAGTGTTCACAAATGCGTCCGGCGGCATGGACGTAGGGCATGGCATCGTAGATGACCATCCCCTACATGTGGGCCTCATCCACGAAGTCGTACGAATGCAAGTCACGGTGGCTCGTACTTATGATCTCCTGTTGGGAACAGATTACCCCATTCCCCGACAGGCCGCTTTGTTCTATGCGGAGGGCGTAATGCAGTTGACTTCATCAGGGTATACCACATGTGAAGCACTCGTCGTGGAGCCACAGACGTCAATGCCCACGAAGTTTGGCCATCCTTTCTCATTAGGGGAAGCATGTGCAGAGGATCACGCCGCCAGTAACTCCATCCTGGCATTTCGAAAGCATGATGTCCCGTCCACTTTGTCAACACAAGCTAAGGCGGAACAAGGGCTGGATGGCGTGAACACGCCAGAACAGCCGTACCCCGAACGAGCACAAGCTGCTCCGCTAGATGATCAACCTCAGATCCCGAGGGGACCAATGCCCANTTCTCATTAGGGGAAGCATGTGCAGAGGATCACGCCGCCAGTAACTCCATCCTGGCATTTCGAAAGCACGATGTCATGTCCACTTTGTCAACACAAGCTAAGGCGGAACAAGGGCTGGATGGCGTGAACACGCCAGAACAGCCGTACCCCGAACGAGCACAAGCTGCTCCGCTAGATGATCAACCTCAGATCCCGAGGGGACCAATGCCCAGACCATCTGTGATGTCCCCACAGTGGCTTTTCCTCCCTACAACAGGTGGGGACCCCAGCGACTCCGGTAGGGTGCCTACCACTCTTACTCATCCTCAGCTCTCTCAGCCCTCGCATGACTCTCTTGTGTAGGGGACCCCACGACCAATGTTCCCAAATGATCCCGTTAAGGAGGCGGAATGCAAAGGAAAAATACTGGTGTGCGACAGCGACACTGCTTTCTGTGAGGACGGGAGCTCGGATGATTCAGATGACGGACTAATGAGTGACGTCGGCTGGCTACGCCTCGATTATGAGCCCCCACCCCGTCCCTCAAGAGCCGTCGCCATCTCACCCAGCGGCTCCCGCAATTTCAATCTGCAGGTCTATGACTATTGGGACCCAGACCTTGACCTTGGAGCCGGCCTGGTAGGGGATGAAGAATCACCACCACCGACGGTCCCACCCTCTCAACGATGGAACCACGTGCTCCACGAGCGCTTGACAGAACAGCAGAAGGAAGAAGTCCGGGAGCTCCTCACATACCATGAAGAAGTGTTTGCAGGCAAGCCTGCAGAAATTGGAGCAGTCGACACAGTCCATGTCATTGAAACAGGAGACGCGCCGCCGCATAAGCAGATAGCTCGACGTCTACTCCAGGACTAGAAAGACACCATCAACGAAGGCTTGCGTAAACTCAAGGAGCATGGTGTGATTACTGAAGTGGAAAGTCCATGGCGCTCCAATCTGGTGATCGTAGGGAAGCCGGACGGTACGAAGCGGTTATGTGTCGACTTCTGCAACCTGAACAAGGTCACGGTTGAGGATGCATATCCTATGCCGCTCATTGTTGATATCCAAGAGCGTCAGCGCGGGAAGAGTTGGTTCACCAAGCTCGATGTCAAATCGGCCTTTCACACCATCCACATGGATCGCAACTCTATGCTGAAGACAGCCTTAATCACTCCGGAAGGGGTGTATGCCTTCACGCGCATGCCCTTTGAATTGCGTAACGCCAGCGCTACGTTCCAATGTGTGATGGACCAGGTCTTGCGCGATGTACCTAATGCATGCTGCTACGTGGATGACGTCATGGTCGCGGCGTTCAGTTTTCAAGAACCAATGGCCTCACTCGATGCTGTCTTCTCAGCCATATGCTCCGCAAACCTCCGTCAGAAGGCTGCCAAGTGTGTCATCGGAGCAGACAGCATGGAATTCCTGGGATTCATCATCAATGCACAGGGCATATCCACGGACCCAGACAAGATTGCAGCCGTCCGTGACTGGAAACGGCCGGTTACATCATCCCAAGTCAAGATCTTCCTCGGGTTTGTCAGCTTCTACCGGAAATTTGTCCGTGACCATGCGAAGATTGTTCGTCTATTGCAGCGCCTTACTCATCAAGAGTAGCCATTTGAATGGACTGAAGCATGTCAGCTTGCCTGGGCCGAGATCAAACATCGCCTCATAGCGGCCCCAATGCTGGTATTCCCAAACTGCAACCTCCCGTTCGTCATCACAACAGATTTCTCACAAGAGGGCATTGGGTCCATCCAGTCTCAACGAGGAGATCATGGCATGATGAGAGTGGTCTGCTATGGCAGTCAAGGGCTCAACGATGCGGAGGCCGAGTACCCTCCGGTGAAAGGAGAGTGTCTGGCGGTACTATGGGCCATTCAGTTCTACCGAGATTACGTCAAGAATGGTAAACCCTTCACCATTCTCACAGACCATCAGGCCCTCCAGTGGTTGCTCACAACGCAGACCCATGAAGGGATCCCAGGCAAATGGGCCCTGCTTCTCCAAGGGTACAACCTCACGATCAAGTAACAGCCAGCATTCGCGAATCGCAACGCGAACGCCCTTAGCCGGCTCCCAAGTGAAGGGTGGAAGGATCGTGGTTCTCTCGAAGCACCGTCACATGGCGATGGCCCGCCTCAGCCCGAGCCCCCCTTTGCCAAGGCTGTCCTGATTCAAGGCCAAGCACGGGATCTCACCGCTGAGGAGTATCGCTGGGCGTACCCTCTTGACGGCTTTTCTCAAGAAGATGACGATGTAGGTCACCTAAATATACGACGCAAAACCGACCTCTTCAAGGATGCGCCTGGATGGACGCACAAGGAGTACGGAGATTGGCTTCGCCAAACGCGACGCGACTCCACCCCTACACCCACGGCGCGCACTCCAACGGTCGTGTTGCCGCCGCCAGCAGAGGCGGTCCGTTCGGTAGCAGCGGATGCAATCCGGCAATTCTTCGACCAAACACACCTCGCGCTCCCTTGGATGGAGGTCATTACCCATCTCTCAGGACAAATTACACAGCTGGGAACCTTCTTTGAAGAAATCAACGTTGCGCTGGCATCATCCAGCTGGAGAGTCACCTGTTGGCTCAAGTCGCAAAGTCACCGCATGATGAGGAATCATGTCGATGGGACCCGATGGACTGTTCATGAGATTCTCGAGGCGGGGGCCCTCGCATGGCGACTGAGGACATTGTGCCGTCAACCGGTGTCAGAGTACACATGCACGATCGTCTCAAGCTCTGTATGGATTGTCGGCGTGAAATTCATCGCGATTGTGGATACAGGTGCCACACATACCACGCGCGTCATCCGGTGGTTCAATTAGTCGAACCTTGTTCGCGCTGTCGATATCTGCTTCGGTACCGCGGGCGGCAAAATCACCCAGTCTGAGGGTCAAATTGATTTATTTCCCCTTCAGGTCGGAAATGTACACAAAACTTTGCCGGTTCAGGTGTGTGAAACATCTACTTACGACGTCCTCCTTGCCAACGATTGGCTGACGGCATGCAACGTGATAATTTTGCTCGGGGGAGAATGCATGACACTGTATGATAATGACGGGGCGCCATCATACATCCCGCTTCACTTCAATGCAACGGAAGCGCCAGCTCAGCGGAATGCGCGATTGCTAACGGGGCATGTCTTCTCCACAACCACGCAGTACATGAGCCGCAATCCAGCAATGCTTTAATCTGCAAGCGAGTATGGCGCCCCTCGCCGTCCGCAAAACCAGTCGATGTGATTTCAGCTTTCAAGAAGATCCCCGGGACGCTCCCGCTTCATTCGCTCCGCAGCAATACACTCGGCAGCTCCCTAGTTGTCGAAGGACTTATGGGGTTGGTGTTCGCTGATGCGGACGAAGCTTTCCCAGCAGATGGCCGTCCACCACTCACTGCTGGTTACCGTTTCCCTGCTACTTCTTCTTTCAGTCCTTTTGTGGTGTCCAAGCTTCCCGCGGATCCAACAGTTCCCACCACGCGGCTTGCTTTTCTGTTGGCCTCCTTGCACTGCGTCGATCTCCATGGGGTCTGCAGGTTGGTGCTGCGCTCGACGCTGAAAATTCTCCTGCTTTTTCACGGAAACCCCCTCGATGATAGCGTAGCGCGTCAACGCGCTCAGCAGTGGCCACCATCGTTTGGAACTCCGTGATTCCACTGAGTGCCAGCGTGCGCTGAATTTCTGCCATCAAGTCGTCATGGTACTTGTCTGCCATCTCCGGCTCGCTCATGTCGTCGATCGCCGAGCACAACGCCAAACAACCACGTATCTACTCCTGCGCCGAGCCGATCTGCTTCAGCTACTTCAGCTTGTTGCGTGCGACCATGGAGGCATTCACGAGATCGAACCGATCTCTGATGGCTTGCTCGAACTGCTCCCATGTCGTCGGCACGCGAGCTTCAGCTTGCACCGCGCCTGGCTGCCACAACACGGCATGTTGCAAAGCTTCGTTCCCACCTCCACCTTGAGTGGCCAGCAGATTAAACTGCCTCCACCACTCCAGTGCTGCTCCGCGTAGCAGTGTCACCACGAATGACACACGCATAGCATCGTCCTCTGGAGGGTGACCCAGAGCCCCAAAGTAGCTGTTCATTACGAACAACCAGGTCCGTACGCTCGCACCCTTGACCGAGGGATTGAACGCTTCCGGAGCCTTTGGCTTTGGTCTCGGTGGACTCCTTGACCGGGCCGCCCTAACCTGTCCAGCGTTAGTCCCGTCTCGCAGGTCAGCCATCTGCCGATTGAGCCGCTCGTTTTCCAGCTTGAGGACTCCGAGCTGCTCTACGATCTGCTGCAGGGCCTGTTCCATGGCTCTTGGTGAATGTTAGCCGTTGGAGATCCTTCGAAAAAAATTGGCAGCGTTTCGGCAGCAATCGAAAAATTTTCCGGCAGCGATTCGGCAGTCCGGGATGAAAATGTGACGTCTTCGAAGTGTGTGGGAGTCACCCGTCGTCTCCCGCGCGTGCACGGTTGGCCGTGTAAACACTCTGGAAATGTAGAAAATTTTCCACAGGTTGGCTCGTGCGTTGGCTTCGAAGTCTGGTCCAACTATCTCCTTCTCGATCAGCCTCGACGTTGTCCGGCGTAGTCCGTGCCTTCGCTTCTTGAAGTCGGCTGAGCTCCGGCAGAGCTTCCACCCAACGCGTGGTTCTGGCTCTGATACCAGATGTGAGAGTGGGTGCTCTCTGGAAATTTAGCCTTTGTGTGTGGAGACCACCGTCGCACCGGGAAGATAGACTTGGAGATGTCTGGAAACCAGAGCTGGAAATTACATGTTAATGAGATTGAATTGAGTACATGGTATTTATACTGTCCGGCTGGCTAGCCCAGGCCTCAGCCTACTTCTCTCCTAGCTTGCTACAACAAGCTACTTGCACCTGTACTAGGTGTCCTACTTGCACCTGAACTCGGTGCCCTACTTGCACCTAGTGCCTTGTGCGAGAAGTCCCCGGCCGTCGATCGTCGAGATTGACGGTCGATCTTGTCTCTCGACGAGCCGCCTCATCACTCTTGTATGCCTCCCGACGGTGGGTGTGGTCACCGTGTTGCGCACGCCACCGAGAGTGCTGCGACAGTTGTACGGTCGCACCCATCATTCTGCTGACGGCGTTGACCGCGTCCGTCGTTGGAGCTCTCGTCGGGGAGAACCCCTCGGCGGGTGGCGTCACCAATACGCCACTCGCCGATGGCGCCAGCGCAACCCTCGGGTTGCGTGTTTGGAACGAGTGCTCGCAGCTGCGAGCAAAACAGCCCCTTGCGCCAACGTATTCCACATGCCGGCGCGAGGTGCTCGCTCCTCCTCCTCCCCCTCGCAGCGACGGTCGAGCGGAGGTGAGCGCAACCGCTCGCACGATTTCCGAAAATCGGAAAAAGGCCCGCATGCCCCCAATACTCGGACGAGGCCCCGAGTATGCCACAAAAAAGAGGGCACTTCGTTACAGGTTATGTCCCTCCGAGAAAACGTCTCATATCTGTATCGTGCCATCTACGCGATGGTCGACCAGGCCAGGCAGCTTGTCGACGAACGAGAACAGCGCCTACAACAACAGCTGATCCGTGACGTCACTCGCTCCTTCCTTGTCAGTGCCGTGCAGAGGTTGGATTTTGAGTGGGAGGAGTACTTGGAGGGACTGCAGCACCTTTATCCACTAGACTCTTCTACTCCTGGCGGCCCAGCAGCCTTTCGCTGTTTCCTGCATTAGACAATGACTCCCGAGCACCCAGAGCGCAGGCAGGTCGGACTCCTCCCATTCCTGACAACAAGCTTCAATTTATACCATCAAGACTTCCTCCGCTTCCTCTATCCCCTTGACCTCTCTCTTGACCGCGGAGCCCATTCTTTTCGCTGCTTCCTTGATTGGGCAGTGCGACAGCGTCATCGAGACCCCCTTCCCATAAACCTGTATCCCTTTGCTCGTCGAGGGGTCATACTACGGGCTGCCTACTGCCATGCGGAAGCTCATGAACAGGATCATGCGGGCCTTTGCCGTGTCTTCCCAGCACGGACGGCCAACCCTCGTGACGGCAGGGCGCTGAGAGTGTTCATGCGCTGGCTTCACCGCCTAGGACTCGGTTTCCCCTCTTCAGAGCATATTTTGAGCACTAGCAACGAGGACTCGCCCCACGGTGGGGAGGAAGTCTCCTCAGCCAATCAACCATCACCGAGCGCCATCCCGCCTCCGGCGTCTGTACCTCCTCCTCCCTTGTCGCCTACCCAAGTGGGGAATGGTGCGGGTCCGGCGCGCCCTCGGTCCGCACCAACCCTGAGCGCGACGGACACCCTCCCCGTAACGCAGCCATTTACGGCAGATCAGAGACCCCCTTATCCTTCTGCCCCTTCCCTACCCCTTCCCCCGCACCAGCGAGAAACCCTCATCGCACTTCCGGTCTTTGGCCCTCTTTCTCGCCCTCCCTCTCCTCCGCCTTCTCCTCCTGCACCTGTGTCATCAATGCCCGGAGCAGCCTCCCTGCTGATGCATGATCCACCGTCTGGCGGTGATACTGAAATCGCGCCGAGCACGTCTGACCCCCACGAACCACCTGCTGTGTCCGGAGCAGCCTCTCTGTCGGTGCATCATCCACTGTGTGGCGATGATGCCGGAGTTGCGCCGAGCACCTCTCATCCCCAAGAACCACCTGCTGCTCCCAAAGCAGCCTCCCTGCCGGTGCATCATCCACTGTCT
The DNA here is from genome assembly GCA_023375785.1 of Penium margaritaceum. Classification (NCBI taxonomy): domain Eukaryota; kingdom Viridiplantae; phylum Streptophyta; class Zygnematophyceae; order Desmidiales; family Peniaceae; genus Penium; species Penium margaritaceum. The sequence continues at coordinate 296,236 of SZWC01000163.1, read as the reverse complement.
AGCGGTGATGCCGAAGTCGCGCCAAGCAGCTCTCATCTGCGGGAACTGACCGCTGCGCCCGGAGCAGTGCCACCTCCGGTGGATAATCCACCGGTCATCCGCGAGCCTGCACCTGATGGGACCAACGTGCCAGCTGCTACCACAGCCCTTGCCAGACTATCTGTCACTGCGCAGTGCACTTCATCCCGCCTTTGTCGTCCCACTGCGACGACCTCTACGAGCACGGCGGAACTGACCGCCACGCGCAGTCCCTCTAAGCGCACGCAAAGTGATGCCATCCCGCCGGGGACAGGCGATGAACGACATCAGGCAGAATCAGCAGGTCGCAGAGTACCACCACCACCAGAATCCTTTGAGGAGATGCGGAGTCGCCTCCTCGCCTTGGCCCCTGGGAGTGATCTGGACCACTGGCAGAAGGAACCACCACCCAAGACATACGAGTGGTCCGACTGGGCACGGGCCCAGGTCTTATCTGGGGCTCGCACCATGAAGGAGGTTTACCCAGATGCCCATGTCCGCTGGGATGCGAAAGCCACACTCGACAAATACGTGTGGCTGCAGAAGCAACTGTGGCGGCGAGAAGAGGACGCGTATGGAGTACGGTGGTGCACCCCAGTGCCGCTGAGGGATATACTCATCATGCAAGAGCACGACCGCATGCACACGCGCTCTGCAACAGTCTATGAGGCCTTGGTCCCGCAGGTGTACTGGGTCGGCTTAAAGAAACAGATTGGGGAGGTGGTTGCCACACGTGGGACATGCATCTGTCATCAACCTCGCCAACGAGTCCACCAACCCCGTTTTGTGTGTGCCTGTCTCGGTGCACCCATGGAGCGAGTCATCATTGATTTCCATGGTCCCCTCCGCACCACCCAACGCAATAATGTGTACTGGATCCTGGCATCGACCACATGACCAAGTGGGTCATGGCTCGGGCAGTCCCCAAAGCGGATGCAGCGTATGCTGCAGCATTTCTGAAAGAGGAGGTCATCTACCGGGGAGGTGGATGCAAAACCATCCAGTGTGACAACGGCTCACACTTGGCTGGGACATTTGCGGAAGTGGCAGCCTACTTCAACATCCAGATTGATAATGGGGCACCCTGTCGGCCACAGGCATAGGGTCAAGTTGAACGCATGCATGGGGCCATCACACAGACCATCCGGAAACGGTCGGATGACACTGCACAATGGGACGAGCAGCTGGAAGATATTGTCTACGAGTACAACATCACACCCCACTCCTCTACCAGCTTCTCACCTTACATGCTGCGTCATGGCCAACAACATTGGACCATGGTCACCCTGCCCCTCATGCCTGACGCACCAGTGCCACGACGAAAAGAAGGATCGACTGTGGCTGACGAGGTGGACTTCATGAAACTACGAGGAGCTTGGCTCCAGATATGTTTCCAAGAGGCTCGCAGGCAAGGGTCTGTCGTAGCTGCGTGGAGTGGACCGTGCCAATGCTGACCTCATGGTAGATGAATTCCAGGTGGGTGACGGCGTGCGGCCAAAGCGAGAGGAGATCGGACGGGCACGGCACAATGAAGCAACCCTCTTGGACCAATGCTACTAGGTTTGGGCCGTCAATGTCGTCTATGTGTGGCTCAAAGGCCGCCACACCTCCAACATCATGGTGCGCCGTGAGTGGCTCGAGAAGCTTCATGTTCGCTGGGAAGCTGCTGCAGGTGGCGGCCACCCGCCCCGCCTTAGTACCAAGGAAGATGTGGAAGAGGTGGCGGTTATGTTTGCAGGGGCACCTCCGTTGCCTTCTCGCCCAAAAGGCCCCCCTCCGCCCATCACTACCACATCCATCCCTGAGGTCTCTTTGGCCGAGGGGACCCGGCTTGTTTCGTCGGGTATTGGGGTGCCTATCTCAGCACACGTGGAGGCACACTGGTAGGGAGCTGGACCCAGTACGCTACAACAACAGGTGCAGCAGCAAGAGGGAGACGAGGAAAAGGGAAAACATGCTGGGGCAGAGATGGAGAGTGGCACAAAGAAGCGCCGTCGGGCAGAAAAAGGAAAACTCCCTATCCGACGCCCCAGGACCTCGGAGGAACCGGCACCAGCAGCCAAACCAGAGGCCCAGCAATAGTTGCCTCCCCGAACGAAAACGTCAGATATGGCGGATGGTCGACCTGCATCAAAAGTGCATCCCGGGAGACTCCAACTATGGAAACGGAAAGAACTGCTCCCTACAGCAGCTGCACCCGGCGCGTCGCCCGAGGCACGAGCACCACCGCCGGCGGCAGCAGCAGAAGGAGCACGAACGGGAGATGCTGCCTCCTGCAGCAGCTGCACCCGGCGCGGCGGCCAAGGCGCAAGTGCCACTGGCAGCAGCAGCAGCAGAGCACCGGGAACACGAGGTGCTGCATCCTGCAGCAGCTGCACCCGGCGCGGCGCCCGACGCGCAAGTGTCACCAGAAGCAGCAGCAGCAGAGCAGCGGGACCAAGAGGTGCTGCCTCCTGTAGCAGCTGCACCCGGCGTGGCGTCCGAGGCGCGAACGCCACCACCAACGGCAGCAGCAGCACAGCAGCGGGAGCAGAAGGTACTGCCTCCTGCAGCAGCTACACCTGACGCGGCGCCCGAGGCATGAGCGCAACCGCGAGCAGCAGCAGCAGCAAAGCAGCGGGACCAGGATGTGGTGCCTCTTGCAGCAGCTACACCCGGCGTGGCGCCCAAGGCACAAGCACCACCGGTAGCAGCAGCAGCAGAGGAGTAGCGGGAACATGAAGTGTTGCCTCGTGCAGCAGTTGCAAGAGGCGCGACACCCGAGGCGCAAGCACCGCCAACAGCAGCGGCAGCAGAACAGCGGAATCAGGAGGTGTTGCCTCCTGCAGCGGCTGCAGCCGGTGTGGCCAACCAGCTCTCGGCGGGAAGCAGCGGTAGGGCCAGCACCAGCGCAAGGAGGGAGGGAAGTCAGCAAGAATAGCTTGAAGTGAGCATTGAAGCAGACAACCAAGATGAAGAAGAGGAGGAGGAACATACTGCTCCGCAACTCTGTGCAACGTGCAAACACCTGGTCGCAGGAAAGGGAGATGTGGTGTGTGAAGGATCTAGGACCGGCCTCCATTTGGCCTGATGTGATTTGGATCTCGATATCCTGCACGACATCAAAAAGTGTGAGACCTACGCAGCAAGCCTGAAGGAAAACATGGGGATTGACAGCGAGGAGGAATTGGAGAAAGAAAGGGAGGAGGAAAGGGCCGGCTCGGGCATCGGAGCCGCAGCTGAAAGATTCAATGTGCCACAAGACGAGAAGGAGCCGTGTGGCAACTATGAAGAGCCAATGGATGCCACCACGCTGTTCCGCTGTTTTGTGTGCAGACATCCGGTGCATAAAGCCTGCCAGGATCCAAAGGTATGGATCCGTCGAAAGGTGGTCGGATGCAAGAAGTGTGTACCCCTTATGCACCAAAAGGCGGACAAAGAAGACAGGAAGAAGAGCAAACCTGCTCCGAAGCGGTGGATTGAGAGGTGTGAAGTCTGTGGGGAGCCACACGATCATATGGAGGCAAGTTGGTGCTATGAATGCAAAGCACCACTCCATCCCATGTGCGATACGGAATCCCAGGATTGGGACAGCATTAAAAAGGTTGCATCCGGAGGCTAGTGGAAGAAGAGCAGGAGGTAGGCAGGGAGGGCGGTCAAGCTGCTGGGCCAAGCACACCAGGAGTGGAAGAAGTGGATGAGTGTGGGAACTGCAAGCGGCCCGTGAGGACGTAAAAGAAGCGCTCCTTCAACTGCACGGTGGCCCTCCACTACGTCTGCGGGGAGGGAGAGCTACTGCAGCAGAGAGCAGAGCATGTTTGCCCGGCCTGTGTTCCGCAACTAAAAGAGAGGATGTGGACGGAGAAGGAAGAACGGGGAAGAGACGACCGGCAAGCGGCGGAAGTCGAGTGGCGCATACGCTGCATAGAATGTGACAATTTTGGCGGCACCGAGTGGTGCCAAGGATGCCATCAGCCGCTCCATCGGCCATGTGGGCAAATGCTGCCAGGAGTGGGACATCACTGCGACAGGTGTGTGGCAAATATGTGACTCCCCGAGACCCGGTCACGGGAAAGGACGCACCAGAGAGAAGAAGAGCAGTAGGGCGCAGGAGAACAATCGGCACCACGCTCGGATGCAGATTCCCACCCTGTGGAGCAATTCTACCGCAATGCGGTGGCACTGCCTGGACAGGAGGGAGTGGCGGCGCAGAAGGCGGTCTTGGCCATGAGAACACTAAGGAGCAGGGATGTTCCTGAAGTAAGAAGAAAGGTGCTGGCGATGGTGAACGAGGCATTGGCGATGACGCCTCAGTGGTGCCTCCTAAGAGACACACCACCACCGGCAGCACCACAACCCTCAGCCCCACAAGGGCCAAGTTACCACCCCACCCTCCTCCACCTCCGGTGGATGATCAACTTGCACGACGCCCAGATCGACCAGAAGGACCAAGGGGACGCCAACATGGACGTGGAGAGGAAATCGGAGGAGGGGCTAGGAGGCCTAGGCGCCCCAGGGCGATGGGGCATCCCGGAGCTCCGGCCGATCATGCGTCGGCGCGTCGATGGGAACACTCTATAACCTTGGGGAGACAGCAGAGGGAGCAGAGAGCAGAGAGCGGAGAGAGAACCCCGGAAATTCTTGCTGAGGGGACCAACGGCTGGAGGGGCGTGCGAGGCGCACCAGGGAGAACAAAGGGCGGCTACCGGGGCAGAGGAAAGAACAATACGAGCCCCACGCGGCACAGACGTGGGATCATCGACGCGGCAAGGAAGAGGCGAGGGGCAGCGGGGGTCCAAGACCGAAGCAGGAACGGGGCAAGAGGGAGCGAGTACGGATGACAGAGCAGGGGCAGGACGAGAGGGAGCATGGACCGGGGGTCGAGAAGTGGGAGAAAAGAGGAGGAGAGGCATGGGTGTGGAAGAGGGACCCAGAGAGGGGAAGACACCGCGTACGGGTAGCTGTCCGTGGTGTGAAAGGAGGGTACACCTGCCTGCCAGGCAATGCAGACGTTGTACATGCCACACGCACCAGGAATGCGGGATGGTGGATGCAGAAAAGGGGTGGCTGTGCTTGCCCTGCCAGAAGGTTAGGCAGGGAATCCCCACGGAGGTGAGAATCATGCTCAGGCAGGAACACAACGCCGAAATGGGAATTGTGTGCTGCGGCTGCAGAAGAACGCTTGAGGCCCCTCATGGGAGGTGTGACTATTGTAAGAGGGCAGTACATGCTGCCTGCATAAAAACCAATGAGGAAGGACGTGACAACTGTAGCAGCTGCTGGACACAACCACGCACTGGCACGGCGAAGGGAGACTGCCCCACCTGTCTCAGAGAGCTGAGAGGAGTCACTCCGTGGTGTGAAAAGTGTGCGTGCTTCTCGCACAGTGAGTGCGTTACAAAGGTGGGGGAGAGGAAGCTGTGCCATGGAGGCCGCATCTTGCTGTATCAATGTCTCCGGTGTACGAGGTCGCGAAGTGAGCCATGCGCCACCTGCAGGGACCCAGTGCGTGTCCGAAGGTGGTACTGCATCAGCTGCCGGCAGCGAGTGTACCTCGCGTGTGCTCGTCAGTACAACAACACGCAAACAGGGCTCCATGGACCGCTCTGTATGCCATGTGAGGAGAGCAATGATGCTAGAAGGAGAGTGTAGGCGGAGCAGAGGGAAGCGGTGCGGCGCCAGCAGGAACAGCGAGAAAGAGGACCCAGGGAAGGGGAGTGCAGGATAACCCCACGGAGAAGCCCCAAGGCGCGGAATAAAGGAATACAACAAGAGGGGCTCCATCGGGAGTTGGAAGCAGTGGCGAGGACGAGATGGGCAGAGGAGGAGTGTTCCTCACCGGACAAAGGGGAAGGGGAGGCCGCACCAGAAAGAGGACGGGAGCGGTAGAGGCACGGCAGATAGTCTGACGGAAGGAGGAGAATGAGATGAACGAAACCAGGAAGGAGGGATGAATGGACGGGGACGTCCAGCTTGTTTACGTGGGTAGGGTGTAACAGTGTTAATGATGTTTTGTTCATCCACCGGAGAATGAAAATAGGAGGGGAGGCGGAACCCGGGTCCAAGGAAGGGAAGCAGAAAAAGGGAGGTCGACAAATCATCTGACGACCGCTTGAGCGAGGAAAAGAAATCATCGGGAGGGCAGTTCGAATCCGGGAGGTGACGGGACGCGAGGAGGATATTGCGGCGGGCCGCGTGAGCCAACCAGACCTTCCGAGAGGAAAGGAAGGCGGCCCGAGGCTGGCTTGATGGGAGCGGAGTCGGGTCCAAACCTCGAGGACAGGAGCGTTATTCGAAGCGCCTTATCCAGAAGCGTTTTGATGTGCGAGCCGCGAAGTGGGGCTGGAGAGTCAGAAGAAGTCCGGGAAGAGGTGCCGCGGGGAGAAGATAAAAGGAGGGGGCATGAGAGAAAGAGGGATGCTGGTCAGAAGAGGGTTCTGACGAGAGCCAACTGAAAGTGCTCCATCGCAAGAAGGCGAGTAAGAAAGATTGACTTTGGACGTTCCTGCTCCCAACCCGTGAGACGGCGCTCACTACTGGCAGGTCGTGCTGGTGGACACTTGTCTGGCGAGGGTGCAGGAAGCCGGTCCTGCAACCATCGGCTAAACCAAGAGATTGCTGCCTCTCGGTTGAATCAGACCGTCGAGCGGGACCTGCGTCCCGTCTCGCGACAAGTTAGAATAGAGCAGTTAGTCTAGATTACGGGCATACGGGAACGGGGTGTGTGTGTGTGTGTGTGGGTGTGTGTGTGTCAGTCTCGGATGGGAAGACCACTCCCCGAGGAACACGTCGCGGACCCATCATGGCCTGGTCTTGAGTTCCCTTGGGAGCACCAGCCCCCGAGCTCCAGACGCGGTCCCAGAGACTCCCCGGTGACCTTCTACGCAATCTGTAGCTGCTGCAATGTCCCCCATCGCCTTGGAGCCTGGACGGTGCTGGGAGTGATGCACTGGGCACACCATCCCGCAGCCGGAGTCCTGGAGCAGTTCTGGCAACCCTGGCTGCAGAGGCTTCCCGGGGACGACGAGCCTCGCCGCGTTGAGAGCTGGCGGGAGGTCGCGCGAGACGTCGGACGGCGTGCTAGTGGACCATTAGAGCTACGCGGTGTCGTCCCATGGGCGGGTAACGAAGCCGTCATGCACCGCACAGTGCTAGTGCGACGACTGGCGCCAGTCGATGATCCGGAGACATGGGAGGCCTATGGTTTGCGTGTCTTGCTTGGTGATGTCTAGGCTGCTAGTCATTTAGATAAGAGATAGGTTGGTTGGTTGCACTTTTCTCGGTTGAACGCACATTCCGTGATTGTGCAAGCTTTCTCCCCTGTGTAGTTAGTCGAAGTTCTTTCAATTTGATATCATATAATACGGTGGATGATTGACCGTCGGTGCTTGATGAGAAGAACAAGTGAAAATGCCTTAATTGTCTGGTGGATTGTTAGCCAAACCATCCTTTTGATTACTTAGGAAGAGCTCTCTGTGTCAAGGTCACACTATCCGGTGAATGATTGATCGTTGGGATTAATCAAGGTGAGTGAATTACTGAAATAACCATGTGGTGATTAGCTTGAGGCTGGCGGAAAGTACCGCGCAGTTGACGCTGGTTCGGTGAATGATCCGTCGAATGCTCTCAAATGGTTAGGTGATTCAGAATAGAGCCGAATTGCAGGGATAGCTCAGGAAGAGCGAACGCCTGCGGAGTTGATCCTCGCATGCTGTCAGACGCGATTCCGGCTAAAGGCAAAAAAGGGTATAACACATGGCCAGTGACATATGCCTACTTTGGTTGGTCATCGTGCATGGCCTCCACACCGTGCCACAACGTATTTAAGCCCCTTGTGCTTGCTATTTGATACTTGGTGTTCCGAAACCATTCTTCCCCCCTCTGACCATTTGTGACTCGTATTATGAGTTGTCAACGATGACCACACATAGCGGAATTCTTTGGTCAAAGGCAGTACATATGCCTTCTTTGGTCGGTCATTGTGCATGGTAGCCACATCCTGCTACTGCTGACTGAAGGTCGTTGTACTTGGTAGTTGAGAACCGATATTCCCATAGCATTGTTTCATCTCCTGACCGTTTGTGACTCGTGTTATGGTTGGTCAACGTTGACCACCCATATTGAAATTCTCTGGACATCATCTCACATATGCCTAGTCTGGTTGTTTGCTCTTCATATTAGCCACATCGTGCCACTACGTATTGAAGTTCTTTGTCTTTTCTAGTCAATACATAGGCTTCTTAAACCATTGTCTCTCCCTCTGACCATTTGTGATCCGTGTTACGAGTTGTCAATGTTGACCAAACATAGTGGACTTATTCCATCGTAGTCAGTGACGTATGCATCCTTTGGTTGGTCATTGTGCACGCTAGCCATACCTTGCCACTGCTTGTTGAAGGTCTTTGTACTTGCTAGTTGAAAACTAGTGTTCCAACACCGTTGTTTTCCCCTCTGACCATTTGTGACTCATGTTATGCGTTTTCAACGTTGACCACACAATGTGAAATTCTTTTGGTCATGGTTTGTGTCATATGCATACTTTGGTTGGTCACTCTGCATTGAAGCCACATTGTGCCACTACATATTGAAGGTATTTGTACTTCCTAGTCAATGACTAGTATACACAAACCATTACTTTCCACCCTGACCATTTGTGACCCGTGTTATGAGTTGTCAAGGTTTACCACACTTAGTGACAGTATTTGGTCATGGTCAGTGACATATGCCTACTTTGGTTGGTCATCGTGCATGGCCTCCACACCGTGCCACAACGTATTAAAGCCCCTTGTGCTTGCTATGTGATTCTTGGTGTTCCCAAACCATTGTTTCCCCCTCTGACCATTTGTGACTTGTATTATGAGTTGCCAGCGTTGACCACACACTGCGGATTTCCTTGGTCAAAGCCAGTACATATGCCTACCTTGGTCGGTCATTGTGCATGGTAGCCACACCGTACTACTACTGACTGAAGGTCGTTGTACTTGGTAGTTGGCATCTAGTATCCCCAACCCATTGTTTTCCCCTCTGACAAATAGTGACCGATATTATGGGTTGTCAACGTTGACCAAACATAGTAAAATTATTTGGTCATGGTAAGTGGCACATGCCTAATCTGGTTGGTCATTGTGCATGGTAGCCACACCGTTCCACTACTTGTTGAAAGGCTTTGCACTTGCTAGTCCATAAATAGCAAATGATTTCTCCATTTGACACCAGGTCAGTTTTTGTTGATTTGTTACGCGTAGGTGCCTTCACTGGAATACTCCCTCCCACCCCCTCTAGAAGGATGTTCCGTGGACGACCTGGAGAACATATTTGCNCCCCCCCCCCCCCCCCAGGTCGCGAGCCTATTCTATATTGCGCGTACGAGAATTCAAACGTAGGACCTATCGCTCCAGAATCTAGCTCTTTAAGCACTAAGCCAACTCGCACGGTGTTCATATGATGTCCAAATGACATTATAAGGGTTCCTATGGGTAAAAGGCATAAAATAAGGGGGTGTAAGATTAGAGGGTAGTTTTCAGACTTGTGAATGATAACAAAGTTAGTTTATTCTAAAAAATTTGACGTAGACGGAAATTCAAATTTTGCAAAATTGAGCTTGAATAACCTTTCAACCATTGCTCCGATTGACCAGCCGTAAGAAGGAAAGTTGACAACACACAGTGAAACTCTTTTTATGATATCCAGTGACACAATAATGCTTTGGTTGGTCATTGTGCATGGTAGCCACACCGTGTCACCACTTATCGAACGTCTTTGTACTTGCTAGTCGATACCAAGTATTCCCAAACCATAGTTTCTCCCTCTGCCCATTTTTTACTTGTATTATGTATTGTGAATGTTGACCACACACACGAAACCTCTTTGGTCATGAGTAGTAATGTATGCCTACTTGGATAGGTCATTGTGCACGGTAGCCCCACCGTGCCAATACATACGAAAGATATTTGTACTTGCTAGAAGATACATAGCGTTTTGAAACCATTGTTCCCCCCTTTGACCATTTGTGCCTCGTGTTATGCGTTTTCAACGTTGACCACATTAAGTGAAATGTGTTGGTCATGGTTAGTGACATATGCATATTTTGGCTGGTCACTGTGCATTGAAGCCACATTGTGCCACTACATATTGAAGGTATTTGTACTTGCTAGTCGATAACTAGTATTCACCAACCATTACCGTCCACCCTGCCCATTTGTGACTTGTGTTATAAGGTCTCAAAGTTTATCACACTTAGAGACATTATTTGGTCATGGTCAGTGACATATGCCTACTTTGGTTGGTTATCGTGCATGGTCTCTACACGGTGCCACAGCGTATTGAAGCCCCTTGTGCTTGCTATTTGATACTTGGTGTTCCCAAACCATTGTTTCCCCCTCTGACCATTTGTGACTCGTATTATGAGTTGTCAACGTTGACCACACATAGCGGATTTCTTTGGTCAAAGGCAGTACATATGCCTACTTTGGTCGGCCATTGTGCATGGTAGCCACATCGTGCTACTACTGACTGAAGGTCGTTGTACTCGGTAGTTGGCATCTAGTATTTCCAACCCATTGTTTCCCCCTCTGACAAATCGTGACCCATATTATGGGTTGTCAACTTTGACCACACATAGTAAAATTGTTTGGTCATGGTAAGTGGCACATGCCTAATCTGGTTGGTCATTGTGCATTTTAGCCACACCTTTCCACTACTTGTTGACAGGATTTGCACTTGCTAGTCCATAAATAGCAAAAGGTTTCTCCTTTTGACACCAGGTCGGTTTTTGTTGATTTGTTACGCAAAGGTGCCTTCACTGGAATACTCCCTCCCACCCCCCTAGAGGGATGTTCTGTGGACGACCTGGAGGACAGATTTGCGACCGCATTGTGACACCCCTCTACCCCCACACGGCTTAGGCTCGAAGGTAGAGTTGAGGTATCACAAGACGGCCGCCCCCCCCCCCCCAGGTCGCGAGCCTATTCTATATTGCGCGTACGAGGATGCAAACTTAGGACCTATCGCTCCATAATCTAGCTCTATAAGCACTAAGCTAACTCGCACGGTGTTCATATGATGTCCAAATGACATTA